>MEHQ01000689.1:141336-203362 GCA_008828725.1 Saccharina japonica
CCAGGAAAGTGCCACACCAGAAATTGAATTATAACTCATTGAAATGTCATCCATATGCAAGTCCGCCCTCACACGCGTTTCTTAGGTAGGATCGCAGCACCTCACCTTCATGCGACCTCGCCCAACACCTCCACGGGCCCTTTTGCGCTTCGAGTGCTAGCAATGTCTTGCCTGCGTCGGTGAAAACCCACATGCTCCGTACCCGGCATTGTGGGATGCGCAGGGTCTGCAATGTGTCATTGGACTAACCGGCATGCTATGAAAATGAAGTATCCCCCCCCACCCCCCTCCGTCCGGCCATTGTAGGATGCGAGGAGCTTCTATGTTCATACGCTATCGGCCATGCATGATATGAAGTACCCCCTCTCCGATGCTTTAGTAACCTCCAGCTGAAGCGCTTGAACGCACCGGTAGGTTATTTTCAAGGCTATAAAAAATGGCCGTTGCTTTTAGTTTTCGGCCCTTTTGTTTGCTGCGTTTGTTGTATATTTGTTTTGTTTTCGCTGATTTTTGTTTTCGTTGATTGCGTTCAAGCTCATCGGTCTCTGCGAGTGTTGCTTTGGTTGAATTTTACAAGCTCCACGGAAACAGAGGTGTTCTACTCCTTCGTCGTTTTGCCTTCTGTACGACTGACTGTTACGATAAGTGCATGGAGGCAGAGCAGCTGCACTCGCGTGGCTGCTTGACGCTGTTGAAAAAACAAAAATAGTTGATCCATGCGCGAGAGCTTCCGCGGGAGCATCGGTTGCCCGCTATCGCGTTAGACCTTTAGCCATACCTTTTCCTGTGAAGCCAAGGGTCTGACCGTATTGTAGCGCCATGCGGAAGGCAAACTTATTATCTCAGGTCGGGAGCGTACATGGAATATATGTGCCCGAGGAAAGTAGGATCATTTCGCCTGCGAGGTTAGTTAGCGACATAACCACCCCTGTCCGTGGCCGCTATGGACGGTGGGCCCTTTATTAAACCAACGTCTACCAGAATCTATTATTTTTAGGCCTGTACTGCCTCGAAAAAAACAAACCCGCTTCGCCCCGCTTCCCTTACCAGCTTATATATTCATTTGTTTCATTGCCTGGATCTGCATGATGTTGCGGCTGTGAGAGTGTCAATCACACAACAGCGACAAAGAAAACAAAATCGGCAAAACACGCTATAATTGTCGTTTAATGGTGTATGTTACAGTATTACGTTCGCATTTTTCACAGGCATTCAAATGCCGTTTACGTCGATGCACGGCCTCTAGCGTCGTTCAGATCGGGTGGGCCAATCAGCAATCTACTGTAGTGTCCACGGGTCCTTAAATCGTCCCATCAAAGCCCGTGACATTTCTCGCAGTTCCGAGCATTTCAGTCATTGCTTGTTTACCGTCGTCATTCTCTCTCTTGTCCCCCCCCCCCCCCCCCCCCCCCCCCCCCCACACACACACTTTTGGCGACAGCCTCGTGGGTAGCAAACAAGCGCTTGCTTGAGGACGACCCTCTTGAGAAGCTCGACGACGCTAGCAAGGCCGAAGCCAGGAGGCACTACGACGAGGAGATGAGGCACCAGGAATACAGAGCGCAAGCGCTCAAGGGACAAGGTGAACGCCAGCAGCAGCAGCTGCTGCAGCAACCTCAGGAGCAACTGCACCAGGCATACAGAATGCAAGCGCTCCAAAATCAAGGTGGACGCCAGCAGCAGCAGCAGCAGCAGCAGCGGCGCCTGCTCCCACATCCGCAGGAGCAACTGCACCAGGGATACGGAGTGCAAGCGTTCAGAGGACAAGGTGACCTGCAGCAGCAGCAACTGCAGGAGCAAATTCACCTAGCAAGGATACGCGCACACGGTCCGTGGATGGGAATGGCTGCGATGGGGGGGGGTGGGGCGGTGAACGCGAGAAGCCTTCTGGAGGACACTGCGGATAGGGAGGGGGCAAGGGCGGCGCTTGGACATGGTCTTGGAGCGTCCGGCGACGTGTATGTGGGGCCTCTTGGTTCAGGCAGACCGGATATTAGGGTTCGTGGTGGTGGGAGTGGGAGTCGGGGTAGTGGGGGTGGTGGTGATGGTGGCGGGGGTAGTAGCGGCGGTGCAGCTGGTGACGGCGGAGGTTATAATACAGGCGTTCCTCGAACAGCGGCGTGGGGTCAAGACTTAGGCATGCGCTGAAGGCGGGGGGCGGGGGCGGGGGGCTGAGGGGGGGACTCATTTGTTGCTTGCACTTAGTCAATTGCATTGCCCGCATCCCTTCGAGACGGAGGGCGGGGGGGGGGGGGGGGTACTGTTCTGTTGACACCCACTACAGATCCGAGTTTTGTTGTGCTGTTCATTGCATTTATGGCGTGAGAGCGAATCAATTTAAGTCGTGTCGGGTCGGTCTGGATGGTGTTGCGTTCCGCTGCTCACTACTCACCCTTGGATGATTTACCTCTTTCTCCGTAATTGAGTTGTTGTACTTGTATAGATAGTTTCACTTTTTTGTCCTCTTGAGAGGCAAGTCGCGCCCTTCTTTTTTTTAGTTTACGATAACGTGCTCGCGTTGCTTCTCTCATTGGAGTGTACTATAGTGCTGCTGCATGCCGAGATACATTGACTTAGTCTCGTCGAAGCACAGGGCGCGGTAAGCTTTAACAGCCGCACCGGACTGTCTGCCATGGTTAACTTTAACCCAGCCATGACTCAGGCCTCTCTCGTTTAATCGATCGACTCCTTGCTTGCTCTTTCCCCTCTGCGTTCTTTCATCGGCCTTTGATTTTTCGCCATGGGTCTGTTGTCTGTTTTCGACCAGGCTGGCGTCAAATCCGTGGACCTGTTTTGCCCAAATAGGTCGGCGCGTACTGGTAGCCCGAGTTCGTATGCGCTACTGGTCCCTGTCAGATTTTTTTGATAGTATAGTGTAAATGTAGAGCTAAGCTTCGTTCTGGTACCTGTGTTATTGACGAGTATTCCTGCTGCTGCACTGCTCCTGTGTTATGCGAACCTTTGTATTTTTTTTCCCCCCGAACACAGCAAGCAGCGGCAGCTATAGTCAGGAGGCTTTTAGCAAAAAATGTACATCGGAAGAATACCGTAGGTTTGCAACCTTACACGCTTCGGACGTATCATCGATTCCCACCGCATGATCTAGATCCTTCAGGACAGATGATCTGTGTGATCTGTATGATCTGGCTCATGTCGCCGGATGGGAGCCGTGTAATCTGCGATATCCAGCACGTGTTTCCTGGGTTGGACCTGTAATACGTATAGAGATCCTGCTCATTATCTCATAACGTCAGGTTAGGATCTACTGTTGTAGATCTTCTAGATGATCTATCTGTAAATGATCTATCTGTAGATGGTCTGTCCGAATTGCGCAAGCTTGGGTGTAACTTTTTGGGGATCACGGTGACTGGGAAATCCGTCTTAAAAAAAGTATTAATTTTGGGAAATGAGCAATGGCGCAGTGGAAGGACTGTCGCTGACGACCGCACTGATAATGATGATGATGATTACAATCTGATGACATTGACAACGTCTGATAATATAGCATGAACAGGACTGCCACCGGTAAATCCATACGAGATCATTCGGCTATTATGGCAGAGTCCAGTTCTTGGGATAACGACTTTAATACTGTAGTACTTGGAATAACGACTCGTTCAACAAGGTTCCCAAAATATTGTGCCACAAGTACCTGGTACGAACTCAGAATGGTTCTAAGCGCAGCACGGAGTTGTGGTTATTTTTTTGGTCCAAAATTCGAGGGTGTGGCGGACGGGAGGGTGGAGGTCGAGTCTAGTTGACGGCACCGTGGTCAAACGGGTAAAATCGTTCGGCCTTGAATCCTCACGGCTTCCTACGTACAGTACACTGGGCGGCGACGCTCTCTGCTTCTATTTTGTCGTGTTGCCGATGCTCGATTTTGGTGAATCGTCGGGGTGGGGTCGCTACCTATATAGAAAGGCCAATTGCCGCCGAATAGCATTTACGCATATTATGCCTGGTACTGTACTCTAGTTACATTACAGTATTATTAGCCTCGACGTGTGTTCGGCGGCGGGCACCTTTTCTCTCTCTCGGGGTGCTACTTTAACCTTTTTACGGGACTTGAGGGGACATGTAGTAAGTGTCGAAAACATAGGACGATTGCAGATTCAGCCACACAAAGCAGCCCGGGCTCCTGAAAATGTAGGTGCCCTGCGTGCAGCGTACGCAGGGCGATGCACAACAAGAAGAGCGCACTTGTACTGCGGCACGCTCTTCCTGCCGTTTTACGTACAATATTGAGATTGCGCTGAACTCGTCGTTTTTTTGTTGTTGTTTTGCATGATGAGTACCATGTGTGATGGTATTGCTGGAATGATGTGGAAACGCCGGTAAGTACCTGGGGTAGCAGGTATAAAGATCGTAATGGTAGTACTTAGAAGGCACATTTTAGATGGAAACCAGGGGTTTTCAAGGCGAGACAACTCAAGCCTTCAGCCTTTCACCGTGGGAGAAGGAATAACGCTACTCTTCTTCTATACCTGAGCAAACAGCACACGTGAGCCAACAAGTACCTGTTCCATAGGCAAAACCTGGCAAGGGACACTCTGGTGCCCGATACCCTTAAACTCACAAGTGGAGCGGTCTGCTCTCGTCGACCGATCGCGCAGCCGCACTCAGCGAAAACCGAGGCCGCTGCCTAAATGTGCCACTAAGCCACACACTCATTCAAACCGTGCAGACACAATTTCGTGGACGAGGGCGGCATTTTGGACAATGACCTCGGACAGCTCGGGGATGACTGTGCGGCGTACCGACGGTGGCAAGCACGCATGGTACGATACTGCCGGGAGGAAAAAAACTCGCGCTCGAATAGACACAACAACTAAAAGAAAAACAAGCGTCGCTCCGGTCACTCGCGTGGGCAGCACGAAGGCCAAGGTCAGCAGAGCAAACAAAGCGACGGCTACAACACACACGCGGCAACAGGCTACCAGCAGGCCGGTTTTGGCAACCACGGCGGTGTCCCGCCCTCGCCCGCCTCTTTGGCTGTTGCCTCCGCCCCTGGGATCCGCTACGGTGCCTCGCATAACTCTGGCGGGAACCCGAACGGACGCCAGCCAGGAACTCGCGCTGGCAAATGACAGGTCGACGGCGGTACGGCCCCTCTCGTACGTCCGCCGCCAGCTTTGCCGGGAGAAAAACTATTGATTTAACAAGATGCCCGCGTTCCAGGTTCACCCAGCGCCCAGCACCGGCCTGCCTCGACCGCCGCTCCGCCTGCCGACCTTACGCCCACCACGTCGTCGTCCCGTATACCCGGTCGACGCAACGACACAACCACACTTGCTTCTGCGGCGAGCACACAGGCTCCCCCGCGACCTGTTACAATTTGTTATGTTGTTAAGCCCACGACGGAAGCCCGCGCCTCGAGCGACGCTCCCCTAAGTCAGGACACGGGAGCCCGCGCTATAAGCGCCGCTTCGCCCGCGAAGGGAGCCCGCGCTTCGAACGCCGCTCCCCTCAGCCAAGGCATTAGTCAGGCGATGGGAGCCTGCGTCTTGAGCGCCGCCCCTCTCAACCTCGGCAAGAGAGCCTCCGCGCCGCTTTCCCGAGTCACACACCACGCAGCACTAAGAGTGCTACGCCTGCGCGTCGCTCAGTTCCGGGAGGGTGCCCCCCCCCTTCGCCTCCCGACCATGCGGTGGCGGTCGGTTTGAGGTGCGGGAAGGCCAACACCGAAACCCCGAGATCTTGGTTGGAGCTCGACTCGGCGTTTCCTCGTCACAAAATTTGCTAACTCGTCCCTCTTCCCCAGCAGATCTACAGGGAGGAAGCCCTCTCCGGTGGGCACTTTGCTACCCACCCGAGACCCGTTTTTGAAGTCGTCTACCGGGTCTGCAGGCCCTCTTTTGTCTTCCGCGCACGCTACCCCGCATGTGCAGC
This sequence comes from Saccharina japonica, assembly GCA_008828725.1. Lineage (NCBI taxonomy): Eukaryota > Phaeophyceae > Laminariales > Laminariaceae > Saccharina > Saccharina japonica. Next base: position 147,226 of record MEHQ01000689.1, read on the forward strand.
GCTCCATCGGTTGCAGTGGAGCAGGGACAACGTTACACTGCCCGACGAGCCAGTGGTGACTCCACGGCCTCCAGTCAGGCCAACCGGACGGCATACCCGTTATACTCGGAAGAATCACAGCTCTCGTCAAGCAGAACAGGCTCAGAGCCCTCTGCCCCCCCTTCGTTCAAGCCAGAGACCATCGGGCGCAGTAAGAAACCTTCTGGCCATTATTCGCGAACGAGAGATGGTGATACCGAGGCAGTATACGTGGGATCAGACTCGTCTCGTGCACCAGGGGACCAGTGTTCTCAGAGAAGTACACTGCCCCCCCCCCATTCCGCAACTGCGGCCACCGGCGGTTCGGCACCGTCGGTTTTTTACCCTACTCTCGAGTATTCAACGGAGCGGGTGGTACTGTTCTGGCAGCCCCCCTTCTATTTTTCACAGTGCCCCCCCTCGTCATTTGTCGTTGACAATGCCACGTACTCCTGCGCGGAGCAGAATACGAAGTATGATGGCTGAAATGGCTCGCCTTTTCCACGACCACGGTGCAGCTGAGCGAATTATGTCCTTGCCAGACCCATGTGGGCACAAACCCCTCGGTCGAGGCGTGCGTAACTTCGACTGCGCTGTCTGGGACCGCGTTCGGGAAGACGCCGTCCTTGCTGGCACTTTTGCCAAGTTCACACAGAACCCGCCCATGAAGCAGCGTCTTTTGAGCACTGGCACCAAACATTTGGTTGAAGCCAGCCCTTTTAACCCTGTGTGGGGCATCCGTTTCCGGGAGGACGACCCCGAGGCCCAAGATCCCTGTCGGTAGCGAGGGGGAAAAAATATCGGGAGCTATTTCTGCCGTTCGCGGCACCATTTGCGCAAGCGAGGCCGGGTTGGCAAAGCACGCCTCCTCTCATCAACTTTGTACTCCCACCTCGCACGACGAAGGAATTCATGAGATCCCCCCAACGCCGCCTCGCCCGTTGGCGATGGCCCGTGCTTGCCCAGGTCCTCCTTCGGAGTTTTCGACCTATTTGTTTTACGCGCCAGCTAATCACAGCTCTGAGGGCTTGGCCGTCGCATTTGGTGTTGACCCCTCCCTCGCGCTGTCAAAACACGGCCCCTGCCTCGCCAGAGGCACCATTACCCTCGACGACGCATCTTTCCCCACCAAAACCGCGATTCACAGCGGAGCTGGCGCTTTCGCACCTTTTGGTTGCGTCGCGCTCCTTGACACTGGCTCCCCACAGACTTTCATCAAGCGCGATGTGCTGGACCTCATGCTCTCTGTTGGGGCGGCATCCTCCGCGTGCGAAACGAAATGCGCTCCTCAGTCTTGGGGGGGGGGTTGGGGAACGGGCGTCCCTTCAAACTTCGACGAGCATACGCCTGGGCGTCCACTGTTTTTTGTGCAGACAAGCCTACGTGCTTCCTCGCAGTTTGTGCTTCCTCGCAGTTTGGGCTTGTGTGGTCCCGCCTTCGGTTGTGCAGCACGCAGTGCTACTGAGCTGCGACAGCTGGGTGTGTTTCAGTAGCCGCTCCTACCGCCCTTCGCCGCCTCGGGCGTCGCATCGCCGAGTCTTTGGCGAGATGGAGTTACAGTAGTTCACCACGCCTCGACAGGCGTCTCGGCTCACGCCACTGACCCCGTCGCTTCGGGTGGAAGTTTCCACCTACGCTACGAGCGCGCCGCGGGCATCACCCTGTCTGACGAACCACAGCTACTTACGGTCAACTTGGTACGCAGCAATGACTCCCCGGCGCTCAACGGGTACTACCTGGTCAACATGGTGCCCCAGTCCGACTTGACTTCAGTTGAGGAACACTTCGTCGCCTCCGGGCAACAGGTCCTTCCCCTCGTTGAAGTTGCAGACCTCGAGCTTGGCGACCTCCTCGAAGTCGCCCACGCCCCGCTTATAAGCGTCCCCGTGGACGCTCTGCAGCACGACCACCGAGCCCCCGAGCCCCCCCCTGCGCTACCTGAGGTGTTTTCGGTCTCTGCCGTTACGGCTTACCCCCTCGAAGTGGCGGCAACCCCGGCCTCGCCCTCGCCTGCCTTGCTGGAGCGCTTAACCCCAGATCGTTTCGTTCCTGCGCGTCTGGGCGCGCCTGCCGCGGTATCTGCGAGTGGCGGCGTTTGATCTCCACGGCCCAGACTGGACCCTTTCAGCCATCGAGCAGCTGGGGGGTGTTCTTTGCCAAGTCCCTGGCGTGTTCTCCAGGTCCAAGACGGATGTTGGTTGCTGTTCCTTGATGCCTTTCGTGATTTCGGTCCCGAAAGATAGCGCACCTGTCACGTCCCGACCGCACCGCACAAATCCCATCATGGCCAAGGAAGTGGAAGCCACTCTGAACCAGTACCTTGCGGCAGGTCTGATCCAGCACTCGACTTCCCTATATTCGAGCCCGCTGGTGGTTGTCCCGAAGAAGTCTGGAGGTGTTCGAATCACCGTCAATTACAAAAAGCTCAACCAGATCAGCAGCCTCAGCCAGTTGTCTATACCCCACGTGGATCAAGTCTTCGACTTCTTGGGAGAAGGCCGGGCGTTTTCCCTCGTTGACTTGGTTTCTTCGTTCCACCATATTACCGCGCACAAGGACAACCGTTCCTCTCGCGGCTTTTTGCACTCCCACAGGCTTCTATGAGTGGTTCGTCATGCCTAAAGGCAGCAGTTCTTTGCCCGGCTGGTTCGCCAAAGTGATCAGCGAAGTTATTAAGGGCTTGGAACAGTTGGCGGCCTGCCTCGACGATGTGATCGTTTTCGACTCTGATCCGGTGGCCCTCGTCAAGACGATACGTGCTCTCTTCAAGCGGCTGTGCAAGCATAACCTCAAGTTCTCCCCCTCAAAGGCTCGCCTGGGTGCCACGGATGCCAATTTTCTGGGCCGCTCCATTTCGCCCGTGGGCGTGCGTCCAAACGGGAAACAGTGTCAGCTTTGACGAAAATGCCCATGCCCCGGAATATCAAGCAAGTCCGCGCCCTGATGGGCGGAATAGGGTACTATCGCAAAATTCCTACGTGACCTGTCAAAGCCAGCCTGTCCTACCACCGCCTTTCTTCGGAAGGGGGCCAGATTCGTCTTCACTCCGCCGATGGAGGTCATCGTGAGCGAGATTCTCGCCGAACTCGCCGCCCCACCCATTTTGGTCTTCCCCGACTGGGAGGCTGTAGCCGACGGCTCTCGCCCCTTCCACATGTACTGCGACGCCTGCATCGACGGTTTTGGTGCCGCTCTCGAACAGGAACAACCCGGCGGCTCGGTGTGACCCATTACCTACATTAGTCGAGAGGCACTAGACACCGCTGGACTTGGATTCTGGCAGCATAGTCTGGATCATCAAGCGACTCCGAGGCTACCTTTGGGGTACGAAGTTTCCGCATTGTTTCGGATTACAAGGCGCTCGAGATCATCGGCGAAGTAGGAGGCCCTAACCCGCGCGTCCAGCGGTGGCTTGAGTTTCTCACCGCGTTCGACTTCACACTCAAGTACCGCAAGGGCAGCACCAACGGAAATGCTGGCTTTCTATCCCGCTTGCCAGAGACCCGCCACGGAATACGACCGAGGTGGATCTAGCAGCCTCACCCCTGCCGATGACGATGATATCTTCGTCATCCGAGCCTGCGGGCTCGTCACCCGTCCTTTACGAACCCCTGGTGTCGGCTTGGGTGGGCTGGTGCCCGGAATCGATAGTGCAGTTTTGGGTGGGCTACCTTTCACCTCTTCGGATTCTCGCGATTTTCGCGCACACGGGCCACGTATACGGATTGGCGATTTTTCTGCTCCTTCGGGGAGATTCGTCGCTCGTGTATCTGCTTCCGTCGCCACCATCGATCGCTGTCCTGGCCGAGGGGAAAATTCGCCTACCGCCAATACCGCTTTCGCTTCGGTTTTAGCCGTACCCTCAGAGGACGGCAAGGGTCCTGCAGAAGCTCCCGCTGCTGCGACAAACTGTCGCCCAGCTTGCTTCTCTCCTGTCGAACACTTCACAAGGAGAAGATTCCGCCGCGATCACAGATCTGGCCGGGTCCGCTCCTTTGCCGCCTGGGAACCCGGCGCCTCTGACGTTTTTGCCGCCCTCGGGCCGCATCTCCACCCGGACGCGCCGAAGAACAGCCGCTGCCACTGGCACTGCACCGCCTGCTGTTGATTATGGTTTCGGGCCCGGCGGGTGTAGGAGTTGGTTTTGAGGAGCCGTATCTTCGACTCATGCTTTAGTTCGTGGAATCGGGGTTTCCATGAATTTATAATATTTCTGCGTATACGGCTCATCAGAGTGGGCTAGTGTTGTGGTATTGCTGGAATGATGAGGAAACGCCGGTAAATACCTGGGGTAACATGCATATGGATCGTATTGGTAGTACTTGGAAGGCGTATCTTAGATGGGAACCAGGGGTTTCCAAGGCGAGGCAACTCGAGCCTTCAGCCTTTCAGTCTTTCATCGTTGGAAAAGGAATAAAACTGCTCTTCTTCTATCCCGAAGCAAACAACACACACACGTGAGTACCCAACGGGCACGTGTTCAATAGGCAAACCTGGCAAGGGACACTCTGGTGCCCATTACCCTTAACCTCACACATCATGCATAATATATTTCAACAGTAACTACTGTTGTACAGGACACCTACAGTAATTAGAAACAGGAAAGCTGGCCCAGGCTGGATTTCTTATTCGAGAGAAGGTGATTGCTACTCTAATTTCAAGATAACGACTCTCAATTTTCCTATTTTCCTCTAAATATCAGCCTGGCTTTCTTATCAGCCTGTTTCTTATGAGGCGTCCTGCACTGTACAACAGTATGCGACTACTATTCGTGGTTTTACTCTGGAGCGCAAAAGGTCGGCCTTGTCCACAGTTGATGCTGCGGTGTAAGCTCCAAAAAAGTAGTATTACATTATTAACAGGTAGCTTCTACGTCCGTCCGTTCTTCTTCCGCTCGACAAAAATGAGTGGCGGTAAGATAGTATACGAGTAGCTGTCGCTAGTAACTCGCGCATCGGGACATTTGTAACTGTCGTCAGCTTGTGTGCGTTGGGTGTGTTGACGAGAAACCAAAACTACAGCTAAACTTAATCAACAAAATGTGTCGAACGTACTTGGTACGAAAAAGAGAAGACGCAACAACTAACTACTAGTACACACGAGTACGGCGATCACACCTCACCCCACCAGCCCTCGCTGACCTGTCCGCCGCCGATCACAACCCCTCACATCCTTAGCCGTCCTGCGCTTCGCCGTACAGCGGTACCGCTGTCGACCCGCTACAACTCCGAAAGCATCTTCTGCTTCGGTCTAGCCTCGTCTCTCTGCCCACCAGACACCCCCACGCTCGCCCGTCGAGGGCAAGCAAGCGTAGATGATAGCCTCAGCTGGCTCAGCAACATATTTGGCATACTGCTGTAGGACCGCCTCCATACGATTAGTATGAAAACAGTATAACTGCTGTGTGTATCACCACCATAGTAATACGTTCAATCCGGCTACCAGCCAAACGGAGACTTGGGGGGGTGCTCAAAACTCACGTAGTAGTACGGTATGCTATTAATGTGGCAGACTGAGAGGAGGGTCAATGATACGCACGCGCATACAACAAAATACCAGGACGGATTGATGCGTATAATACGTACAGTACATACATACATACTTACGTACCTCACCTTTGGACTGCGTACTCATCGAACGCGATGGTACCCTCGTTACTACAGTAATACTGCTATATACCCTTTCCATGTATTATACCCTTTCCATGTATACCCTTTCTTCAGAAGAACCGGCATGGGACCCTCAATGTGAGTCGGCGTGCACAACAACGTACGACCACTTATTATTATGGCGCCTTCTTGCCAACATTTGAGGGTTGAATATGGGCACAATGTAAGAGAGAGGGTGTTTCAGGCCAATTTAATACCGGTACTACTTTACTGTGCAGCAATGCTGTAGTACAACTCATTCATGCCAATCGGTGCCTTTTACAACAGTAGTAGTAAGTACAGTTTAGTATTAATATTAATAGTACGCACTCTTATGCTCGCCTCTTTTTTTGCTCCCTCGGGCGGAATACGAGTACAAAGCACAGTACACACTCACTCGTACGACGCAGAGCAGGTTTTTCGCCCCTCGCCAGCGCGCAACAAGAGAGAGCGGGATGATTCCCTATAATAGGCCCTTACCTGCCCATATGGCCGATCTCAGAAAGCGCCGGGGGTCACGAGAGGAACAAGGGAATTTAATAACGAACACCCATTTTTTTGGGTAAGTTAGCCTGTGACCACGGGAATCGACCGTGTCAAGTGTTGGATTAGTACGGACAGATGGAGGTACTGGATAGAGAGACCGGCACGGTTTTTAATGTGATGACAACAACAACAACACTGCTTGTTAGACAAAGAGCAACAACCAGAAACATGATGAGGATCTATGATATGTGATCATGGGAGGAAGGAAAGATACAGCAGTGCGATCAAAATTGAATCTTCTGTTCCATACTCGTAGTGGTAGACGTATCGTCTCGCCTTGTTGTTGCTGAGATTACCAGTAACCTTTTTGCACGCGAGGTACGGGCCCTGTGTCTATACAAACAAGCCGAGGCACCTCCAGCAATCATCAGTGTTGCACGACTTTAGTAACTCGAGCATGCGGACGGAGACAGACAACCTCCGCCGGCACGCGGCGGCTGGTTCCACTGCTACTGTAATTGTAGATCTACTCCTGCTGTACGATATCCAAACGTTAAAAAAGTTCTCCTATAGACCGGTACGTATATTTTTCGGATGGATCTCGTCCTTGGCCGATATCTATGAAGATATGGAGATACTACTCGCATATCCGACGGATGGTGGATGATTTCCCTCTGCAAGAAATTGGTCCCAGTACTGCTGTACAGCAAAACGAGGAGAGAAGACGCAAAAGACCCAAACCAAGCACACGACGAAGGCGGTACGCGAGCTACGCGTAGCGTGTACAATAATGATAGCGATGTAGAAATAATGGCGATAGTCTACGTACCCTCTGGTAGCGTGGTACAAAGTAACGTGTACAAGTCATATTATGAAATGCTACGTACGTACTGATACGATTATTTACCGACGAGTCCGGCAGAAAGTCCCTTGAAGAAACGTTTATCATATCGTTCTGCAAGGGAAGAGGAAAAATCCAATAAAAAACAAGACGAGACGGATAAAATAATCTGCCTTTTCTTCGTGGTTCGGAACAAAATACAGCTTCGGGACAATAGATCCGTGGTGAGATTCACACAGCAGCAGAGCGCGCACCCCACATCATCAGTACACAACAGCAGCAGCAGCAGCAGCAGCAGCAACAACAACAACAGCAGCACATATACATATCTCCTGAAGCGTGTAGCCACTACAACAGCAGCACTACTACTACTACAACAACAACAACAACAACAGCACCAACACCCTACGGCAGCGCACATCGGCGATCAGTACAGCACTACTAGGGAGCACAGGCAGCACCAGATCTCTGCAAGGTGAGTCGGCGAGGGCACAGGCACATACATGCAGACAGACGTCCATAAAGCAATTTGTGTTCGGTCCACACATACATATGATACTTGGTAGCTGGTACAAAAGTACTCACAAGAGTGTTTTTTTTGGCGCGAACAGATAGACAGCTCGCACGCATAGCTGTGGCTCGTTCATACCACCGCGAGGCAGGGTCATGCGTAAGAGTGTAACCCTCCCCGCGCCCCCCGCTTGGAGAGCGTTGACGTGTTCACAGCACACACACCGCCAACAGCAAGGGAAAGCCGCGGCAGCCATAAACACTTCTGGTCATTCATCCTCCGGTATAATTCGAGTTGCTACCTATCACAATCTGTGCGATTGTTTGGGAGACCAGGGCCACAAACAGACTCGTCTGGAAAATTTGTGCTACTCTGTCCCTAAATATAAGAAACATTTATATTTTAATATTGAATAAAAATGGTAATATATTTAGGGACACAATGGCACAGCAACAAGTACAGCACCATGGTCCAGTACGAGTATACTGCTGGTTGTACGTATGACTGCCGGCCGTGTAGTCTACCGCCACCGTAGACCAACGCTGAGACGCGAAACCGTGCCCAACCCTTATTACCCTATACATGAGACATCATGCCCAGACGCAGCACGACTACGTTGGGTTCACAGGGTTACGGTCAGGGTTCGGATGAGAGTCGGGTACGATTTCATATGGCTACGTAGGTACGTACAGTAGTACCTACAGCGTACCCGTCAGCAGTACTCGTAGTAGTAGTACAAGTAGTAGCGCTGTGGATTTTCTGGTGGTTGGCCCGCTATTTACTTACTTTAAGTATGCTGTACACTCTGTACGGCGATACCTGGTACGTAACGAAGCATGTATAGATCAGGCTGCAGGCACCTCCTGCAAACAACGAGGATCCCACTCTATCGTATGTACCTCTCTCTGCAGTTTGGCCCCGCAACTTGGGACAATAGTACGTGAAATCCATGCTTCTGTATACCGGTACTACAGCAGTTATTGCTTCGACTGCTGTCGTCGTGTAGTAGATAGACCAGCGCTGCGATGCAAAACCGTGTCCTACCCCTTTACCTCTGCATGAGATATCGTGGCCAGACGCAGCATGAGACAGCAAGCAGGGTTACGGTGTTGGGTGTGTTGGGTGAGAGTCGGGTACGATTTCGTACTGCTGCTACATAAAGCACTCTACAACAGGTACGAGTGCTGCTGTTGTTGCGCTGTGGATTTTCTGGCGGTTGGTCCGCTATTTACTCACACAAGTCTCACACAAGTCGTATACTGCTGCACTATTAATACTATTGTTGTACGACTGCTGTACATACAGGAGCACGTAGTATAGGCGGCAGGCACCTGCAAACAATGATCCAACTCCAACTCCCAAGTTAGTTTCCCCCACAACTATTCATAGGGGGCAGCTCTGAACACACCGTACGTATGCAAAAAACAATGCTTCCTTGTACTGCCGCTATTATACCTGTCTGTCGTACGCATTATACCTGCAGCAAAAATAAACTGGACTTCTTGACGCCGATGGCTGGTGTCATACAGACAGTATGCATCTTTCGTAAAATGTTTCTGTGGTTTCTTTTCAGCAGCCGCTCTTATTTCCAGTACTATTGACGGTACTACTACTGCTGTACTACAGCAGTACTAATATGTATCATACAGGACGTCGTAGTGCTGCTGTACTGTAGTAGTTCGTAGAACCATAGAAAGATGGACCGGCACTACAGCAGTAGTACTACTACTGTACGAACAGCGTGTAGTATGTGTTTGTGCTTGTAGTATGTTGTTCAATGTCTCGACAAGGATTTTTTTACGCCCCCAATTTGTGCAACGGGGGAGTCCCGGCCACTACTACTATTGTTCCTGTGCGAAGTCGTCATTGTGTGGGCCTCTCTCTCTTGTTTTTTCGTAGAGTTGTTTTTTCATCTTTTTATTATCTTCGCCGTTTTTTTTCTCTCCTCCCTACTCGTAACTCAGATCCGGGGTCATAAAGTAGGCTCCTCTCCCTCCTCCCCACAGTACGGTTCATGACTTGCATTTTTATCGCGAGAATACTTCAGCACTTTCTTCCCTCGTCAACTCGCATCGAATTGTGCCTACCCACGCTACTACTAGGCGCTCTCAGCAGTTGATTCTGTTTTTTTTATATCTATCTATGTAATACCGTGTTAGAAGCAGAGAAACGAGTCGTTGCTGTGAACATACTTCCTCGGATTCAGGCTTCCCTCTCCGCCGGCTGTTTTAGGGACCCATACATACTACTAATAGGGGGGGCCCGCAGTCCAGAAACATTATGTTAAGAAAAACAGGCTCAGATTGGCACGAAACAATAAGAAAATCGGGTCAAGGACCACCACAGGCCAACAGTCGGATCCACTCTAAATCCTACCAGGTATACAATAAATTTTGATCGCAGCGTCGGAAACAAAGTAAGACATAATAACTCGCTGCCCTTTTGAGGCGATACGACCGGCCTCGGACCCGCCCTACTACTACTACTATTACGGGGGACCTGAGTAAATAGGACCGAATTTTTTTACTAAAAACGTGTAAATATATAGATTTTTGTGTGTACCGTAGGTCCTATTTACTACATTAGCCCACCCCGTAACACTACTACTGTAGAAGCTGCTGTAAAGTCATTCGCCACCGCGTTTTATTTTCCCCTTACCGTTCACGCATTATGTATCGTAAAACTGTTGGGGTGACCAACGTTGGTGCACGTTTTTGCTCACCAACGAGTTACAGTATATTATGCGCAGGCTACCTATCTACCGCACTAGGCCTGTATTTAAGATACCATAACTCTATGTACGTCTAACCAACCTGCTCTTTTTGTACCCCCTGATCACGCGCTGACCTGATCCCACCCGGTCCTGAGCCCACCAAACTGATCCTAGACGTAGACTGCGCCGGTGGGGTGAAGGCGAAGCAACTGATTGGCAGCCAGATAGAGGCAAAAAAACACTCAATCAAGCAGGCCAGTTAATTATCGCCACACGTTAAGAACAGCAATGGATGTACATATACGCGAATACGGGAAAAACCCTCTCAATCAAGCAGGCCACTTTAGTTCTCGCCACACGTTGAGAAAATCAATGAATGCATGTTCAACGTTAAACTTTGTGGATAATAAGCAGGCTGTTTTATTGGCTTACCATCTTCTTCTCTTTTTTGTGTGTGTGTCGCTTTGCAATCGCATCTCATCGAATCGCACCTCACCTCACCCCATCGATCGTTTTCGCTTCTTCTCGTCTACATATTTTATACAGGGCTACTACATACTAAAGGCGACGGCACAGCAAACCTAAACCTTCTACTCTCCCCCTCGAGTCCAGAAAATGAAGCTTTCGTCCAACAACAACACCAACGCCGTCCTGGGGCTCCTGTCGGTCCTGCTAGCCTTCCCTACCGTGGCGACGGCGGCACGGACGGGCGTCGCCGGCGGGACCGCCGGGGCTAGAGGAGTGATCTCCCGGAGGCTCGCCGACTGCGCGAAGGACGACTTCTTGGTGACAGAGTTCATCGTGAGCGAGGGCGGGTCTAACACGACCCAGGCGGCCTACGAAGGGTGCTACGAGGTGGCCGACACTCTGGACGGCGACAACTTCTACAAAATCGACGGAGATCTCGATGCCGCGGGGGGCGCGTTCTACCCCTCGGACAACAATGGCGGAAACACAGTGGTACGATCACAAGTAATATACGCTATTTTAGCGGGGTGTTTGCTATGATGATCCAATTTTGGTTGGGCTATGAAAACAAAATTGAAATCGACAAACATTACGAGGAGCTGAATGGTTGAATCAGGCGAATTCGAAGGCGCTACTCGTAGCCAATCAGAAGCTGCTCCGTTTGCTAACCAAGCCACGAGTTACCTACCCAACTCAAAAATAGACGATGTGGAAAACAAAGAACAAAAAAAGCGCGAAATTAGGTTGCGCCCGAGAAAAGGTAATCCCCGAAAAAAACGTTTTTTTTTTTAGCTACCTTCCGCCACAGTAGTAGCAGTGCACACAAACGGCTGACTACAGCTGCAAACATCCAATAGCGCGAGTTCTCAGTGAGAGGTACAGTACAGCATACCTAATTTCCTTACCATATCATCAGTAAAACGTGCTGCCTCACTCCTGACCTCAATTTCGACGACGATGACGACGAACGATGCGCCGTCACTCACTGCCCTACCTAGCGATTCGTCGTTGCTTTTGCCTTACTTAGCGATTCGTCGTAGTAATCTTGCCCTAGCGATTCGTCGTAACCCTGCCCTAACAGCAGTCCCCCTTATTTTGACTGTTGGTTGCTGCCTTTCTTTGTGCTTTCAGAACTCCTGGTACTTCGGAGTCGTTGCTACGAACACCACGGCCCTGGAGGCCTCAGACTCGTTCTTGTGCTTCGACCTCGACCTCAACCCCACCGACACGCACCCGGCGGACGTCGTCTCCTGGGGCCTTATCAGAGACGAGGACTCGTCGGCAGTCAGGACGTGCGACATCGCGATCACCTGCGGGTGTTCGCTGGATACCCCAGCGCCCACTGCTGTGGTGGAAGAAGAAGAAGACGACGATACTCCCGTCGAGGCGACGGACGGAGACGCCGCCTTTGCCATGGCCGTGGGTGGAACCCAGTTCGCGCTGGTCTTGAGCACCGTTGTTCTCGTGGCTGCGAACTTGTTGTGAACGGACGGTGCAAGGCAACGCAAGCGTAGTACGTAAATAAGAGAGGGGGAGAGGGGGAGAGAGGGCGAGAGGGAGAGAGCGAGAGAGGGGGAGAGGGGGAGAGGGAAAGGGAGAGAGGGAGAGGGAGAGGGAGGAGAGAGAGCATTACGTTCTGCTCTTGTCCTGTTGTTGCCGTGCTGCCTTCCTTTTCTGTGCGGTAGGGTATATACTGGTAGTACCTCGGCAGAGGGCGTGTTGTGCTATTTTTCCCCCTTGCTGCCGACGGTACAGTTAAGTAGTGCCTTGGGGAAGTTGTTTGCGCTTTGGTCGGTTGATGATTATTATGCCGGCGTTGATTTGTTCGTTTGCAGAGTATTATGACGCGGTAAGTATTGACGCTCTGGAGTTTTGACTGAGGACGTGGGCGGGCGTGGCGTTGTGCCTGTCAAGCGAAGGGCACCACGTAAAGGAAGGGGTCTCCTCCGGCCCGCTCGTACTAAACCTGTGTATTCGTGCTAAGAGGGGCGTCGACTCGTTCAGCAGTCAGCGGGGGCACCTCTGCAGTTGTAACTGTAGCGGTAGTGAAGCAACCGATCATGCACCATCCATCCACTGAGGGTTGGTGCGGTTTCGCGTCGATTGGACCTATCTACATTTAATGTTTTTAGTAATACAGTTTGTATTTCCTTTAGTCTTTAGAACTCCAGCCACGTTTCCGGGCCGACTTGCTTATAAACAGAGTGGGGTCCCTTTTGCAGTAAGGAAGGTCAACACCACTCTGTAACTATATAAATAGCTGTAGGTAATTTTGGTAGGAGACACTCGATAGGGCGGAGGAAAATAGTCTTGAAGCCGCTCACGATACCTCTGAATCCAGTTCATGTATGGATAACCACACCACTTTGACCCCAAATCATTTTGTAGTTATTGATGTCACCGGGCGAGGCGTGTTTGGGGGGGTGGGGGTAAAAACAAGGGCGATTACATTTCGGTGGCGAAAAGGCGCTTGCCCGTAGGGAAATTGGAGCTGAAAACATGGTTTGTAACTATCATCATTTTCATTATGTTTGGCAACCAGTCTGCTGTGCTTCTCCGTGCCTAACAGTTAGGGGTGAAGTGCGATGCACATTCTTATGGTGGCGCTGTTGTCGTGCTGTGTAATAACACTTGCGGCTGGACTACGTGTGGTCTCTCGAACGACCGGCTATTAAGTATCTGTATGGTCGCGTGCTTTGTGTTGTTATTGGTGTTTCGTTAGCTATAGGGCCTGCCCCCGTCATTTCGACGGTCGACAGGTCGGCAGAGACGATGATGTTGGATGTGGCTGTTGTTGCGGAAGCCGGGGTCACGTCATGTTTAGTTTTTGGTATAAATATTACATTGTTGGTTGTTTTGTGCATGCTTTCTCGACAATTAGATGTATAGACTGCGTTAGGTCTTCAACTACAGCAGTATATGTACTAAAGTATACGAATAATATACTAAACATACGTGTTGGAAGGATGCTCTTGTGACGACACAAACTGGAAGTTTTTTTTTGTTCAAAGAGCAAGACGATCGATGGAGCTCCAGCAGCGTGGTGGGGTCTTGTGTCCATACTCTCAGGCGCTTTGTTATTCGTTTTTTTATAATGTTTTTGTGTACCTGGTATGATGGTAGCCCCTTCATGAAGGAATTATTGTCTCTCCGCTAAGAGTTTTTTTTGTTCGTCTCCCCCTCTGTTCAGTGTTCAGACTACTATCAGTCGTGTATGAGAGCGAGGCGAACGCCTAATAATACAAGATGCGTGTGTGCGTGATTCATGCGTCAGGGACTCCAACCTGCATTGCAGTAGTTGTAGTAGTATTCGGTCCCTGTACAGGTAGGTCCATACTTACAGTACTTTATCTCTGTCCACCTTGTTGTGTCGAAACACGTACAAATGAGCTTTAAAAACAAAAATCCTCTAATAAAGGACAAGCACGGTGACTGAACAACCAGTCGGCGTGCAATAGGAGTAGGTCTATACGAAGTATTACTTTATCTCTCGCGTCCGCCTTGTTGTGTGGACATACGTTCAGACCAGCTTTTCGCCTTGGCAAAACAAATTAATTGCAGAGGTACTCGTAGGTCAGGTGAAGAAGCGTGGGAGTGGCTAAGTGAAGTGCTCCTTGTCTCCCATGTTTTCTCCGAATTGTCCGGGGATGAATTGATTCGCTGTAGTTTCTTCCAGGTTGTGGAGCCTACATCTATCTCATACGGCCCTTGAGGGCGAGCTGTTGGTGTGTTCTGGTATCAGTTCTTCATGGAAGCGTCTCATTGCCTCTCCGTAAAAATTCGGGGTGGATTGCATCATCTGTGTTGCCCTTCCTGTTAAAATCATCAACAATAATAGCAGGCAGGCAGGCAAGTGATCAATACTACTATACATTGTGCGTTGACTTCACGTCGGCGACTGTGGTTATTATGCTTCTTTCAAAATGTACATTTATTTGTGTGCGCGTGTCACATGTGGTCGGTGATCTACACACTTCGATAGGGATTGTGTAATCTAGTAGTCGGCTGCACATCTTCCTAAGGTTTGACTAGGGTCTGTATAATAACGAAAAGACCGAATGTGTCCGTCCGATATCCATCGGATGAAATGTGTCCTCCTCCTCCTGCTCCTCCTGCTCCTCCTGCTCCTCCTGCTCCTCCTCCTCCTCCCCCTCCTCCTCCTCCTCCTCTTCCTCCTCCTGCCCCTCTTCCTCCTCTTCCTCTTCCTCTTCCTCCTCCTCCTCCTCCTCGTCCTCCTCCTCCTCCTCGTCCTCCTCGTCCTCCTCCTCCTGTTAATCGCAATTTAAACACGCCATCCGCCCTTTGCCATGTCTTACATTCCAGCGTTTTTCCCCGCCCCGCTCAACAAAGATCAAACATCGACCCTTTCGGCAAGCGCTTCCGTCCCATGCACGCAGCGAAAGCCGCAATCAACCCCTGCCAGAGAATAATCTCATATACCTGGCGAGCCCCATCACCAGTGTCCCCATCGCCAGTGTCCCCATCGCCAGTGTTGTCGATGTCAGCAGCTCGGGCTTTACGTCACACGCTCGTGCAATACAGGTCCTCGACTACCTTGGGAGCCCGGCACACGAACGTCTTCCGCAGTAAGCGCACGCTCGACCGAGCGGCCATATACAGTACATCCATTCCAAGGTCTACCGCCGGAAGTATTACAATAGGCTCTTTTGTTTTGCTCCCGAAGCAATCTCGCAGTATCGAGACCGCCGTTTCCGCTGATAGTCCTGTCCAACTACACAAAAATAGCTCGTCTATTTGTAGACATATTGTACCTGGCCAAATGCAGGGACACATGCCCCCCCCCCTGCTCCGTCTCGAAAGGGACGCGTGGTCAATGGTCAAATGACTAAGGCAAGCAACAAATAAGTACCCCCCCCCCCTGAGTACCCCCCCTGCGTTTTCTGTCCGCGGGTACATAATAACATCACATTGAACTAATCTCGGACTTGGTCTCCGAAATTGGGACCCGACTGCTGCGCACGCTGCCCCGATCACGGCCAGTATTTGATCAGTGCCACCTTATAGGGGTGGCGGCTTATTAGTTTTCTTAGCTCCTTGCATGAGGACCTCTATACTAATAGTGAGTCACCCGAACCATGATTTCGAAGAAGGGTTGTTCGCGCAACCCACCCGACCAGCATTTGTATGCGCTGTATGCACTGTATGCGCTTCATGCGCTGTATGCGCTGTATGCGCTGTATGTGCTGTAAGCGCTGTATGCACTGTATGCGCTAGTCATAAAACAACTAAGTAGATATATGTGCTACAGAAGAAAAACTATCGTATATACAAAGCGGTAGTTGGTCACTTGAGGAGCTCAACCAACCAGAAAATTTCACCTCAGAAGGCAAATACTAACTGAAAACCCTTTATGGTATACCGTGGGATTGCTTATTTATCTTATTCTTCTGTAGGTTTCCTGGCGGCCGCGAAACGGCACCTACCCTCGCCGTCGGCGTTACACCGCGCCACCTTTCAGCGTCTACCACGGTCGTTTCCTTCTGCCCACCTAATGTGCGCTGCCGGTCCGGTCCGTGCCTTCTCGCGCTTCGCACCCTTCCTCCTTTTTATTTCGATGGGAGGCACGCTCTCCATGACGTCTGCATAGACACTGAACGGGGCGCCCCACTCGGCCACACGAGCAATACACAACAGTAAGAAATGCGTTGATCATCGCTGTGGGGCGAGCGCACAAACTATGGCGGATAATCTGCTCCACGCCAAGCATGCCGCGAGCGCTCCCCGTCGTTCTAGCTGTGCAGAGATACATGCTGCCATACTATTGAGGAACTCGCGGGTGGCCGCGATAATTCCCCCCGTTGGCAAGCCAAAGCGCGCTAGAATAGTCCACAGGATAGAACAGGTGTGGGTTCGGTTTGGTCGACGGTGTCATTCGATTATGCGTGTTTGTGAGGTCAAGGGAGTGCACGCACAAACTGTATGTTGTATATATAGCCCGGTGACTCCCTTAGGTAGTGAGTGTCAGAGTTTGTACTCGACGTTTTTACACGAGAGATATCAGTCCAGAATCATCATGCTGCGGTCGTACACTGCCAATAGTATTGTGTTTAACCCACACGTTGAGGGGGACACTATTTCATCACATTTTTTCGAGGGTTTGCGTGGGTTTTACGTAGTCTACGTACTCTTATAATATACTAATAAAGGCATTCGACGCGAGTCGACGAGGGAAGGGCTGAAGTCTTCGCGCGATAACAAATGCAAGGCACGTACCGTAGTTGAGGGGGGGGGGCTGCTGATTGACCCCGGCTCTGAGTTACGACTATGTAGGGAGGAGGAGATCGAAGGGCGAAGAAAATGTATGGGATGGGAACAAAACAAAAAACACAAAGATCGCTGTGCGTGTCACCGAAAACGCGTGGTAGCAGAGGGTAACATTGGAGTCGATACATGCCCACGCTGGTGCTGATGCACTTGTTGGAAGAAATAATGAAGATACAGCTTTCTATTTTACGTATACAGATGTGTATTTTTTTGAGGACAAAACTGGCTTACAAAAATACGTAGAGTTCCTGGAGTGCATGTGGGTGCTGTGATGGGTAGTGGGGAGTGACGGCCTGGGTGTTGTCTCCTATGCCACAACGTCTAGAGTTTCGCGGCTGTCGTTATCTGCCACAACGTCTAGACCTACCGGGATCTCGTCTTGTGCAACAATCTTGAACCATGGCTTGATGCTCTGACCTCGAAGAAAGCTAATAATCCCGCCGCGCTATTCCATGACGTTCCGGTTCAACAACGAAATCGTCATAGACTGTTTTATTATTGCACCGTATTTTTCACCCTGGGTGTACTTGCATAGCGATAGGCTATCCATAGCCTGTATCCTTAACCCAGCAGCTCTGCTGCTCACTGCTGCTACCATTACTAACAGTGACTATATTATGGGTTATCGTTGGTGATACCCTGGCAAGTGCACAAGGCTGTGCCTCTCGATGAAGGTGACGTTGCGGCTTTCCCGTACGCGACGCGTTTGAGAGTTGTAGACTCGGTACGACTTGCTGTCCATGCTGTATCCGACAAGCCGCCCTTCCCAAGCACGACTCTTCAGCTTCTTGATGAAAGTCTCTTCGTGCACGAACGCCCTGCACCCGATAACCCGAAGGTCCCCGAGGAAGGCATCCTTGCCGTAGAGCGCTTTGTACGGCGTCCCGTTGTTGAGAGCCGCGTGCGGAGAGCGATTGCTCAGGTAGACCGCAGTGTTCAGCAGCTCCCCCCAAAGGAACTTCGGTAGGTTAGAGTCAGCGAATAGACAACGCACAATGTTTAGGATTGTCCGGCCTGCACGCTCGTTCGCTCCAATCTGCTGAGGGGTATTCGGCGAGGCGAACTCCAGCTTGATACCGTTGTCGAGGCAGTACTAACGGAAATCCGCACTCGTAAACTCGGTCCCCTGGTCGCCCCGGACACACTGAATGCGCTCTCCGGTAGGGGTTACGGTACCTCTGTTGAACAACGCGAGGGAGTCGACGGAGCAAGTCTTGTCCTTCATGAGAACCACCTCCTTCCACTTGGTATGTAGGTCGACAAACTTGGTGGCGTACCTGTAGTTTCCCAGTGCCAGAGGTGAGAACGGGCCGAGGGTGTCGACGAGCACGGTCTGGAAAGGGCGTTTGACGTTGTAGGTGGCCTGCTTAGGGTGAGGCTGTTGTGCGCTCTTCCCAAGAGGGCAAGGACCGCAGTCCTGCACGTCACCAGCGTAGTCGACGCCATTCTCCAGCTGCCTCCGCAGGACATCCATGCTCTTCCGGTTGAGATGCCCCATTCGCCGGTGCCAGAGATCAGCCGTTTCCGTCCGCAAGGCCAAGCCGGCAGGGGCGCATCTGGGGACCTGCTGGCCCCCAGTACCACCCCCAAGCTTCAGCCGAATGGTGTACATGAGCTTACCCGTCGCGGCGGCCACTCCCAGGTTCTGCATCGGAACCTTCACCTTTTCTGACTCCAACCTGGGGTTCTCCGGGTGGAATATCGTCGCCACCCCTTTCAGCATTGCCTCAGACACGGAGAACAGGTTGGTCCCCAACCCTGGTACCAAGATGGCGCGAACGGAGACGGGCAGGTCGTTCCCACCGTCGTCTTTGACAGTGCCAGAGATGGTACCCGTAGCAACGCCTTGTAGTAGGTGCTGGCCAGCGGCGACGATCGTGTGAGGGACCCGAAGGTCCTGGACGTCACTCATGTAGGCCCGCAACCCAGGTGTGAGCGCAGGGTCGAGGTAGTTGTCGCTCGCTCCACTGTCAACCAACAGCAGAAGAGATGATCCGTCAGAACGGAAAGGCTCCTGAGACGCATCCGCAGGAGTCGCCATGAACGCACCAAAGGGACCTTGAGATAAGTGGTTGCTCTTTGTTGGCGTCTCTGACGAAACGGACGAAGGCGCCGCCGGTTTGACATTGGACGCCACCGAAGGTGTACCCGAAGCGGTAGGTGACGAACCAACCTTAGGCAAGGAGGCACCCAGAGCGTTGAAGGAGAAGCCGAACGTGGTCGACTCGGGCTGAGGTACTTGTGCTTGGTGAGCGTTCCCGATAATCCATAATAGGTTATGAGCCTCGACTGTGAGTGAGTGGAGGTCTACTCATATTGGCAATGTGTAATATTTCCATAACAGACTACCTGTACTAAACGTTGCCTACGTAGGTATAAGCTACCCGACCTACAATTGACGCTCATCGTCAACTGAAAAAAACATCGATGTGCTGATCATACTTATCAACAACCAGTACATGATGGAATTGATGTAATAAGCTTGGCTGCAGTGTCGATCATGGCACGATGACCAACAGCACTTGTTGAGCGTGATATAAACTTGACTACAGTGCCGACAATGGCTAAAGATCACCAGCACTTGTTGAACGCGACAAAAGCTTGACTAAAGTGCCGATCATTACTAACGATCAACAATACCTATACCTGTTGGAAGCGATAGAGATTTGAGCAAAGTGCCGATCGTGGCTAACGATCATCGGCACTAGTTGTTGGAAGCGATAGAGACTTGTCTAAAGTGCCGATCGTGGCTAACGCCGATCAGCATATTTTGGAACCAACACTAATTTACCAAAGCACTGGTTATTTAATGACTACCGACCACTACGTAGTGCTTGTGGGAACGAAATGTTCGCGCCTATCGGTATTGCTTCGCTACGAGCCTCTCCGTGCAATCGCCACAGAGCTACTCTCAGTGTCGATGATGTATTCGATGTTACGACCATCGATTTACACCTGGATTTTTTTTATGAGCTCGATCAGGAACCGGTGCCGCTGCCAGATCCGCGAGCTACGTCTCCATCGGTATGTAGTGAATGCCCACGTCTCCCTCCTTCACGATCTCGCGGGTGTCGAAGTACCCCAAAGCCACGTGTTTAGCACGTGAGCTGTAGATATGGTGACCGGCCACATGTAGTGTCGAAGTGTTGTCGATGTGGAGCGGGACGCGCTTGAAGTCCTCCTTAAAGCCCAGCTCCGTCAGCATGTCCTGGAAAAATTCTGCCTCGCTCATCGCCAATATTCCCGCCACAAGCTCCCCTTCCACTGTTGATTGGGCCATTAACTCGTGCATGGCCACCTTGAAGCTCACGGGGCCATTGCACATCATCGTGATGTACGATGAAGTTGACGTCGCGTTGTCCGAGTTGTTGCCCCAGTTGGCGTCCGAGTACGCGTTAAGCCTGAACCCTCCTTGCTTGTAGATTATGCTGAAATCCGCCGTTTAGACTAGGTACCGACGTATATGCTTAACCGCTCCCATGTGCATCTTTGATGGTTTGGACGTTGCCCTCGCCAGTTGCTTTACCGCGTACGATATGCCGTAGCGTGTCACCTGCTTTAACGTGGTCGTCCCGTCGAAGATGTGTATATGCACGGGTCGCTTATGAGGGCTGTGACCCCGATTCTCACGAGGAAGGTGTCAATGGTTCCATGTCAGTTCTTGGCACTTAGCTTCAGGCCGTAAAGCGATTTGAGAGGCTTCATGGCCAGCGGAGCTCCCGTCGCCCCATCCTTCGTCTCGTGCCCCGAAGCGTCTATGAAGATCACTTGTGAAGAAGAAGAAAAGTCAGAGTTTGAAAAGGCGCTTATTATGTGGCCATAGTGGAAAGAAGATTGATCTCAGAGATGAAAAGAAAAGGAGAAGAAGAGAAGAGAGAAGCATGGAGAGGAGCGTAGTAGAGCGATCGAGGTGGGGGATGCTTCCACATGACCAACTCGGTACAATGCCCATGCTGTACGGGCAGCTATATACTCTACAGAGTAGCCCGTATTAGTCCCTGTAATAATGCCCTCTACAATGTTCTAGTAACGTTCTAGCAACGTTCTCAGCATCGTTCCTGATGGTGATGATCTTGACATACAATGGACCTTACTACGAGTAAGACAAACTTGTAATCTATCCGCATATTGCATTTACCCGAATGTCCACACTATAGACACTCGTATACTCTAGTGACTGCACAGCACAATAGATACGTATAGATATCAACGTTCATAATATGCTAAGAGTGTTTATAGTTTTTATAAATTGTACTTGTATAGTGATATAGCGATAGACTATCCAAGTATATGCTACCAGGTATATCCCTAACACAGCAGCTCGGCTGCTCACTGTTGTTACCATTGCTAACAGTGATTATATT
This sequence comes from Saccharina japonica, assembly GCA_008828725.1. Lineage (NCBI taxonomy): Eukaryota > Phaeophyceae > Laminariales > Laminariaceae > Saccharina > Saccharina japonica. Next base: position 168,560 of record MEHQ01000689.1, read on the forward strand.
GTACTGGATGATGATTGCCCAAGTACAGTATTGACTACACAGCCTACACTTAACAGTTTGTGTTAATGTTTTATTATATAACATTATATAAATAACGAACTGCTGTTCAGTCCGGGCCCCGATTGAATGACCAGTCATGCATTACACTATAGGTGCACGGTGCTTGTATCTCTTTTTTTACAAGAGGCATATTCATAAGGTAAAACGGCATATTCATAAGGTAAAACGGCCAGCGCCGACTGGTGGGAAAAAGTAACAGCGGGCAGGGAGGGATGCCACTGGTGGTGATGCACTGATGGTTTGATCACATGCCACTGGTGGTGATGGACTTATCTCACATCCACAGGAAATGTATTTCCCCGCGTCACCAAAAGCATGTATTGTATGTACTGTACTCTCTAGTACCTGGTACAACATACACTCCTCGTAGTATCTGGTATAGGGGATATCGTATAGAAGCCACTCCCCATGATATACTGCTTGTAAGTTTGACCACGAGACAGTACAATAGTATAGTATGTTACGCAAGGCAAACGCCGCCCGAAATACGTCTTCAAGAAGGGGAAATGGAATGTTTTGTCGGTTCAGCGTGATAAAAGGGAGACTACTATTACGGGGGGCCATAGTAAACACTAGTAAAAAGGACCTACGGTACATACGAAAACCTATATAATTCCCCAATTTTACCAAAAATATTTGGTCCTGTTTACTATGGCCCCCCGTGATAGAATACTATTATATTAATAATGCTATACCAGGTACAGTACAGTACAGTACAGTACAGCGGTACAGTATAGTACGACTGGGCTGTAGGTGTGTGTATACTTCGTATGCTGTGCTCCGGGTGTATGGACTATATTAGCAGGAATTGATGAATGGTTATGGTATACAGCTGGACTGGCGTGGAAATGCCGGTAAATACCTGTGGTAACAAGGTATTGGGATCGTATTTGTAGTACTTGGAAGGCGTATCTATGTTAGATGGAAATCAGTGTTTTTTCCCAAGGCGAAACGACTCGAGCCTTCAGCATTTTAGTATTTCATCGTGCGAAAAGGAACAAAGCTGCTCTTCTTATATCTCTCCTGTAAGCAAACAACACACGCGAGTCCCGCTGACGACGCCATTTGTTAAGGCATTGGTTCGTTGGGCTGCTGGTAACAGGTTAACCTTTTACCTGCCCAATTTAAGCCTCACAACACTCTCTTCCCCCCTGGAACGGACCGGATATACGGGGATCGACGCGTGTGACCAGCACGCGGTTCCTGTGTATGGGGATCCAGAAGCATTTTCAGATTATTGTTCATTTTCCATCTATCTGACAATGTGCAGAGCTCTTATTTCAGTCATACAATTCACATACACCTATCACAATCATCAATCATCCCTGAATACTAGACAAACGTATACCAATAATAATGCCGTCCCCCGAATGAATGGTTCTACCGACTCCTCACCGACGTTTTTCACCAATCAAAGTTCAAACAGGGTTTTATTGACATAATAAGGAAATTGTATTTTCTTTAAAAAGCATTTTCATGGTGTGGACGTGATGATATTCGAACCCACGACCACTTCAACCCATCCATATCCTGCCGTCGAAGCCATCTGTTAAGGCATTCGTCCGGTGGGCTACTGGTAAAAGATTAACCAAATAACTACTTCCCAATCTAAGTCTTATAACATTATCCAATTATATCGCTACTACTCTAGAACACACCTGCCTATGGGACCCTTGCAAATAGGTCACTTTGGACACACACACCTTCTTACATCATCATAGGTAGCCTGAGAATGTTGGAGATTGGAGGATAATTGGTTATCGATGTATCATATATGCCACATACTACTACTGCAGCGGCTGTGCGTTTTACCTCAAGACTTGTGCATGTATGGTCGACTCTTATTATTATGCTATTTGCCTTCCCGACAATGTGCTTTGCGCATAGGTTTCCTTTGTTTCCGTGGTTTTCTGCTTTCGGGAATGTTATGAGTGATCAACGTTGAAGCTCATGCTGCACACTGTCGGATGGCAAATATGGTAATAATAATGTGCAGGGTATTATTAATTCAGAATGAAAGAGCTGACACAATTCGTCGAATATACCACCAATCCCATCCAACCATTTCTCCTCCCCTGCGTCTATACTCATCAATTGAATACGCACTACCACTCTTTACCCAAATATTGTACCTGCTATATTTCTATTCGCCGCGCGTCCTTATTGGGGCTCCCACCAACGATGCGGGATGTTGTGTACATACTACTACGTGATATACCATTGTAGTAGTATGGGCTTAGTTTTTCCGGCTTCTTAGTATGGGCTAGCAACTTAGAGGTGTGGGAGTGGGTTTTGAGGAGCCGCATCTTCGACTCATTCATCATGTTCTAGTTCATGAAATTGGGGTTTCCCCGAATTTCCCATATTTCTGCCTATACGGGGCTCATCAGGGTGGGCTAGTGTAATAGTATGGGCTTGGAAAGGTCCGGTAATTACCCAGTAAAGGTAATTGGTCCGTTTTTGTATTACTTGGATGGCATTCGTATTCGGGATATTTATAAGAACGGAAGGGCCATGAGACCCTTCCGGGCCAGAAGATGTCATCGGGGCTCTGGGATGATAACAATAAAGATGCTTCTCTTCTTCTACGCTTGATTTTACGAGAAAGTGAGTAACGCCAAGAATGCTTAAAAGACAAACCTGCAAGGGGATATATTCTGTGTCTCACCCAGCCTTATTATACTATAATGCCATACGTTTTTCCACTACTGTACGCCCACCGCCACAAGGAAATTGCGAAATTTGAAATATCACATTGGGACACGATTGATTATATACATACTACGTGCACGCGGCATAATAAATAAGCCCGCCACGTGCAATAATTCAATCAGTAATCAACACATTCAATTGCGCGCTGCCTGTTGTTGTTGCTCTATGTTGATTAATCCTGTTTTCTTGCTGGTTTGATCGCTGTGGCGGGTAGTCAGGGTGCACTCTGTGCCGTGCGGTTTGTCCGAGCCGCTACTATTATTACCCTCTCTCGCGGAGATCTACTGATTCTACCGCTGCTATTAATAGCAGCTGCTCTTCTACTACTACTATTACCCTCTCTCGCGGAGCTCTCTCTGCCGATTCTACCGCTGCTATTAATAGCAGCTGCTCTACTACTTGTTGTGTGGTGTGTATGCAGCGGGGAATGACAGCATGATTCAGCAGTGAGTGAGTGATGGGATATTGTCGTGTGTTTTATGATATCATCGTTCTCGACCTGTTTTGCTGTTTCGGGACGTTCCGCATGGAAAAGAAAGATCTATTTCCTTTCTGCTAGGCGCAGGAGGCACGGAACGAAAACGAAATTTTAGTGGAGCATGATGATGAAAAGTATTTGTATTTCCTTGTGGAAATACAACGTTATTACTATACGAGCACTGCTGTGTCGTATGATACCAGTGTACAGCTGCACGCAAAAATGTTGACAACTTGCTTGTTTCTCGCGGCGCGATGGACCAGAAGTTCAGACCAGTCAGTCATCCATACCACCTTGGCTTGGCGCGCCCCACATTGCACACACCACAGACCAACCACAGCCGCACACCTACTACGGCATACATCATCACGCCATCACTACTACAGAAGAAGATCAACAGCTAGCACAGCAGGCAGCAACTCTATATACTACGCTTAATCTGAGGTGAGCGGGGTATAGGGGAAGAAAGTCGCCGAATACTACAACAACAGCAGCAGTAGTAAATAGGTACGTATCTTCTCGATGTAGTCCATGAGAAGAAAGCAACGAAAGAAAGCAATTTGCGAGTGGTCGGTGTACCTGAGGGTTATTATTAGTCCAAACTAACAAAAACAAACGCATTCATTTGTTGAAAAATATACTCTATATTCACAGAGCGACACACCGATCGTGCTTTGCAGCTTGTTGTATACTACCATCGTTTGTGGCGCGTAGAATAATAAGCAAGACTCGTATAATACAGTACACACACCTGTCCTGCTTTGTGCACTCCCACTTGGCGGGTATATTCACAAATTATGTTTATACATACTTCGAAGTATAGCCTATGGGATGCTTGCTATTTTATTTTGATGGTGAGAGCTAATAATACGAAGCATTGGCGAGCGACATAATAATGATGATGGCGAGAGAGCGCGGCTGGGCACGCATCGCCGATAGCACAGGGGCCAGGCTCGATCCGTTTCTCGGTGATTCCTCCTTCTCCTGTGTTACTACAGAGAGAGGCTGCAAAAAATGCAATGCACACCAAGAATGCACAAACTATTATTATTATCAGCGGGGATTATATATGGCTGTGGTAGGTCGAAGACCAGTCGTATGAGGTTCTAAACAGCACTATTAATAGGGGGAAAAGACAGTAAGTAGTATATGTAACCCTGGCTGGCTTTATATAATAACCCTCCGGCACAAAAAAGGCTCCTCATCGTGGTTTGGGATAGGGTTATATATGGGTAGGGTTCGGGTTACACAGGGTCTCAGCGTTACCGACATCGTTATATGGTTATAGTTAGGGATATAGGGTGCAGTGTTCGAATCGGGCTAGATAGGATCGCGGGTACGATTTGGTACGACAGCCAGCGCTGGTAGGTGGTATATCTGTATATCTCACTCGGCTGGTGCAATATTAGAGGCCACATATAGTAGTAGTCCTCTCTCCTTCTTGTCGCGTTGGGCCACACTATCTGCGTCGAAAAATATGACCGGCGCACACAAACTCTCTACGAATAAAATCATCGTAATTCCAGGAAGTTTCTCTTTTTTTGGCGAGGGTCATACCCCATAACTTTCTATAACTTCGCGGCGACCACAGCAAGCAGCAACAACAACGCCACAGAAACATATCGCAAAACACCGACGCAAATCAAATGCATTATTTCGGCGCCAACGACCGACGGCCCTTCCGGCCCACAGACAACCAACCGTGAAGCACAGGCAGGCATGGATGGAGCGGGTATCGATCGAATCGAGATGCTAATAAGGTCTCGGGGTTACTACGGTTGGGTTTGGGTTTGGGTTCGGGTAGGATAGGGTTGATCAAAAAGTATCATCCCACGGTAGGTAGGTGGGTAGGGGGTTGCACTGTTCGCCTTCTGTTTTTGATGAGTTCTTCAAGTGGGCAACTACTACTTACTACTGCTGTATGTAGGTGTGTTAACATTAACATGCCTCTCCTGTGCGCGCATTTATTATGTGCTCCAAACCCATGATGTACAGATTAGATGTAGTATGTGTGAACTTGGACGAAATATATCGTAAACGTCAGTCAGTCCTCATAACGCCCGAGGGGATGGTCGCTAATGGGGCTGGTCTCGTGCATTGCAACATTATTACTGCAATGCTTTCAGGAAGGGGAACACGATCATTTCAAGTTTGGTGAATCGTCACTACTTGGTTCGATAGGATTGATTGATAATAAAGCATACTGATACGGGGGACCATAGTAATTACAGTAGTAGTAGGACCTACGTCACACAAAAAAAACCTATCTATGATATATGTTTCCCTATTTTTACTACCACCATTTATTTGGTCCTATTTATTATGGTCCTCCGTAATAATAAGGAAGCGTTAATACGACTCTTTCAGACAGAGTTGACGGGTGAAACGTCGGCAAGGAGTCAGTAGGGGCATTCAAATTATTAGCGTGTATATTGTCGTCAAGTATTCATTCAGATCTATCTGCTTTTGATAGCATATTTCATGTCTGAAATCGTTAAGTTCTGGGCCCCCCTTTATATTTGGATGATGAGCAGGATTGGGACAAGCGCTGCGTAGTAAATAGTTGCTTATTGTCAGATATATATGTCAAAAGGAACAACAATATTTGCTATAAATAATCAATAATAACTTTTGGGAATTTTATGAGTGATCAACGCTGAAGATCATGCTGCACATTGTCGGATGGCAAAGATAATAATAATAATAACTAATGCGATGCGCGAGTAGAACAATTATAGATCAGACGTACAGTTCCGGAAAAAGGATAAAGTAAGGCAATCTATACTATTGTAGGGGAGAATGGTAAATAGGAACAAAATATTATCATAAAAAATAAAAAATAGGGAAATACGAATATGCCAGGTAGTTTTTTTGTATGTACCCTAGGCCCTATTTACTCTCATGTAGTCCCCCGAAATACTATTAATAATAGAAGGGGAAAATATGACCATACATACATACGTAGCGTCGTCAAGTTATACCTGGTACACACGAGTATCTTGGTGTATATTTTTAGTTTATCACACTACAGTAATTAGAGAGCTTGGGTTGGGGGTATAATATGGGGTTATAATGCTAGTTGCGCCCAATGTACCGAAGGGGGGTAAACTGCACGCACCCCGTTCACCTATATACGGCCGCATTTTCGTGCCTTGACTGTATGTATAGGACTGTTGTTGTATGTGACTGAATATGACTCTATCTATGAGGCTGTTTTATGACTGTGATGTGCCTGAATGTGACTATGATACGTACAGTTCGTACTTGAATGTGATGACTGAATCTGACTCCATGAAGCTGCTTTATGACTGGGTTGTGACTGAATGTGACTATACAGTTCGTACGTACGGTATAATATGTATGTGATTTCCTGTGACTTTATTATGTTACTTTGTGTGACGGTTTATGACCGACTGTGACTGAATGTGACTGTAAGTGGCCGTTTCGTTGGCAGTAGACGCTACACACAATAATACTAAGGACAGCAAATGGAGTACTACAGTAGCTGTAGACAGAGCTCAAACCGAAAGTAGTACAGAAAAGGGAGTATATACAGTAGATTTAGTTGGTGCCGAGGGCTCTCTTCTTTTTGTTTGTTTCGCTGTTTTCTCCTTCTTTCGGGGTGTTTTTGAGTGATCACCGTTGAAGCTCATCATGCTACACAAGCATTGACAGATGGCAAGGATAACAATAATAATAATAATAATGCTGTACTAACTGTACCATAGCTCACGCGCGATGTTGTTGCTGGGCTGGACGGTGTATGGGTGGGCATGACTGCAGTCAGTATTTGCGTGTATTTGTCAATGAGCGAAACGTTGTGAAAAACCGTAACATTATATCCCTTCCTGCGATGTGCACCGACCGTTCGTTCGCCCTCCATCTCGTCACATACAGCATCTATCTGGATATGGCCGCAGTCTGTCTTTGCGCTTTATTTGTCAACGAGCGAAACGTTGTAAAAAGCCGTAACATTATATCCCTTCCTGCGATGTGCACCGTCCGTTCGCCCTCCATCTCATCACACACCGCATCTATCATCTATCTACCTGGCGACAACGCCCGCATCACAACAATCTTCATTCTTCCAGGAGCTTTACGATCAGAATAATATACTTCCCAACTTCAGAATGAAGCTCTCGCCGTCCAACACCAACCTCAGCAACAACCACGCCACCCTGGGGCTCCTGTCCGTCCTGCTGGCCTTCCCCGCCATGACCGCGGCGGCGGCGGTAGACACCATCCCACAAGCGGGCATCACCGTCGGGAAGGGGAGGGCTAGGGAGGCGGGGGCGGCCACCCGCCGCGTGCTTGTCGACTGCGATGAAGCCGACTTCCTTGTGGAGGACTTCGTGGTGATTGAGGCGGGCGGGTCTAACTCTACCGAGGAGGGCTACGAAGGGTGCTACGAGGTAGCGGACACCCTGGACGACGACCTGGAGCTCTCTCTGTACAAAATCGACGGGGATCTGACGGCCGCCGGGGGTGCCTTCTACGCCTCCGACAACAACGGTGGATATGATGAGGTATGGCAGATGATAGTATCTCACTCTGGGCGGATATATATATATATATATTTTACAGATACATATATATACGGAGCGGTTATATATTAACATCTCGCCGAAGCGAGCCATCCAACCCACCCCCCCGCTCCGTCTCGAAAGGGATGCGTGGTCAATGGTCAAATGACTAAGGCAAGCAACAAATGAGTACCCCGCCCCCCCCCCCCCCCCCCCCCCCCGCCCGCCCCCCCTCCCCTCCCCTCCTTCCTCCTGTCACATAAGGCGGTGTGAGAACAATACGAGATAAATGATTCGTATAGGAAAAAGTATGGTCTTATGGTTGACGCAATGGTTTATTGTGCTTTGTCGTAAGGGTGGGCCGATGATATTCAATATCACTTCAATTAGATAATCACGTGATTGATTTAGCAAGAAGGAGGAGAACAGTGTCAATGCCAAACGATTCTTGTATTTCCGTCCAGATTGTGGTGGCATATAGCATATCGTGTGTCATCAGCGGCACTTACTGGCTATACGCGGTGAGTGCTGTTTATCATTGTTCTGGTTTTTGGTTTCCTCCCCTCCTGAGGTACAGTAGTGTCCCACATCCCGTGTTACTGGAGCCTGTCCCGTTGTAAGACGATAGTAGGGGACCGGTGCATTAGGGGGCCGCATCGAGCATTTTCGCTAGGGGACCGGTTTGCTGAGGGACCCCGTGACCGCGGACTAGGTTTATGGCGATGGGTGAATATGATAACAACAACAACAAGTTATACGGGTGCAATCGTACGTGTACTTAGCTCTAGACTTTCGTAGAGGAATGAGATTGATGGTGTTCTTAATTACGGAGCGCTTTTCCATCTCACAAGCGTTACGGGTTCCTGGAAAAGGGGTGAACCCACTGCGGGCATTTGTCTCGGCTTCGCCCACATCTCCGGTGTATATATATATACCACATATACACATGTAAATAATATATATATATATATTATATATGTATGCGCGACTCCGAGTCGTACCCAAGCGATAAGGAATAGCGCATATCAGAACGGCGCAGTCACCACACAGGCACATACGTTTCCTGTAATTGGGGCAGATAATAACATCATTAATACTGCTGTAATATAATTGAAGTATTACGGATGACCATCATAGTAAATAGGACCAAATGTTGTTAGTAAAAATAGGGAAATATATAGGTTTTTGTGTGTACCGTAGATCCTATTTACTACTATTACGGGGGAGCATAGTAAATACTAGTAAACAGGACTTATGGTACACACAAAAACCTATATATGTACCTGTTTTTACTGCTGTAACAATATTTGGTCCTATTTACTATGGACCCCCCTAATAAAGTCTCCCGTAATGATAGTATGACATCACTTGGAATTCGAGTCAGATATTTATTCTTATGTGCAGTGCATTACCAATAATAGGTTTCCTTGGTTTCCGTGGTCTTCTGATTTTTTTGGGAGTTTTATGAGTGATCAACGCTGAAGATCATGCTGCACATTTGTCGGATGGCAAAGATAATAATAATAAAAGGGTTTACGTCATTTTGAGACCACCACGCCCCCTCCTTAGACCACTACGTACGTACGTACGTCCTTCCCAACCCTTTTCTATATTTTGACCACACTACGAACCTAGCCCGAACGTCCTTCCTTCCCCCTCAAACGCTCTTTTTTTTCTTCGCGACCGTGTGTTCCTGCTACACCCTTTGTGTATTTCAGCCAATCTGGTTCTTCGCGAGCGTTGCCGAGGATACCGCGACGCAAAACGTCACCGACTCGTTCTTGTGTTTCGATCTCGACCTCAATGCCGCGGAGGACACACACCCGGCGGACGTCACCAACTGGGGCCTCACCATCGACGGGGAAACGAGCGCGTCCCGTACGTGCGAGTTCGTGACCACCTGCGGGTGCACGGTGGACGATGATGACGAGGAGGAAGACGAGGAGGAGGAGGAAGCCGACGATGAGGATGCTGTGGACGGAGACGCGGGTAACTCCGCCTTCAGCGTGATCACCGCCACCAGCAGCGGAAACAACTTCGCGCTGATCGCTGGCAGTGCTTGTTTGCTCGCATTTGCGAATGGTGTGCGCGCGTAAGAGTAAGAGGAGGGGGGGGGGGGGCGCGTGTATTGCTACTATACTGTACTGTAATATACTTGGTAGCATAACGAAGGACAGTACAACAACAGCCAGTAGTTCTGCTATATAATGTGCGGTGTATACGTGTATTATACTGTATCTCGGGGCGACCCTTCGCCCGTTTTGTTGTTGTTGTTGTCGTATGTATGATATTATTTTCGACGTCGTCGGCGGTTTCGTTTCCTTTGGTTCGAGCCCTCTCATCAGTCAGACCGATTGGCGGCGTTGCAAGCATGCGAGTGCGGCGTTGTGGTTAGTGGATCAGAAAGCAAGAGAGAAGAGGCCTCGGGTCCGCTCTTATAGCTAAGCGTGTCCATGACGTTGAGCGTAGGTGACCCATCCTCCAGCCACAGCGTGGCGTTGTGATTGGTACATAGAGCAAGAAGCGAGAGGAGTGTGGGTCTCCGGTCCGCACTCGTACTGTAGTCAAGCCTTCGTATCTTGTGTCGAGGGCGAAAATTACTATACCAGCGAGTGGGGAACCTTCGGCAGTACCATTCACAGTGGCGTTTGTGAGGCAATCGCCCATGCATCCGTTGAAGAGAGCGGCTGGTTGCGGTTTCGCTTTGGCCGAAACCTATTTACATTATGTATCTACTACCACTACCCCTGAAACTACAGCAACAGCAGCTGTTGCTGTTGTTGTATTTTACTGCAGAGATGGCTTGTCGAGAGACAACCAATCGACACGACCGGACGAAGAAAAAAGGAGAGAGGGCTGAAGCCGCTCACGAAACCTCTGAATCCAGTTTGCTGTACGTAGGGATAAAAACGGCACAACGAGCAATCAATGCTCTTTCTTCCTTGTAGGGGTGGTGGCTTATTTTCTGAGCTTCTCGCATAAAAGGAACACAAAACTCTCACCCGAAACATGGACTTCGAAGAACGTTAGTTCGCGAAGACCGACCACTATTTCTACGGGCTACGTATATAGTCCTGAAACACATGCAGGAGGAGTAAAATATGGTACTACGTACGGTAACCGGCAGTTGCTTACTTGAGGAGCTCGACCAATCAGAAACGTTTGCCTCAGAAGGCAAAAACTAACTGCAATCTCTTTATGGTATACCGTGGGATGAGTCCAACCTGGGACCTCTAGAGTATGTTGCAGCCGGAGCCGTACTACGGCAGGTACTGAATAATTGGGGTGGCACGTTGAGCATAAACATTTTCCCCTACAGACCACGGAGCTCCTCAACCATTTGCGTCAACCAATGTATCAACCAATGAAACTCTTAAACTACTGAATACGTTTGGATCCGGCCCGGGCCGACAAATTCGAGAATATCGTGGGCCGGGCCGGGCCGGGCCGAGAGTTTTGAAAACTGATCGGCCAATATGTATTCGTTGGATACCCTACCCGTGCTGTATGTACGGTAAGTAGCCCATGAGAGGGATTGTCTATCGGTTGCTGGGTAGGGTGTAGAGCCCCCTATGCTACAATCGATAGAAGAGCTTCAGAACATTGGCAGGTGAACCCTTACCACCGACCGTACCACGTATTGTTGGTCGTTATGGGTTGTGTCGCCGGGAAGGGGGCGTCGAGCAAAGGGCAACGGGTGGTGACAATTCACGGGGTCAGTAGCAACATTGATTGGTAGACATTTGGCCTGTAGCATGGTTTGGAACTCATGGTGACGATTAGTGTAGCCATGATCCCCCATGCCTGACTCCAGGCAGTGCAAGGGGCGACATGCTTGGTAGCTTCACCGGACGAGAAGAGTGAGAGAGTGAGGAATGAGAGAACGTTGGGCGGTTGGATTTGTGTGATGAGTACTGTACTGTAGTTACAGTACGAAATATACCACTTTCTACAGAAAGTGCTCGAAGCTCGTCCATTGGCTGCAGATGATTACGATTGCTAGTGGTGACTGCCGTGCGAAAACGAGGAGCGCGGCTGTCCTGTAGCTGTCGGTTCTTATGGCCGTGCAGTGTGCATAACTTGCGGTAGGGTTCGCGTCGCTCGAGTGGCCCGCTACGTTTCGTTTGTAATGTTGCAATTTGTTATTTGGCATGCCAGGTACTGTATACAGTAGTCCGTACAATGGTGCACGTGGGGCCGGATCGGTGATTGTTACGGTCGAGAGAGGCGGCGTTGGGTACGGCCGTTGATCGGTCGCCCGAGCTGTTCTGTTGCGCCGCCTGCTTGTGCTTACTCGAGGAAGTAGGGATACTTCGTTCCATTTTGAAATTGCGCTCTTGGGTCGATTCAAACGAGAAGGCACAACCTTAAGAAGAGAGGGGCGATGAAGCTCAGCTTATCAGGGTGGGACCACACGCCCATATTTTTGTCTCTTTCAACTTTTGAGGTTCGTGTTGGTGGCGTTCATGACGAACAAAACAGCACGGAACGTAGTTGAAATACTGTCGTTTTCTTCAATAGGAAACGAACCACCTCTATTGATGCTTGCAACGCTGCCATCCGATCCAGCACACTGCTCGCACAACAGCGAGTCTAGTACTTCGCTTTAACCACTGTCCATACATACATGTCGCCGCTACGCCACAACACGCTCCATGCTTTCGACCCCTTTTCCGTCGAGTATACAACCACTGGCCATCAAGAGCACGAACTACTGTAGGGGTGTACATTAGTTGACTTCTTCGTGGCAGTACCGCGGCAGTGCCCATGGCATGCCGCGTCATCGTCGCGATATGCAGCGGCAACCCACGGCAGCGCACACGGCATACCACCACATGCCACGGAATGTCTTGGCAGCCCACATCATTTTTCCATGGCATACCGCGGGACGATTGTCGCGGCAAGAGCTCTACGGCAATTCTGACGGCAGACGCGTGCTACGGTAGCAGCAGCACTTTTTGGCTGAATCGTTTTCTTTACGATCGGACTCCTTAGCCCAAATCCGTCGGACTTTCATTTTTGTGACGAATAATGTTTCAAAGTATACCTCGGTCATGATATTTCTCATCCGGCAGCACTTTTAGTTTCCTCCAAAATTATTTTTTCGGTGAGGTACGACGCTCCTTAAGTGAGAAGCTCAGAAAAAACATGGTGCACCTCTATCGTAGCATGTGTCGGCACGTCACGGCAAGCCCTACGGCACATTCTACGACAACGCTCACGACACGTCACGGCAAGCCTCCACGGTAAAATGGCAAGCTCTACAACACGCTTCGGAAATGGTCGCGGCATATCACAGCAAAATCCGCGGCAGTACTCACGGCAATCCCATGACAAGCCCTGTGGCAAGGCCCGCGCGGAATGATCCACGGCAAGGCCCGCGCCAAGACCCGCAGCAAGGCCCAATAGGAACAGGGTGCCAGGTGGGTCCAGGTGGGCCTCCGGCGCGGCTCCTGCGGAGGGCTGCTTATGTTTCTGCACATTGTGGGTGGGAGCAACGTTGCCAAATTGGATGGACCCACTGCGGGATTACAGTACCAAATGCGAACAGGGTGCCGGGTGGGTGCCTTGCCGTGGATATTACCGTGGGTCTTGCCATGAGACTTGCCGCCGCAGGCCTCGCTGGGGGTCTTGCCGTAGCGTCTTGCCGTGGACATGGCCGTGGGGCTTGCCGTGGGATGTCATGGCAAGTACCGCGGCAATATCCGCGGCCACAACCGTGGCACGCGCCGAGGCAGAGCCATGGCCGATGGTAACCCATGGACCTTGCCGTGGCATGAAACGGCATGCCGCGGTACAGCAGTGCCGTCAAATAATGTGAACCCGTGGGCGCTCGTTACGGCACGGTATAGGGAAACGGTGTGCCGTTGTTTCTGTTTGTGTTTTTTTTCTCCCCGCGGTAAAAGTAACAAGGGGAGCACTGCTACTTCCCCGTTTTTTTCTTGCGACCACGCCCACTATGGTTTCGGCGATCATCTGAGGGATTGCGAGGAGCACATCAACAATCATTTTACTCTCTACCAGCAGCTGGTTACGCGTGATCCGCGTCCTAATCAACCCCAACCCTACTGCGCAACTGATCCCACTCGAAATCTAAGCAGTGTGTACCCAACGTGCGAATTGCACTCAGTCCTAAGGAGGTTTAGGTCACTGTGGTACACATTGTCGGATGGCGAACATGACAATAAACAGCGAATAGCGATAATGACAACAACGACGACGAGTAACAACAATATCCTACAGTAGTTGGCGCGACAATTCACGTCTGCGAGACCGAGACCCTTGTACACGACGCCCAGTGCTCCTCCCACCCGGCCGGAGGCACGAAGGCTTCCCTGCAGACGACGGCGAGGGCAACCGCCGCCTTCGTGCCTCCCACCGGGTCCAGGTAGCACATGCATGTGATTCCGGGCTTTCGGCGCCGGCACCGCCAGGACGAACTTGCCCTTAGCGTTCCGCCTACGTTTCCCGCCTTGCCCTCCTTCCCCGGCGCCGTTGGTTCGACGTCAATACCGGTTCCACGAACGACGACAGGTGTCGGTTCGCAGCTGTGTTCGCCTTTCCCTTCCTCTGCTGTGCTGCCGGAGGCGTTTTGCTGAAGAAGGCGTTTCGCTGGAGACTTCGCTGGAGACCTTTCGGTGAAGGCGTTTCGCTGGGGGCGTTTTTTCGGAAACGATTCGCTGGAAGTATTTCCAGGAGTCGTTTTGCTGCACTATACAGCCGGTGCGAAAATGGGGCGCCTCTGCCGGAAGTGCCGAGTGCAAGCGACCTCCACCTTCGTGGGGAGCAAGCCGGCGGTATAATGCAAGAGGCGTGCTGAGACGGACGGCATGGTGGACGTCCGCAGCAAGGGTTGGCCGTGTGAATCCTGTACGAGGCAAGCGAGGTTTGATTTCGAGGGAAAACGAGGCGAAGGTGCTCTGCCAGAAGCACATACTCAGGACGGAATGAGGGACGTCTCCTGCAAGCGGTGCTTACCCGACTCCTGCACGAAGCGGCTGAACTTCAACTTTGAAGGAAATAACGAGGCTTACTGCAAGCAACATGTTGAGGACGGCATGGCGAACGTCTTCGGCCAGCGGTGCTTACACGACTCCCGCAGGAAGGGACCAAGCTTCAATGTTGAGGGCAGGAAGGAGGCGCACTGCAAGCACCATGCCGAGGACCGAAATAGTTCCCGTTATCTATCTGGGCCAAGCGTTAATCGAATGGCTCTCGTGCGCGGTTGTTGGGACTCCTCGGCGAGTACTAACCGACAATGTGCCCTCCGTATGCGTCCGGCTAAAGAGAGACATCTGGGACGATCCGGTGACGAGCGTGAGTATCGAAGCGTCGTCGTCGCGGGCAGCGAGTCGCCTGAAATGGTCCAGGTGAGGAATCGGTGGGAAGCAGTCTACCCACTGCTTCGATCACGCTCCCCTCGAGGAAAGACTCTGGAAAACCGTGGAAATGGGTCGCACCAAGGGGGGTTCTCGTTTCATCGCCTTCCCTTGGCCTATACACGCACCTCAACGACAACGGCGACGAAACGGTGGCGAACCAGACCCGTCACCAGATAATACAGCAGACCATGTTCCTCATATAGAGAGGAGGGCCATCCAACGAATCATGAGGGGAACGTTTATAAAGGCGGAGATGGAGGTCCTTAGAGGATGTACCAGTGGAATACGTATCGCTTTCCAGGTTTGCTCACTGTCGACGGTAGCTGCGCTTTCGCCTCCTCGCGGGATTCGAGCGCTTTTTGTTTGAAGTTCCGGACTTTGCTGAGAAGGGGCGGTAGTCTACGTAGTCGGCACGAATAAAGGTAGACGGCGTAGTAGGGGTGTAAATCGGAGCGAAGGCCGTTTTTATAAATAGCGATTTCGGCAAAGCTATAATTCGCCATCTTGGGACTACGACAGCGGGAAAATTGACGGTAAAAAGTGACGATTACAGCCATCGACTACTGCATGATTGGGGCATGCTACAAAAGTTTATGCCCGAGATACAAAGCAAGGAGTCGTAAGAAACGGGCCAAGCATGATCCTACCCGTACTGCTGGGCGCTCAGACTGCTCGTGGACGGTCGATAGAACTGAACTCGAAGTGGTTTGGGTCGCTGTCTCGGGGTCCGAAAAGGGTTACTCGGGTGAAATCGACCAACCCCAATCACCCCTTTTCCCCCCTTTCCACGGCTGGTGAGGGGGCGGCCAGTATAGCCGGTATAAGACGTTATTGAAAAAATCGACACAGCGATCGTCTCCTTTTTGCGATTAGGCGTCGATTGGACCGTACATTTCGATTGAACCGGGTGAACCGGCTGCGACTCACAGCCCTTACGCGGGTATTTACGGGGTCTCGATAGACCAATTAAATGCCGCATGTGACTCTCCGTTGTTTTTCCTACGATGGCCGGTCGTTGGTTTGTAGGTCTTATCATGCTTTCCCCGGATGCCTGTCCGTGCAAACTTGCCATTTGGTCTCTGTTGGTCTCTGTTTTCTGCAGGTGGGAATTGCTACTTTAACGCTCCAGCCGCCGTTCTTTGTCGGGTAACCGGCCAATAGATGGTAGTCCTCGACGGGCTTCGGTGGGCGCAAAAACTAACTAAATACGGTGTCAACGGACGGCTCGTCCGACCGGGACGCAGAATGGTGTGCCGGCCATTTTGGAGCAGGTGTTACCACCGTATACTCTAACAACGGAAATCGAGTGTTGCGTATACAATGCCGTAATCGCAGGCATCTACGCGCGGTCTGTGCGACTAAAACCCAAGCGCTCGCAATGGCGGGGGGGGGGGGGGGGGGGGGGGGGGCTGGGTCAACGAGAGGACACTCGGTGCGCTGCACACGTATGAGTGATTTGGTTGTTCCTTTGCCCGGAAGTACTGGCGATCGGCCGACCCAGGTCAAGTGTCTCGTACATGAGGCCACCACATTCGCTCCGAGCCGCGCGGTAGATGGCAAGGCGGCAACTGTTTGAAGACCTTTGTGATGCTCGTATATAGCTCCCACCGGATTCGATCACCAGCGAATACACCCAACACGTCGGCTGTCCGCGTGCTCCATTAATATTTGCAGACCTTTGTGATGCTCGTAGCTCCCACCAGATTCGATCACCACCGAATACAACCAACACGTCGGCTGTCCGTGGGCTCCATTAATATTCAGTTCTATGACTCAAAACTGTAACGCTTCTCTAGGTGCCGTGATGTAACCCTCACAACGAAGCGGCTCGCAAACAATGCCTTCGTACGTAAAACAAAACTAAAGCAGAACAGAACAATCTACTGTAGTAAAACAAACACCGCGCCACACCACGCCTACGAGAGATGAGGCAGACGTCAGCCGGTGAGGATCTCATCCGTGAGGGTCTCGACGGTCTCCCGGACCTTAGGGTCACCGAAGAGGTTGAGCTGGTTGAGGTAGTGATACAGCTTGTACAGCTTCTGTCGCCGCTCGAACCCTTCCGCCTTTGGTATCTGTTCGACAAGAATCAAATAAAAATGTCGCTCGGTATTCTGTTCGAAAAACACAAAAACACAAAAAACACAAAAAACACAAAAAAAAACAATTCTTGTACAGCAGTATGGGAGCTGCAATTTCCGATACGCGGTGCCCTTCTGCCGGGTATGACGCTGATCCATTTTATATATATCACCCTTCCGGGTTGTAACTTTGCAAGCGATAAAGTCGAGCAACAAGAGCATCGACAAGGACACGGTCTACCCAACGGCTTTACGCAGGTTCATGTCACTTCCTGTGATATTCGATTGACCGGCCTACGCACGACAGGGGAAAAAAATAAAGCCTAATATAAAGCCACGCGGAGTGAAACAACCAAATCGCTCTCCGCCGTGAAATTTTGAAGCCACACACAGGAGACGTTTGACTGGCAGCAGCCATGGAGAGCACCAAGAATGACGGCCTTCACCTCTGGTTGAAATGACGCAGGGGCGCGATTCGCTTACCGTGCAGCTCAACTACCGTAGTGAGATCACACCACAGACCGACCGATCAACAGACCGACCGACCGACCGACAGACCGACCGACCATGCGCACCTTGTCGTGGTACGATTTCCAGAAAGGCTCCTGGAACCCCCCGAACATGTCCATGATGGCCAGCTCGAACTCTGAGTGCCCGAAGAAGCTCGCGGGGTCGAACATACAGGGGCCCTCGACCGTCGCTCCGGTGTTCCCTGAGGCAACGAAAAAAGGCCGACCGAAGGAGAGGGGGTATGGATTTGTTTTTTATGATTCTGGATACAGGTAGCGCAACTTTCCCCCCTTATAACAACCTCCGCGCTTAACTATTCCTTTGACCTAGCGCACGCAGACGTGCACTCTGCGGTAAGGTATACGGCGGGTACAACAACCACCAGGCGCGCTTCAGGGACCACGTAAGGAGTGGTACGTCATTTTCCGTCGCAGCAGGGGAGGGGGGGGGGCGACGCGTGGGAGAGATCACCTATCCACAGGTCCCCGTGAAGGAGCGAAGGCTTGACATCAACTCCTTCAAGAATCTCGCCGACCTTCTCCTGCACCGCTCGAAAGCGTCTCATCACATCTTCCGTGTCTTCCTCGCCAGCCACCAAAGCGGCCCTACCGTACGCCTTGTCCTGCTCATTGCAGTACGGCCAAGCAGACGGGTTACGGGGGGGGGCGGGTAACCACTTTAATGTTAGTTACCTCGAATGAGAAGTTGAACTTGCGAAATTACGGGTAATTCATCACAGCTCGCCTTCGCAGCACTTGCCGTGAGCAGTCATACATTGAATAGCTTGTGCTCCTGAACAGCAAACACACAGCAGCGCATGACGGACTCGATGTTAATTGCGCAAGCACGTGCAGCCGTTGCCGCGCAACGCATCGACGTGCACACACCGCTATCACGCAAATTTCTGCGACGCATCTCCTGCTGCGCGGTCTATCGAGAGGAATAGGGGTACGTAGCGCATCGTGTTTCGGGGTTAGGTTTAGGGTACCTTGAGCAGACCCTCGATCTGGTCGGACATTCTCCTCTCGAAGAACTCGGTCCAGGTGCTGCACCACGCGTTGTTCAGCGGTGTCAGGGCCAGGAAGTTCGACACCGGGAAGCCGAACCGCCCCTGGTGCAGCTCGTCGTGCTTCTGTGGGGCAGCGAGAAAAGGGGACACGGGCCGAACGGAACACGAGCGGCGTATGAACACGTTGGTTATAGAACTTCGTTGCCTCCCTCGCAAGCGTACAATACGCCACCCCGCCTGCAGCGGTGGCGGTAAGCTCAATGCAACGAGTCAGGAGTAGATGTCGGGTCGCCACGGGTACACTCGAGCCCTGCAACTAGCATGCCGCAAGAAATGTGTGCATGGTAAGGTTAGGGTTGCGTCGGGCCCTGCTGTACGCACCAGAGCCGCGAGCCACCACACAATGAGAAATCGCTATCGTCGCCTGTGTTTAGACCTTAAGGAAACAACCGCGGCCAACGAAACAAGACACCGAAATAAGAAGTCGTCGAGCGGAGGTAAGATAGCCACGCTTCGTGCGCAAAACACCTCTACCAAGACTCTTCTGGTAATTCAACCCACGGCTGTTCACTCCAAATATCCATTGATCCGCTCGCACCGCACACACGCCAAAACGACCGCTCGCCGCACAAACTAACGATCGCTCGCGGGGCACAAGCTAACTACCGCACGCCGCCCAAGCCAACAACCGCACCGCACCGTGCTCAGGTGGAGGTCGGCCAAGCTGTTGCCCAGCGCGGCCTGGTTTCCCGGTCGCATGGGACCGAAAGGCACAAGCGCCAGGTGCTCCAAAATCATGAAGGCTCCCGGGCCGATATCTCCCACTCTTTTGACAGCAAGCCGCGGAGAGGAGGAGGGAATGGTCGGGGTAGGTTCAAAGGGCAGGAGGGTCACGTGAAGGAGGCGGTGGGCGGCGGGGAGCCAGATGAAAACGGCGTGCTCAGTTGGTACATATAGTAAACGCGTGCGGTTGTGTTTTGCGGCAAGAGCACCGGCCTTTTTGTATCCGCGACACCAGCGGCACCGGCGATTAGCGCAGCGGCACCAACGATTAGCGAGGATAAGAAGCAGAATTGCTGCATCGTACAGAAACGGTTGGCGCTCAATGAAAATCAGTTGCCCGTGTCGTGTCATAAGCATGGGCCACCCAGCGACGCACCCAAACGGAGCTCTTGAAATAGTCCAATCGCTACAGATCAACTAGTACCTCTCCTACAAAGCGTACAAGTACACCGCAACAACAAAAGGTGCTCATGACCCAAACACGAGAGGCTCCTCGCTCCCAACCCTTCCTGCCTACAAAAAGAAACGCCGGCCTCTTTATCACCTAAACCCCCTGAAAACTGCACCCCTTTTTGGAATAAAAATTACTTGGAATTATAATTGTATAATTATCGTAGCGGTACCAGGGTTAAACCTCGCCAGTTTTAGTCCGTCCAAGACTCAAAAGCGTCGGCTTACTTCGGCAGTTTTCCGAGGTGGAGAGGCTTGGGGACCTGCATCACGTCAGCCTTCGCCAAAGCGCTCAAACTAACAGCCTGGAGAGGTTTCGAAGAGAACGAACGCCACGGGCAGGGGTGGGGTGTACTCATGTCATGGATCGCCGTAGTCGTATGACCATAGAACACGCATCCCTTTCGAGGCGGAGCACCGTTTCTATTACCCTACCAGGGACACCCCCAACATTTGGGCGCTCATAACGTTTTTTTCCATTGGTATGCCAGTGAGCGCGGTCGTAGTATCGCAGCAGTGAGCACCTCTTTGGAATGGTCTGCTGAATTTTACGGGCTAGGTGGAAATGTTTGGGAGGCGTTTCGTTACACAATGAGGGCAACACGTCCTGCATCGGAACCCGAAAAAAATATGTGAATAGTATATATATATATCCTACCATGTAAACTTGCGGCGTATTCGACAGAGACACGTAACCAGACACGGCCGACAGCGCACAAAAATTAGCCGTCACTATTATTAAAACACGATTTTGACAAAATACACCCTATGTATCTAAAAACAAGGATCGTTTGTATGAAATAATACTGTGTAAAATGTTCCTATGGTTAAGGACAGAGCGGTACGCAAACAAAAAAGGTCGGTCTGCCGCTCGATCGAATAACCCAACATCGGCGCACCGCGGTACTCGAAAGCAGCCCCGCCGACAAAGGGGTGGAGTACAACAACGACAACAACAACAACAACACCAACAACAGAAACGGGCGCACGCACCTCCGTCATGAACACGCTGAGGTCCTCCACCCTGTTCAGCTTGACGAAGAACGGTCCCTTGTCGGTGGTCCACCGGAAGGCCTCGTTACCGTTCCATCGGCTGTCCAACAGCTCCCAGGCTGATACGTTCGGTCACGGGCATCACCGTCGCATAAAGCATGGGATGGAAATACATCAGGCTGTCGTTTTGCATGGAAGCCGACCAACGATGTAATGGGGCCGGTTTCTCGGTCGCGGGCATCGTCACAAAAAATATGCATGGGCATCGAAGTACGTCAGGGTTTTGTCTGCAGGGAAGTTGCCTAACCAATGGGGGCATGGGTGCTGGGGCGCGGGCATTGTCACCGTGATAAATATGCATGGCATCAGGGGAAAAAAAGCACCAGGCCATCGTGTTCATGTAAGCGGCCCAACTAGAAATGGGGGCGTCGGTCCGTCGGATGGTTTGGGCTGGAAGGCATTCAGGCGCGGCAAAGTTCTACAAACGCACACGAGGTTACGGAGACTGCCGTACCGTCCACCGGAGGCCGTAATAAAACATTTAGTACCTCAACAGGTCAACACTTCCCGCTTCACGATCTACAAGCAGTAGACCTTTCAAGGAAGGTCTATCCCCGACCCGGTATGACGTACAGCAGCTCATGTTGCCGGGTGAAGTCCGTATAGTCTGCATGATATAGCACATATTTCCTGTGTTGGGACCTATACGAGGTATACCATGCAGATGCAGCACAACCTCTCACAGCGGCAGGAGAGAAACGAGATGATCTATCTGTAGATGATCTAGATCATGATATATCTGTAGATTATCTAGATCAGGATATATCTGTAGATGATCTAGACCGTAATGTATCTGTAGATGATCTAGATCGCGATCTGTCTGTAGGTGATTTATAGATCAGGATCTATCTGCAGATGATCTAGATCATGATCTATCTGTCGGTTATGATCTGCGCGAGGTATGAAGCTTTCCCAACGGTTTACAAAAACCACTCACGCGAGGAACAGGTCGCACCGCCGCTTGTAACGGGAACGAGACTGTCAGCTTGATGCCAAATCCTATTAATATGAGTAAAACGCAGCAAGTGTTGGAAAACAAGTTGATCCTCCGTGAAGTTTTCTGCAGGCGCGTCGCGAAGACCACTGCAAAACTCAAAATTACGTATTTTCGTTGGTTTTCTAGAGTTTCGATGGGTTGTTATAACCCCCCCCAAAAAAGCGAACTATATCATACCTGGTAGTAGATAATCACTGCAGCACCGAGCCCTAATCACAAAACGTTTTTTTTTATATATTATATGACATTTTACTTCTCCTGTCCCGTGTCGGAGTAGCCCATCACATGCGACTTTGCGCTCGCCCAATGACATATTTCAGAACTGCCTATTTCTATTATACATGCCACTGCTATAATATGTAAAATAATCCTAGCATCAACCATTGAAGTAAAAGTCAACTAAAACATGCAGTATTTATCGTTTTTTTAGCTGCTCCCCAGACAGAAAAGCGCAACCATACCCTCGAGTACAAGCGACCCTAAACTCTCCCCACCGACATCATAACTCGTCACACGACAACAACACACCACAAAGGCCATACCGAAGAGCAGCTCCGAATTCCCCAAAATCTACAGTCAGCGCACCAAGATGTAAAAGTCAAACTCATTACGTAGCTGTAAGCCCAGCGGTCAACCAAAAGTTTCGCTGTTTCTGGATTGAGGCGTCCACGGCCCCCCCCCTTCGTAAAATTTCTCTATCGACGCCCCCCCCACCCCCCCGCCCTGTACGCGCGCGCCGCCTATTTCGGCCGAGGCGCACCTGTGACCTCCTTGCACTTAAGCACCGCCTTCAGAGCCCTCACGATGGGATCGCTGTCCTCATCGGCATGCGATGGCATGTACTTAGGCTCCCAGTCTGTCGGGCAACGAGGCGTTCCTGTCCCTCTCTTTCTCCTCTCCAAGCTGAGCCACTTAATTCTCCTCCTGCTCTCTTTTTCCTGTTTACACGTAACGTGCGCGCGTGAGTGTCCTTAAACAACCCTTTCCTTGCACAGGGCGGGGGGGGGAGCGGTGGGCTTCGCAGTGGGGGGGGGACTCATTTGTTGCCCGCCTTTAGTCAGTTGACTGTTGACCACGCATCCCTTTTGAGACGTAGGGGGTGGAGGGTCAATTTGTTGTTCATTTTTTGTTGTCGGGTCTTGGACTTGTATTAAACCCGTACCTTGTAGATATAGTCGGCTCCAGAGCTAGCGCTTTACCCCAAAGCGCCTTGGTTTCGCACACGGGTGCGACAATCGTTTTTCAGCGCTCGATTTTTTCCACAAGGGGAATGTTAAGGTTGCCAATGCCGAACAGGGTGTTTTTTGGAAATATCTGCTCGACAGGTTTCCGAAGATGTGTTGCTCAATTTTGGCACCCTTACCGTTGTCGAGGCCGATAAACCATAGCACCTCTGTGCAAAGCCAAAGCGGTTTACGTTAATTCGTTCACAATCATGGAAACGAAATATACAAGCAGGTAATACGTACCAGGTACCTGGTATCAGTTTATGTTTTCATCTCGAACCCGGCCTCTAAGGGCAAAACTTGAGTATGCGATGTGCACGGCAGAGCTGCTGCGGCTTTCCGGCCCATCACCAGCACATGCACTGTTCGTGTGCGGCTTTTTACCTGCATTGCCATCAGCGTTACAATTCACGTCGTATGATGACTGGCAAGTGCCTGTTACCTGTTCACTTGGCACGTACCGGTACACGCTCGTACGCAATGTATCTCTGTACGAAGCTCTGCAGCTATTGTTACAGGGCATGCATACCGACAGTATATTTGTATGTATCATAATATAGGTACCTAAGAGGCGTTTATATGTATTTTCCAGATATTTCTCTGCCATATCGAACTCCTGCCCTGCCCTACCCGGAGCATGGGTGTCGGCGAATGCCGGCACCCATGCGGAGCCCTTGTATACGAGGTACGTATGTATGATACATAGTGGTACAAAAGTACTACTGAAACAACATGAACGAACGCACAACAGCATTATCAGTAGTACAGCCGCTCGCTTGCGGTGTCGCTTGACGGGCTGCCGTCGTTCCCCTTGTTCGCGCCTCCGCTCGGTTGACCTCGCCGTCGCTAGGCTGACCGCCGTCGTCCCGCTCGCTCGCGCCTTCGCTCGCTCGATCGCGCCGTTGGTGCGGTCGTCGATCGTCTGGTCGTTCGGTAACGTATTGCGTTGGCGACCTTGGGCCGCCTTTGTCGTTCGCGCCGTCGCTCGGTCTATCGCGCCGCCGCTTTACTTAGACAGAGGGGTTTCTGTACATACTATTAATACGTATATGTGTTGCCCTTTATCCAATTACCCGGGTACTCGCGAGTATTACCCGGCGTGCTAGTACCCGTCACGGGTACGAGTAGCAATTCATACTCGCCGAGTATTTGGGGTCCGGGTAACCGGGTACTCGGATACCCGGTTTAAACGGATACCCGGGTACCCGTTGGTTTACCTTGGAAATCTCGGAGATGGCAACTTATCATACCTTAAAATCACGTCCCTTGGGTAATACTAGATACTAGGTACCACATGTTATCGAGGAAACCCTTTTCGAAATGAAAATGACGCTTCATGTATCACATCTCGAACAACACTAGAGGTGTATGATACTGTAACCCTTTTGCCAAATACCCGGTTACTCGCGAGTATTACCCGGCTTGCTAATACTCATCACGGGCACAGGTAACCCTTCATACTCGCCAAGTATGTGGGCCCCGGGCACCCGGGTACCCGGGTGTCAGGCGGGTACCCGGGTGTTGAACAAGTACCCGCTGTTAAACGGGTACCCGGGTAACCGCCCTGAATGGACGTGAATACTCGCGTACCCGGGTATTTTTTTCCAAAAAAATGGCGGGTACGGGTACTCGTCGGCTACATACCACCTCTACGATTAATACGCGAAGTACATCACATACTGGCAGCTGCGGTTCTCTGCTATCTACTGCTGTTGTAACTTCAATGGAACTTCAATTGCCACCCCCATGGCTGATCCTCGTCCGTTTCCGAAACAATCGATTTTTCCGCGGCGGTGTTGGTGCCGTACGAGACATATCTCGTATATGACGCCGCAGGATTGCCATGTCTCATGCCTCATGCTTCATGCCTCATGTGCCCACTTGCCTGAGTTTCGATGTCCAAGTCAATAGCGTCCGGCTCTCTCTCGGCGGCCGTCGGGTCCTCAACTGCCTGCAGCTGAAGCAGCGAGGCAGTCGAGCTCCTCGTTGCTGACGCCATCGGGGCCACGCCATGGCTGCAGTGTGCGGCTCGGCTTGTCCATCTCGTGTGAGCGCCCACCGGTTGGGATGCTGGCGATGCGGACGCAGGCGCTGCTGCTGCTGCTGCCGTGCTTGCCGCTGCATGTGATCTTGCGCGAGCTGCCGATGGCAGTGCAACTGTGCTAAAGCATGCCGACAGATGGGCTTGTAGGACCACTCCCGCTGCCAAGGAAAGGATTGTGGCTCTAGCCGCCATGGTAGACCCCCTCCTACCTCTCAGCTCACCGCACTCTCTTTCTGCTTCTCTGCCTACTACTGCCTGTGCGGTGCCCAGGTCGCTGCTTTGTTCGGGGTGTAGGTTCCATAATCCCGGAAGTATACGGCTTCCCAAGTTTTAGAAACCTTTTGATCGCTCCCACATTTTTGACTTTTGACTTCGAGGAAAGTCTCAGCTTCTCAGGGCGCACTGCATGTCTACCTTTGCTACAGGCAGCCAGCTTCGCTACCTCTCGGTGCCTGGTAGACAACAAGCATAGACTCGAACAGCGACCGTCAACAGGACGGTAAAATTGGATCGACACATCAACAGCAGTATCAGACGAAAGAGCAAATAGACTGGGACTGAGTATATTGCATCAGCCGGTTTCTGCAGTGCTGCTGTTTGGAGTGACACTGCTGCTGCTGTGCGATGGATCAGGACGTGGAGGCCATACTGAATGCGTCGGATAGCGAGGAGGACGATACCCTGGACGTGCAGGGCGTAAGCCTGGAAGACATCCTGCGAGAGGATGACGGCGGGTACATGGACGACGAACTGCTCCACGATGCTTCTGACGATAACCCTCCGCACCTTCGTGGGTAAGCAACTACAACAAGCAACGAAGTTTAGTTTTGCACCCTCTGTCTTTCCAGGCTCGGTGTCTTCACCTACAGCAGCAGCAGTAGACTACGATCAAGGATAAGGAATGATTGCGTGCAAATGCCGGGCCGCAAGCTTGAGCCTTGACCTCCCAATTGTCTAGTAGGGACCATGTCACCCAGCTTCTATGGTATCGTCGCTGTACGTGCGAATTATCGCAGGTACCATATAGCGTACGTAGCGTTATGAGACGCACAGGAACTACGTACTACTACTGTACCTTCCGTACATACGTAGGAGATTGCGCTTATTATGTTCCTGCTCTCGTACATATGCCAACCGCGAACATCTTGATCTGAATGTTCTCGTGGCGGGGGATGTCGCTGTCGGGAACCGCACTAAACACGTGAGCACGCGCCCCCATACCCAGAAAAGCCCCGTGCACGATATATAGCAGGAACACAGGCATACAGGCGTACACTGCTTTTGTCGGGAGTCTTGAGATAGTACCTGGTACCGGTAACTATGCTGGTGTTTTTGTCCTATTAATAGCATACACTTGGCACAAAACGTGATCGTCGTCCTGCCCGCCTGCGAGCAGTTGTTGCGTCGCCATCGAGAAGCAAACCGCTTGGTTGAATAAAACACGCCGCCTTGCATGTGGTACGATAATCCAGGCATTCACTAACCATTACCTGGTACAGCAGTGGACACCCAGCAATAAGACAGCAGTCATTGATAAGGTAATACGCGTAGTAGAGACGGAGGACAGGCCAAATCGACTTGTCCCGGTGTTAAACTGAACATGATGTCCAAGCGATTTCTCCCGCTTTTAAGGCCGGCTTCGGCCTCATCCCGAGCGATTTATCCCTTAAGAACTGGTCCCACGAATTTGGGGACAAACTAGTTGGAATTAGTGTGGGACATTTTTTTCAGTTCTGAATGGGTTATGGCCACTTTCGGCCTTATCCCGAATTAAGGAGTATGTGGCCTTAAATCGGGGTATTTGAGGCGAAAATAGTAATATGGCAAGTTCAACTGCCTTGTCCCATACCTGCCTTACTAAGGGGTACCCACTGTAAAAGGAACCGCACCACAGCTTTACTAGTAAAATAAGAGCAGCAGTACTTGGTACGTACACATTTGATGCCAGGTACCAGGTACCTGGTATGAATGAAGTATCAGATAGGAAATAGTTCGTAGACGTCGAGATGGTGACCACCAACTGAAACAGCAACCTCAACCTTCGTCCAGGCCAAGGGGGAAGATACTCTTACCTCCTACAATTATTCCTTCTTATAGGTGCCTACCAGGCGCTGGGCGAAACGGAAAGTGATGTGAGCATGTGCGCCTCAGCAAAATAGCACTATTAGTAGGGTATCTATCAGCGGCAGCACCCGATGACCTATCTAGCGTTGGAGGCCCAAAAATACCATCAACCTATAATACGTACCAGGTACGGTACACGTAGGCACGTCGCCGCCAAATACACTTTTTGTTTTTTTGTTTTTGCGGCCGAGAACAATGGGTGGACATATCGTTTCTCTCCACACCATATAGCCCACAAGCCCCAAGCACACTGCTCTGCCGCTTTGAAAACACGAATACCAAAGGTCGAACGACCCCACCACGTACCGCAGACCGACCGACCACACCAACGTACCGCAGACCGACCGACCACACCAACGTACCTAAGACCGACCGACTACACGACGACTGCCCCCCCCCCCCCCCCCCCCCCCGACCCCGACCCGCCTCTTCTCAGGGCGGGCCAGGACCACGAGCTAGACCGCTGGCGAACAGGGGATGGCCTCGCAGACGGCGGCTCTCCCCGACTACATCGCGGCCGCAAGAGCGCAGACGAAGACCGATCCCCCCTCCCCTACCGAGGAGATGGGACAGGCGGGGGTTTTGACGGGGAAGCGGGAAGCGGGGGGTGGGGAGGGGACGACCTCAGCCCCGGCTCGTTTGGCGAGGACGACGACGACGATGATGACGACGACAAAGAACGCCTCAGCGATTTTTTTAGCGGGGACAGTCACGAAGACGGGGGAGCGCCACCGCGGACGGCGTTCCTCAACCGGGACCAAGTCTCGGAAGACTCCCGGCTTCTGCAGCAGATTCTGAAGGAGAGCGAGGAAGAGATGGCCGCCGCAACCGAGGATCGTGCCGCGAATGCAGGATTCGGCATGACCAAGGTCGTCGCGGGAGGAGGGGGCGCCGGCGCCGGCGGCTCGTACGGAGGCGGCGGATACCGAGGGTACGGGGATACAGGCGCGGAGCACGACGGCGCGAACCTACAAAGCCTGGATGTGGACAGGATTATAGAGTCCATGGAGCAGGAGGTCGGCGAGGAGGGGGGTAGCAGAGGGCGTTCCGCAGGGGGGGGCATGCCTTCCTGGCCAGCCGCGGCGGGAGCCTCCGCGTCTCGCAGGCGGTCTTTTACGACGGATGTCAGCGGGGGCGGCGGTGGCGACGGTGGCATCGCTGGCCCGGATTACGACGCGGTGTCGCGCCCACGAGATCGTGGAGCAAGCCTCGGCGGTTCGTCAACCGCGACTGCGCAGGGTCTCAGCGTGGACCGTGGTAGCGGGTCCCACTCAACGCCCGACACACAGGGCGTTGCTGTTCCTCAGGGAGGCCCTGGAGATGCGTTGGCGGTAGATCCACGCGCTGGCGGGGGGTCGGGGGGGTTAGGGTCGTTGCGGGCGAGGAGGACGTCTAACGGTGGTCGTTCGGGTGGGGCGCTTCTACCGTCGGCGGTCACCGGGGACGTGAAAGGCGTGTCTGGCGGCGGGGACTGGGGGTTGACGGGAGCGATGAGAAAGGCGGAGGCGGGGGAGCTTAGGCTACTCCGGGGCGGGAACAGGGAGATCATCAGCCCTCTGCAGGTTTTGTTTCGATTTTTTTTCGCCAGGAGGGAGAACATTGTTGCGCGGGCTCGGGACTCGGTCGCTGTCTTGCGTTGGGAGCGGTGGTATTGGGCAAAAGAGTGGAGGGTTGCGTGTTGCCTATTTCGTGCCTTTGCTGCTACTGCTGTTGGTTTTGGTGGCGATGGTCGTGGTCGTGGCGATGGGTCTTGAGGGGTTTCGTCCAGTATCGTTAACGCTTCTCGATGGGCGACCCAAGTGTTAGGCTTTTGGCGTGCCGAGAGCAGCTTACGCGTAACTCCCGAGTCAGGGGGTGCGTGCCCCCCCCCACCCCCTCCCCCCATGAACCGCTGCTAACAGCCCACTCCACGCCGCAACACAACCAGGTCAAAAGACGGATGCGTGCCCCGCCGCCGCCGCCCCCAGCGGGGCAGCCTTCACCGGGGTTTCCAGGAATCGGCGGCGGTGTAGGTGGGGGCGTCGGGGTTGTGCGGATGGAGAACTTGGAAGCCGCGTCTCGGCAGCTCGCTAGGAACGCAGCGTACGGCAAGCACGGACCCGGGGTCTGCACCGCGACGGCGGCGCACTCCAAGTTTATCGCCGTCGGCACTTCGCGGGGGCTAATCCTGCTCTTCGACCACTTCCAGGTTGGTGCTAGCTTGCTTGCTCGGGTGTGTGTTTGGCTGCTTGTTTGTTTGTTTTGTTTGTGTGTTTTGTTTGTTCGCTTGTTTTTTTTGTTTGTGTGTTCGCTCGTTTGTTTACGTGCTTCTTATTTGCTTGATTGCTTGATTGCTTGCTTGCTTGCTTGTATGCGTTCGTTGATTTTTTGCTTGCTTTTATTACTTGCTTGCGTGCTCGTTTGCTCGTTGGCGGGTTTTGTTTTGTTGGCCTTCTTACGGGCTCTCTGCGCCCGCCGCCGGCTTGGGTGGCTCGTCAAGGGTCGTCCGGTCGGCTCCTTGTTTTTCCTGGCTAGTAAGCTACCGTTGCGTGATTCCGCCTTCACCCGCTGACTTGGCGTGTCTTTACGTAGGCAAACGAAAAAGGAGGACGGGGTTGGGGGGGCGGCCATATTGGTCTCGAAGGAGTTCGTTTCACATTTTCTCTTCCGAGTGATAAATCGCGAAACGTGCCCACTTTCAGACTTGCGACACCCCCAATCGGGTTTGACGGGGCTTCCCGAGTTCGGAACGTCGATTAACGATGAAATTCGTACGCCGTTGTACTGGCGCGGGGGAAACCCACCTTCCCCTCCTGTGTTGCCGTGGGCGCGCGATGCGGCTAATTCCCCCCCCTGTACGACAATCCTGCTTGTTTCGCCGGCACAGCAAACAGTAGCGCGGTAGTGGACAAAACCTTCAATAGTGAATCATCGTGAGGTGGCTGTTTTAGGCACTCTGATTGGCTAGGGGTGTATTATATGCGGCTCAATGAACCTATTTTGTGTTTCTCAGCCGCAGCATCCCGAGCCGGCCGAATCAACCTAAAGAGTATTTCCAAGCACAGCATCCAAGCCGGCCGAGTCAACCTAAAGTCTTCCTAAGCAAAGTATCCAACCACTGATCACTGGTATAGGGTTCGGGTTAGGATCAGGGTTCGGGTCGGAGGGTCGCGGCTTTAGGCGCCGAGCGCTTGACAACCTCCGTAGATACTCACTCGTCGAGGCGTGACTACCCCTCCAGTACCACTGGACCCAACGTTCGTAGCCACTCTGCTTGACAGCCTGCTCGCGTGCGTGTTCTGCTTGCTCGCTGCCGTGTGCTACTTCTACGTCCTGGTTGCTACCCCTGCTTGCAGGAAATCCGCCACGTGCTGGGCAGCGCGGGGGGGGGAGGAGCGGATGGCGTCCCCGCTGACGACCCCGTGACGTCGCTGGACATGTGTGTGGCGAGCGACTGCCTCTTGGCCGGGCACGGAAGCGGTCGAATTTTACTGTGGGATTATCTGAGGTGGGGGCAGGGTCACAGCCTTACGTGCGCGCCAACCGAACGTGCAGATGGAGAGCGCGCGAGCTACAGTGTGCTTTACAAACCAGGGCACACGCGTGATGAGCATTTACCACACACACCCTGTAGACCGTTCATGCGGAAACATGTACGTGCAGATCAGATCAGATCAAGATCAGATCATTATTCAGATCATTCCGGTCGTGTCGATCAGCTACAGGTCAACCCCGCTTAAAACTTACGCGGACGGTGCAGATCTGTGAAAAATTGTATGTATGTGTGATGTGCACTGTGGTCTGACCTTGCCCGACGGTGTGAAATGTTTGCACGGCCTGGGGCTGAAAGCGTTAGGCTGGAAGAGACGGCCTTCCCCACGCGCGTGTGCTCGTGGCTCGAAATTTTGTCGTGGCGTCGGCTTACGGGAAGTCCACGGTACGTGCCGGTGACACCTTAAGGTGGTTCTGGGAGCCGGAACCATGGTTTAGGGGCGACGGCCGAAGTAGTGTGCTAATTTTTCTTGGTTTCTTGTTTTAGTGTTTCATATTTGCTTTGTTTGATTATGTTGTTGTATTATACCATGTTTTATTTGTTTCGTATTTTATTACTTGGTGCTTTATTTTGCTCTCCTTTGTTAAAATATTACCGGGAGGAACGCTTTGACCAAGTTACGAGAGTTCCTGCTGAAGCAACGACGCGCAGTGCTCCCTCCTAGACCACGAGCCCCAGACACGCCAATATCCTGTGTTGCTGACAGAATCACCCCCCCCCCCCCCCCCCCCCCGACGTCTGCATTACTCCCGTCTCGGAAAGGGGCCCTGCGTAGTCCATGGCCAAATGACTATGGCCAAGCAACCAAATGAGTCCAACGCCCCCCCCCCCCAAAAGTGACCACACCGGAAATTAAATTAACTCGTTGAAGCTGTCATCCACATGCAAGTCCGCAGCGGTTCTTATTATTAATAGGACGCAGCCCTCCCTTCATGCGACTCGCCCAACACCCCACGGCGCTTCGCGCTTGGTGCTATAGCAATGTCTGCCTGGTCGGTGAAAACCCGGCATGCTACGTCCCGGGCATTGTAGGGATGCGAGGGTCCATGATCATACGACTACGGCCATGCATGAAAATGAAGTAAACTGCCCCCCCCCCCTCCCCTCGGCCTCTCCGCGACGCCCTTCTCCCTCCAAACCAACTTTCCCTGTCCGTGGGCCTTGCTTGGAGCAGAGGTGTGGTGCTCAAGGCCGTCGTCGACCTGCACTCGTCCGCTGTAGTATCTGTGGCGTGTTTCCGTGCAAGGAGGATGGGGGGGGAAGGCGGGGGTGGAGGGGGGGGCGGGGGGGGAAGCTCCGACCCCGCAGCGATCACTGCGGACGTGGAAGGCGTGGTGAACAAGCTGTGCTTCCGGAGAGTGATGTGGACGAAGTGGGTCGTGGACACCGAGTGCTTGTTGGATGGTGAGCGCCCGTGAACAAAGATTATGATGATGATGATGATGATGATGATGATGATGATGTTCTCAACATTAGCTCGTTTCCCTGAAATCTGAAATCTCGCTACGTATAGGTTGACGGTGTATCAGTAGTTTTGGCCCGTCAAGGACTCTTGGTACTTAATATACCTAGTTGTAGTGTTGGTAGTTCCTTGACGGCTGTTCTTGACGGCTTTCCGCGACGTATGTCCTTGACATCTGCGCTTGGCAGCTGTCTTTGACGGCTGTCTTTGACGGCTGCTCGTCAGGGGGCAATAATGCCGTCAACCATCGCATCGTATTTGCCTGTGACTGGTTGTTTACTCGTGGCGGTAGCGGTAAGGCCGAAGAAGGTACTACGGCGAGAGAGGGAGGGCGGTCGGGAAGGGATTCTTGGCGGCCTGTCGTTGGGCTCTGTCGCGCGCGAACGTTTGCGTTTGCGTTCTGTCGGTATATATGCCGATTGTTTTCTCTTTCGTAATGGGGGGGGGGTAACGGAAAAATCGTTCCTCTTGCGACTTTGTTTCTGGCCGTGCTTGCGATACGCGATCGCTTCGACAAGTGTCATTGCCGTGGCGGGCGCCTTCTATCACCAGCCAACCCGAAAGGTCAACGCTTTATCACGGCGTTCGCTGGCCCGCCCTGTACCAACACCGATAGGCGTTCATCGGACGCAGAGGAGCTCACAGCCGACGCGACGACTCCGCCGCGAGCGATGGGACGGAACACCCGAGCACTCCCGCTTGTTGTTTCGGAGAGAGACGCGGCGTGCAATGAAAATGAAAATGAAAATCACACCCCTGGGAGAGGACGCCTGCACGCCCTCCTGCGCGTTCTCGTACCACACCACGTGGTGGGTCTCCTGTCGTACCGAGACTTCCCATGGTCCGTACCAGACCGCAAGTACACCGCTTGCGATTGAGCCAGAAGGCGCGGCGTGACACCCCCCCCCCAAACCCCGCCCCCACCCCTCAATTACGATTCGGTTCGCCTTCCAGGCGCGGCTGGTCCGATTCCCGCTCTTTGCGTCCTACCCAGCTGGACTGACTCCGCGGCGTCGACCTCGGGCACGGCGACGGCGGGAGGCGGGAGAAGGAACGGGGCGATTTCGGGGGTGTCCCCGGGTTTCCACGATATCGGCATGATGGCCATGAGCTCGTGGAAGAACACCTTCATTGTTGGCATCTATCCCGAGGTACCCACGTTTTCAACGCTGTTATTGAGTGAATTTTGTTGATGTTCTCGTTTTTCGCTGCGCGACGTTATGCTTATTTCCTCTCGCTGGGATGTGTTGAGTAACGCAGACTCCTGTGATCGCTGCAGCAGTTATAGAGGTACAGAGGCTACTGGTATAGAGCTACGTTTGGCCTCGGGAGCCACCGTGTCCAATGGCTTTGTCGACGCTCCTACGTCAAGAAGGAGTGAAGAGCCATACCTGGTATGTGCTTTAGCCTACGTATTCACTACCTCCCGAAACACGCAACTCGTCAACGATCCCCAATACACAGGTAATTCGAAAGTTACCGGTCTGCCGTCCGCAGGGGTCTGTCTGCTGGTTATATATCATACATACCTGGTATACCCCGCTTTCCCCTCGCGTCCCGGCAGAATATTATTTAAGATCCGCACGCGCCGGGTACAAGACAGGAAAGCGTTTTACCCCGCGCAGGCGAAAATAGTCGAACATATTGCGCGAAAAAACAGAGCGCGCAGTACATAGAGGTTGTCCTGTCAATGGCAAAGGGGGACACGGTTTGGTTTCGATACGCGGAAGCTCTGGCTCGGTGGGTGATAGGGGGAGACTTTACCCTAGCGCGAGGGCGTTTCGCGCAAGAAGGCGGCTCTTGCGGTGTCATGGTCGACCTGTTTTTTTTGTCGGGGGCTAGCGCGGTAGCTATAACGCACCAGGGCGGCTGAATCAACCCGGCGATGTTTCGTCCCACAATGCGCAGTCGGGACTGCCCTGTAATCTCGTTGCATTGCGTTGAGAATTATAACGCCCTGGCGCTAGCTGTCGAGTGTCTACGTCGTTGTTCACGCCCGCGTAAATAACCCCTCCCAAGACACGGCAACGCCGCAGCTACCGACTCTCCTCTCTTCGTGCCCATTATTGTTTTTAGTGTGTAAGAACCAAATGCATTTCCTTATCGCACTTGCAAGCATCCTCTCCGTCTGGCGGTGCTGCTCCTACCCCCAAGGAGGTGAACCAATTTATGCCGCACTCGCCCCCAAGAAAGGGAACCAATCAAACCGCGTTCGCTTACGTACGTACCGCGAGTGTACGGACACGCTCGCTGTTTTTCCGAGCATCTACCACCGCCGATACAATGATCGACGACCCTCCCTCCTTCCCTCTCCCTCCCTCTCCCCCTCCCTCTCCCTTCCTCCCCCCCTCCCTCCCCTCCCCCCATCCATCCCTCC
>MEHQ01000689.1:207945-247137 GCA_008828725.1 Saccharina japonica
AGGGGGGGGGGAGGGGGCGTGTCGGAGGCGGCGCCGGCTGCGCGTTTTTTTTTTTTTCGTCCACGCGATCGGCTTAAGCTTGCCCTCGACCTTTTTTTTTTTTCGTCCACGCGATCGGCTTAAGCTTGCCCTCGACCACTGTCGTGCTCGCAATGTGCACGTACATACTCGCACGTCCTCCCACCAGGTGCTGCGAGAAGCCATGTCTATCGCCGAGCGGGACCGGCCTCACGCCGCCCTCTCTTCGTCCGGTAACGGCCTCGGTGGCGGCGCGGACCCCTCCTCGTGCTCCCCCTCCTCGGCGGAGAGGGCGCCCGGCGACGGGGGCGCGGAGCTCCGCCCGTACCCTGCAGACCCGACCTTCGACGAGCTCGGACACAAGGTCCTACTGTACCTCACGCGCTGCTTCCGGGGGCGGATGCTGGGCAGCTCGGAGCCCCTCTCGGATGGGGAGACGGCGAAGGTAGGCCGAGATGCAGGCGTTTTGAACCCTCCGAGGGGGGGGGGGGGGGCACTCCCGCGGAACACCCGCTAATGCCTGGTCGTTTTGGGAGTATTTCTGTGTCAGAGGGCTACCACTCAATTACCAGAGTAGTACACCAGCTATGATAGTTTATGCTAAGGAACAGGTCTTCCGGAGTATCGGCTGTGCGCTCCCGCAGACTGAGCAAAGTAGTTCGACGACTACAGTAGTTCCTTCGAGCGGACGAGCCGTTGGAGTATCGGCTGAGCCCCCCGTCTGGAAATGTTTGGGTGCACTTGTGCATGATTTGGTCACTCGCGGTGTCTCCGGAAGGGGGAAGAGGGTCCGGCTGCAGCCTGCTTTTGTTTCGAAGGCGTGTCCTCCTGCCTCCAAACCCCAAACGGTGTTTACTTTATGGTTGGCCAAGAAAGCCTTGGGCCGAAGAGGGGTACCCTATCTGGACATTTGGTAGAGGCAGGGCTTGGAAGAAGCGTTCGCACTCGTCCTTTCCACCAGGGAGAGGAGGGATTGTTTATTTCCTGTTGGCAGGCGTACGTTTATCATATATATGCAATGACTCTACACCCATGCATAAATATGAGGTGCACCCCCCGTCCTGTGCCGGCATTGTAGGGATGCGAAGGTCCATAGTGATACGACTACGGCCATGCACGACATGAGTCCCCCCCCCCCCTCCGCCCATCCGACGAATTTCCAAGGTGAGGGTGCAAACGCCTCCAAGAGATAGATGCGTCTGTCTATGGAAAACATCTCGACTACAGTAGATATTAATAGACCTCTCCAAAGCCAAACAGTTCCGTTATGTGTGTCTATGCCCCCCTTGGGGCTCCCGATCATCGTCTCAGGAGGTGTGCCATCTTTGCGCGCGTTACACACGGCACGTCGCTTCCATCGGGGGTAGCAGACAGCATCCACCCACCATGAACCGGCACGCGCGTGCGCGCGCACGCAACCGCGCTCCTCACAAAATCCAAAATACCTCCTACTCTATTGACTATCCACTCCCAACACCCCCACCCTCCGCTCCCGCCCCCGACGCCGCAGGTGCCGGCGCTCCGGCCCACCCTATCGCCCTCGCCCGTCCCTTCCCAATCCTCTTCCCCCAAACGCCCCCCCTTCCTTCCGCCATATCGTCGCCTGCCTCCCTACCTCTCCCCCTGGGCACCGTGGCCGACTGTCGGAAGGACGTCGGCACGGCGGAGGCGGGGGATATAGGGGATGGTATTGTACTACCCCCTGTTTCTCGAAAGACCGCGTCGGGCGAGTCCATGGCGATCGACAGCACATCTATCGCGGCGCCGGCGTCAACGTAGAGCAGGATGGAGAGGTACGGAAACACCGCACCCTTCCAGGGTGACGGGGAAGGGCGGTTTTCCGTCGAGGAGGAGGCGTGTTTTGCCGGCCGACCTTCCCTTCCGACGGTGCTCGTAAGCGCGGTCGCCGAAGACAGCGACGGTTGGACGAGGAGATGGAGAAGGTTTGCACGCGCCTGAGTTTGGTTTCGAGGGAGAGGGGGGGGGGGGACAGCAAGGGGGGGGGGGGGGCGGAGGGGGGGGGGGGACTCATGTCGTGCATGGCCGTAGTCGTATCACTATGGACCTTCGCATCCCTACAATGCCGGCACAGGACGGGGGGTGCACCTCATATTTATGCATGGGTGTAGAGTCATTGCATATATATGATAAACGTACGCCTGCCAACAGGAAATAAACAATCCCTCCTCTCCCTGGTGGAAAGGACGAGTGCGAACGCTTCTTCCAAGCCCTGCCTCTACCAAATGTCCAGATAGGGTACCCCTCTTCGGCCCAAGGCTTTCTTGGCCAACCATAAAGTAAACACCGTTTGGGGTTTGGAGGCAGGAGGACACGCCTTCGAAACAAAAGCAGGCTGCAGCCGGACCCTCTTCCCCCTTCCGGAGACACCGCGAGTGACCAAATCATGCACAAGTGCACCCAAACATTTCCAGACGGGGGGCTCAGCCGATACTCCAACGGCTCGTCCGCTCGAAGGAACTACTGTAGTCGTCGAACTACTTTGCTCAGTCTGCGGGAGCGCACAGCCGATACTCCGGAAGACCTGTTCCTTAGCATAAACTATCATAGCTGGTGGACTACTCTGGTAATTGAGTGGTAGCCCTCTGACACAGAAATACTCCCAAAACGACCAGGCATTAGCGGGTGTTCCGCGGGAGTGCCCCCCCCCCCCCCTCGGAGGGTTCAAAACGCCTGCATCTCGGCCTACCTTCGCCGTCTCCCCATCCGAGAGGGGCTCCGAGCTGCCCAGCATCCGCCCCCGGAAGCAGCGCGTGAGGTACAGTAGGACCTTGTGTCCGAGCTCGTCGAAGGTCGGGTCTGCAGGGTACGGGCGGAGCTCCGCGCCCCCGTCGCCGGGCGCCCTCTCCGCCGAGGAGGGGGAGCACGAGGAGGGGTCCGCGCCGCCACCGAGGCCGTTACCGGACGAAGAGAGGGCGGCGTGAGGCCGGTCCCGCTCGGCGATAGACATGGCTTCTCGCAGCACCTGGTGGGAGACGGGGTGGGGTAGGGTGGGGTGGGGTGGGGGGCACTTGAGAGGAGTTTGGGTTGCCGGTTGCGAAGGAGTAGGGTGGGGTGATGGTAGCAACCGATATTATGTGTTAAAAGCCTCTCGCGGTCGAGGCAGATTGGGACAGGTATCGACGGGTGTTGCGTGGCGCATGCAGCCCGGCCCAGTAGGAGGCTACGGTGTCACAGGAACGCCGGCGCGTGCAGGCCATAGCCGACCGAGGCGATTGAGGCGACAAGGGGCTTGCTGCCCCCTGTCTGAGTCCGTTTGTAAGCGAGTCTCGGCATCCGTCCTTTTCTAAGGCTTCTTGTTGAGGCTCAAGCTTGCACTTCCGGCAAGGGCGAGTTGCCCGCTCCACGAGATTTCGTGTGACCGTGGCCATAACCGCAATGATTCCGAACGTCTCCCCAGAACCCACTCCACCCACTCCCTCCGAGATGCGAAGACGTTCATAGAACATATAGGGTTTAAACTCAGACGCGGGGGCAGACTTTACGATGGCCCGGTTATCACCCCCCCCCCCCCCCCCCTTCCGCCCCCTCCCCCACGACTTCGTGTAAAAGCGCGAACACTGTTCTTCGTGTGTTCGTGAGACATCTTCTCGAGGCGTAACCCCCACCGCCTGAGCCGCGACCACCACCGCGTATGTATAAAACAACGTAGGTACTCGTATCTTGAACCGGAATTGCTCCCAATGCGTGGACAGTATACAACTCCTAGAGAGCATGTCCTCGATGGTCCTACCTACGGCCGGAACAAACACAAAAAAACGCCAACGTATTGAATTTAGGATTTCTACCCCTCCTTCCCCCCCGTCCCTTCTTCGCCCTCGGACCCACCTCGTCCACCGAGGATGTGTAATCGCCCCGCGACGCGCGTACGGCGAGGAGCGCGGAAAAGAGGCGGTGGCGCCTGAGCAGAGGCAGCGCGCTGGCGAGGTCCAACGCGCGAGGTTCCAGTCGGAGCACGAGTCGCTCCGCCGCTATCATGTCGCCACCGCTCTGCATCCGCAGAAGCATCAGCAGCAGGAGCAGGAGCAGCAGCAGCAGCAGCAAAATAAAAAACAGAAGCGGCGGCGGCGGCAGCAGCAGCAACAACAAAGCAGCAGAAGCAGCAGCACAAAAGGCGACAAACACCAAGTCAGGGGTTTCAAAACAAAAGACGATGCGAACGCAGTAGACATCGACGGCATGGAAAAGCGGAATACCGAGATTTTGGCGACGAACCCGGTGCAGGGTACAACCCCCCCCCTCCCCCGCCCACCCATCGTCGTCTCCGATATCGACAGCAACGAGAAGCGTGTACGTAGATGGAAACCACCAAGGCGGGGACGAAGTTTTTTCGGAGAGCAGTTTCTTTTCAAGGGGGCCTGTCTGCTTGTCTGCTAAAACCACGCCACGAGGAAGGTATATGCCCTCGACCGTGAGAATCGTCTCATCCACTAGAGCTTCGAAGCCGTACGACATAGACGGGCTACTATGATGTGAGACACACGCGGGCGTTACGCGCTGACGCTGACGCACGCTTATGTATAATTCCTGTTGCTGGTCGGGTCCTGGCCAAGCCTTTGGGGGGCTACACCAGCGACGTATACACGACAGCGCCGACTTGCTGAGCACGCACCTGACATCGGTCCACAAAGGCGCCGAGGGTCTCGGGGGAGAGCGTCTTGAGCTTGAGAGGGGTACCCTATCTGGACATTTGGTAGAGGCAGGGCTTGGAAGAAGCGTTCGCACTCGTCCTTTCCACCAGGGAGAGGAGGGATTGTTTATTTCCTGTTGATAGGCGTACGTTTATCATATATATGCAATGACTCTACACCCATGCATAAATATGAGGTGCACCCCCCGTCCTGTGCCGGCATTGTAGGGATGCGAAGGTCCATAGTGATACGACTACGGCCATGCACGACATGAGCCCCCCCCCCCCCCCCCCCCCCCCCCCCCCCCCCCCCCCTCCCCCCCGCCCCCCTCTCCCTCGAAACCAAACTCAGGCGCGTGCAAACCTTCTCCATCTCCTCGTCCAACCGTCGCTGTCTTCGGCGACCGCGCTTACGAGCACCGTCGGAAGGGAAGGTCGGCCGGCAAAACACGCCTCCTCCTCGACGGAAAACCGCCCTTCCCCGTCACCCTGGAAGGGTGCGGTGTTTCCGTACCTCTCCATCCTGCTCTACGTTGACGCCGGCGCCGCGATAGATGTGCTGTCGATCGCCATGGACTCGCCCGACGCGGTCTTTCGAGAAACAGGGGGTAGTACAATACCATCCCCTATATCCCCCGCCTCCGCCGTGCCGACGTCCTTCCGACAGTCGGCCACGGTGCCCAGGGGGAGAGGTAGGGAGGCAGGCGACGATATGGCGGAAGGAAGGGGGGGCGTTTGGGGGAAGAGGATTGGGAAGGGACGGGCGAGGGCGATAGGGTGGGCCGGAGCGCCGGCACCTGCGGCGTCGGGGGCGGGAGCGGAGGGTGGGGGTGTTGGGGGAGAGGGCTGGACGGAGAGCAGGGTTGGCGGGAAGTCGGCGGAAGTGATCGAGAACGTGTGCCCATCGCGGAGAACTATCGTCGAGGTGAAGAGGTTGTGCAGGCAGAGGGAGACGCCGAGCAATAGCGTATCGTGTGTGTTTGCGCATACGTTGTGTGTCCTGGTGTGGGTGTAAGCTTGTGTGTGCGTGTGTGGGTGTATGCGAGCGAGCGCCCTTGTGGTACACTCTGTCGGGAGTCGGCCGACCAGGTTCCCTGTCGGTTCCGACGCTGGCTTGCCGTAGAGCTTCAGTGGCGGCCCTGAGTCTGAGCCCCCGGTTAGCGGCTAGCGGACACCCGCGTCCAGAGACTCGGGACCTAGCGCAGACACCATGCACTCGTTGCAATTGTCCAAACTACGCGTATTGTGTCGTGTCACCCCATTAACCCCCCCTTTCACGTTTCCCATCGGGGTTAGCGGGGCAACCCACGCTCGTACAATCGCCCCCTGGAACTATAAACCACGAGTCCCCCTCCCCCGCCCCCCGCGTGTGCAGGCGGTAACGTCTGTCTTGGCTCCGAACCTATCGGGCCAAGCCGACCGTGCGATGGAAGCGATGATGATGGCAACCGGTTCGCCTTTTCCCGGAAGTGGCGGCGGCAACTCCCCCCAGGACGACGTCGGGTTGTCGGCGGGGGCCTTCGTGCACAGCCCGCGAGGCGGCCTCTCTTCGGGGACAAAGGACGGCTTAAGAGACGGTACTAATGGAAACGGCGGCGGCGGCGGCGAGGACGATCGGAGCGGCGCGGCGTGGCACGAGAGCCCCTCGTCGCGTCTTCGCGATCGCGACGGGCAGGAGTGGTGGGCCGCCGCCCGCCCGCGCCTGTTCGACTTCGTGGCGAAGTACCTCGAGCTATCCTTGGTCAGTGTGGGGCCGAGGTTAACGAACGCTGTGCTTGTCGGCGTCGCGAAGGAAATGGGGGGCGGCGGGGCGGCCGCCGCAGCCAGTGGGCAGGCCAGGTGAGCTTGCTTGCGCAGGGATGGGAGGGAGAGGGAGAGGGAGAGGGGGCCGCGGCGAATACGCGCTGTATGTGGTGGACTTGTTTTTGTTTGGTTTTCGCGGGGCACCGTACCGTAGGCTCGCTGTTGCCTACGTGCGTGTTGGGTGACTTCCGCCAGTCGAAAGGCACGAAAGTCAAGAAAGGCGCGGAAGGTTAAAACAGTTAGCTGAATTTTCCGGAAGGTTCAGGCGTGATCCCCGACGCAGGGACCAGCCAGCCCGGCGAAAATATCGAGTATTGGCAAGCCCGCCTCATTATTCCGCCCAGCTATCCCATCAGTAGCGTATATAGGCCTGCTGTAGGGCAAACCAAGTGTACGAAGCTTGCTCTTATGATATTGGGGTGTCCTCTGCACAATGTTTTCGCCGGTAGCATGTTCTGTTACATTTTCGCAAGGTAGATATATAACTCGGCCGCCTTACACGGGTAAGCATGCGTCAAGCTGGTTTTCGGACCCTGTGTGTCGATCAGACATTCACCCGAACCATGAAGAACCCTCATAGCCATTGCAAAACAACTCGTCTGTTGAGCTGTCGTGGGCCTCGGGGCGATTTGAAACAAGTTCATGGTCGAGGCAGCTGCAGTCGAAGCCGCCGGGGTGTCGATCCCGAACTAACGCCTTCTATCTCTGCCACCACGTTTTCTCTGCCGTCTCTCCGTGTCTAGCGGTTGTTGTTCTTAACCCATACAGAACTGAAACAATTTTATCCTACACTAATTCCAAGTAGTTTGTCCTCAAATAAGTGGGACCAGTTCTTGAGGGGTTAAGCCCCTATATCACAACACTCACGGGTTGGCAATAAGAACATGCGTGGTACAGTATCGACCACTGATGATACTTTTTTTTTTGTTTTTGACGTAAGCACCGGAAGCTTACTTTTTCGGAAAAGCGCCACGACACCATCGCACGTTTTTTTTTTCAGTCC
The DNA here is from genome assembly GCA_008828725.1 of Saccharina japonica. NCBI lineage: Eukaryota > Phaeophyceae > Laminariales > Laminariaceae > Saccharina > Saccharina japonica. The sequence goes on from MEHQ01000689.1 coordinate 215,418, forward strand.
TTCCCCGCTCCGCTCCCCTCCCCTCCTCGCCGCCGCCTCCAGATTGGTAACCCTGCTCCAGCGAGTGCCGCTATCCTTGGTTGATAGGGACACGCTGCTGCCGCTTGCCGAGAAAAGCCGATTTTTCCGGGCCGCGGTTATCCTTCTCAAAGCGGTGAGATATGTGCAACTTCTCGAGATGGATAAAACGCGGCAGAGGCGAGAGTCTGGTGGGGCGTGGGGAGGTGGAGGGAGTTATAGGGGGGGGGTGAAAAGGGTAGGGAAGTTTATGAAATTCGATGCACGGTACTGTACGTATCATAGCTCTCATCACAAGTTGGAGACGCATGCTACCGGTACCATTTAGGGTGGCACTTTTTCGGCCACTGCATATATATATATGTGACTTGACGAGAATTGCCCAATACGGTTGAATTCCCACCGTTCGTGTTTTACGATGATAATTAGGGCCCGTTTTAACGAAGAAGAAAAAAAATCAATTTGGAAAAAGAAATATTCAAATCCGCTTTTCATTGGTCAACACACGCACCAGCACCAAATATTAGGATCTTGGGGCATAATAGTTGGTGCTGGTGCGTGTGTTGACCAATGAAAAGCGAATTTGAATTTGAATTTTTCCAAATTGAATTTATTTCATACTCGTTAAAACGGGCCCTTATGTCGGTATACCTACTATTAACATTTACGGGGAACTTATTTATTACAGGGTGGGCTAATGTAGTAAATAGGACCTACGGTGCACACAAAAACCTATATATGTATATAATATAGATATATATATCCCTATTTTCACTAACAATATAATGGTCCTACTCGCCTATATGGTCCTCTGTAATAGTAATGCAGGACCAAAATAGGCTTATTAAATAGGAAAAATACTGGAATACATAAGAGGTTTTTTGTGTATGTGATGGGGCCCTGATTACGTATGGTTGCCCCAAATATTTTATGGTTATTCCCCGAAATAGTTTAATATTTCGGAGGACCGTAGTAAATAGGGGACCAAATATTGTTAGTAAACGTAGATACATATGTAGTGTTTTGTGTCTACCGTATTRCTATTTTTGTATMSCCCCCCCCCCGTATTGGTGGGCCAGGAGATTGTCCATCGAGTCAAGCGTGGTGTGCCTGGTAACATTTTGGTCGATGTCAGCTTGGGGTTGGGGTTTTGGAGCCCCCTCGAGTGGAGAGCCTCAGAAATAACTAGCGTGTGCCCCTGCCGTATCAGCTAAAAGGTGTGGCATTAAGGCGTCCTTCCGCTCCACAGAGGTTTGCTGTAAAATTCCGCGGACGAAACTATAATCTTATCATTATACGGTTGTTGTTTTGTGTTTCGTGTTGTCCATACCGTGCTTCGGTTTTTTGTATATTTCTGCCAGGCGGTCACGCTCGGGGAACAAAAGGGCTTTACGCTGGAAGAGTTCGCGAGGATCGTCCGCTGCTACCTGCAGGACTCGGAAGACACGTTCAGGTGCGCCTGCTGTCTGTGCTCGGCGCCATCGGCATGCTCGTCTTGGTATTTCTCCTTGTTCTGTGGGCGCAGCGCACCTGTAGGCACAGCCCGCGTTTGTGCTTTCTTGTAAGCTACTCCCACTCGTGAATTGGTCAGATTGCATACGATGATAGGTTTTCTCGCCCCGCACCCTCCCGCGGTCCTTTGTGGCTCGCGCCTGCTCACGCCCACCCCTAGAGGGCTAGTTCTTGCATAGTTGGCCGGGTCGAGACGAGGGAACGCTGACATTTTTGTATTCGAAACCTGTGTCCGGTTTTGCTCCCGACATGTTAGAAGGAGGGAACGGGGGGGAAGGACGGGGGGCGGCGGGGGGGTGTAGTCATGCCGTGCATGGCCGTAGTCGTATGACCATAGCTTCGAGGGGGGCGAAACCTTTCACTTGACGGATCGCCGCGACAACAAACCCCTTCTAAGAAACGCCTCTCGTCGTACCGTGGCAACGGCCGGTTGGGTGTTCCACCACCTTTTGCGTTCCACCTCCACCCTTTTTCAGGATGCAAGTGTTTGCCTTCATCCGCCAAGAGGTCGCCAGGAGCACGTCGATGACGGCACCCCCCAAGTCGCGCACCTCGCCCTCTCGAGAAGGGTCTTCCAGCGCGCCCGGGGGCGGAAGCACTAATAAGGAAGATCAGGCAGACGGAGCGGGGGCGGAGTTGTTGGAAAAGAGGGAGGTGGTGTTGTCAGAGCTGCCTCGCCTGATGGAGTTGAACAAGGTGAGCATGTCTGCGCACAGGGGATGGGGGTCGGGCCCATCCATCCATCCATCCACCCATCCATTCATCGTATGAAAATCCCACCGCCACCACCACTTGTGGGGGTGGCCATGTTTGAAAACACTTTGGTGGGCGGGGGAATGTAGAGGTTGATTTTGCCCGTGCTCGAGGTTGCTGGGGAAGGGGGTTCCATGAAGTCGTCCCGAAGTGTCGGTCCGCGCGATCGGAGGTCTTGCTTCCCATCAGGCGAGCGAGCGACTATACGGTCACCTTGCCACCTTAGCACGCCCCGCACCGTGTTCTCGCCTAAAAGACTTGGCTTTTGTGACGATCAAGACACCCACACTCGCGAAAGACGCCCGCTAATCCATCCGAGGCACTCCTCGGTCTTCCTCGCATTTGTTTTTGGGGGTGCATGTGTTTCTTGGGCTGGCACCCCCACCCACCACCACCCTCCACCCCCGCTACCCCACCCATCCCCCACCCCCACCACCATGCCCGTGCATACATCTCCCTCTCCCTTCGCCATCCGTCTGTTTTTACAGGCAGAAGCGGTTTTCACCGTAGGAGAGGCGTTTCGCGGCGACCACAAGGCTGCGCTCGATGCCCTCTCATCGACGACGACGCTGCAGTTCGAGTACCTCGACGCCTTGCTCCGGCCCAGCCAGGGGTCGCCGTCTGCAGCATCCCTTTCTCAAGGCACCGAAACTGACGGAGACAAGAAGTCGCGAGGAGGGCGTAGATGGGGCGGAACGTCCCCTGTGGGGGGGGGCAGCGGGAGGCCGTCGCGCGCGCCGACCGCGCTCGCCGCTGGACTGGACGAGAGGGACAGGTCTCTACACATCCGGCTCCTCGTAAAGTTCCGGCCGTACGAGGTGTACCCGTTCCTGTCCGGTAGTACTGGGTAAGAACTTATGGTTTTCGGTATTTAGTCTTGAGTCTCTGCTCTTTTGATGGGTGTGCTTGTGCTGGGTTGCCCATTTTTTTTGTGTTTCGTTATTGTTTGTTTGCTATAATTTCCTTTTTTTTTCTGCATGCTTTTGGCCTGCTATCATTGGATATTGCTGTTTGTTTTCTTTCTTATTTTTTATTTTCTACTGTATTTTCGTGTTTCTGTTGTGACGTTTTTGTGTTTTCTAGTTTTTGTGACATCTGGATTAAAAATTCGTGCTAAAAAGGCGGATACGTTGTGTTTTTGCTTTTTCATAATATTCTGTTTCGTTTGAATTAATATTATGTTGGGCGGGGGGGGGATGGGGGGGGGGGCTTATTCGCCCCGCTAGCGTGGTTTTCTGTTTTTATTGCGAATCGACAGGGTTATGCCGATGCTGGGTCGGTCGTTCCTTGCGCTTAGGTGGTTGGTGCGATGCTGCCGGCGCTGGCTTCACGGTAAAACCTCTCCCCTCGTCATTATTCCNTATGTTATTAACTAAGAAAACCGTTCTTAAACAAGAAACCCATTCTCAAACAAGAAATCCGTTCTTAATCAAGAGATCCATTCTCAAATAAGAAATCCGTTCTTAAATAAGAAATTCGTTCGTACACAAGAAATCCATTATTATAACAAGAAATCCGTTCTAAGGGCCCGTTTTAACGAAGAAAAAAAATCAATTTGGAAAAAGAAATATTCAAATCCGCTTTTCATTGGTCAACACACGCACCAGCACCAAATATTAGGATCTTGGGGCATAATAGTTGGTGCTGGTGCGTGTGTTGACCAATGAAAAGCGAATTTGAATTTGAATTTTTCCAAATTGAATTTATTTCATACTCGTTAAAACGGGCCCTTATGTCGGTATACCTACTATTAACATTTACGGGGAACTTATTTATTACAGGGTGGGCTAATGTAGTAAATAGGACCTACGGTGCACACAAAAACCTATATATGTATATAATATAGATATATATATCCCTATTTTCACTAACAATATAATGGTCCTACTCGCCTATATGGTCCTCTGTAATAGTAATGCAGGACCAAAATAGGCTTATTAAATAGGAAAAATACTGGAATACATAAGAGGTTTTTTGTGTATGTGATGGGGCCCTGATTACGTATGGTTGCCCCAAATATTTTATGGTTATTCCCCGAAATAGTTTAATATTTCGGAGGACCGTAGTAAATAGGGGACCAAATATTGTTAGTAAACGTAGATACATATGTAGTGTTTTTGTGTCTACCGTATGTCCTATTTTTGTATGCCCCCCCCCCGTATTCGTGGGCCAGGAGATTGTCCATCGAGTCAAGCGTGGTGTGCCTGGTAACATTTTGGTCGATGTCAGCTTGGGGTTGGGGTTTTGGAGCCCCCTCGAGTGGAGAGCCTCAGAAATAACTAGCGTGTGCCCCTGCCGTATCAGCTAAAAGGTGTGGCATTAAGGCGTCCTTCCGCTCCACAGAGGTTTGCTGTAAAATTCCGCGGACGAAACTATAATCTTATCATTATACGGTTGTTGTTTTGTGTTTCGTGTTGTCCATACCGTGCTTCGGTTTTTTGTATATTTCTGCCAGGCGGTCACGCTCGGGGAACAAAAGGGCTTTACGCTGGAAGAGTTCGCGAGGATCGTCCGCTGCTACCTGCAGGACTCGGAAGACACGTTCAGGTGCGCCTGCTGTCTGTGCTCGGCGCCATCGGCATGCTCGTCTTGGTATTTCTCCTTGTTCTGTGGGCGCAGCGCACCTGTAGGCACAGCCCGCGTTTGTGCTTTCTTGTAAGCTACTCCCACTCGTGAATTGGTCAGATTGCATACGATGATAGGTTTTCTCGCCCCGCACCCTCCCGCGGTCCTTTGTGGCTCGCGCCTGCTCACGCCCACCCCTAGAGGGCTAGTTCTTGCATAGTTGGCCGGGTCGAGACGAGGGAACGCTGACATTTTTGTATTCGAAACCTGTGTCCGGTTTTGCTCCCGACATGTTAGAAGGAGGGAACGGGGGGGAAGGACGGGGGGCGGCGGGGGGGTGTAGTCATGCCGTGCATGGCCGTAGTCGTATGACCATAGCTTCGAGGGGGGCGAAACCTTTCACTTGACGGATCGCCGCGACAACAAACCCCTTCTAAGAAACGCCTCTCGTCGTACCGTGGCAACGGCCGGTTGGGTGTTCCACCACCTTTTGCGTTCCACCTCCACCCTTTTTCAGGATGCAAGTGTTTGCCTTCATCCGCCAAGAGGTCGCCAGGAGCACGTCGATGACGGCACCCCCCAAGTCGCGCACCTCGCCCTCTCGAGAAGGGTCTTCCAGCGCGCCCGGGGGCGGAAGCACTAATAAGGAAGATCAGGCAGACGGAGCGGGGGCGGAGTTGTTGGAAAAGAGGGAGGTGGTGTTGTCAGAGCTGCCTCGCCTGATGGAGTTGAACAAGGTGAGCATGTCTGCGCACAGGGGATGGGGGTCGGGCCCATCCATCCATCCATCCACCCATCCATTCATCGTATGAAAATCCCACCGCCACCACCACTTGTGGGGGTGGCCATGTTTGAAAACACTTTGGTGGGCGGGGGAATGTAGAGGTTGATTTTGCCCGTGCTCGAGGTTGCTGGGGAAGGGGGTTCCATGAAGTCGTCCCGAAGTGTCGGTCCGCGCGATCGGAGGTCTTGCTTCCCATCAGGCGAGCGAGCGACTATACGGTCACCTTGCCACCTTAGACACGCCCCGCACCGTGTTCTCGCCTAAAAGACTTGGCTTTTGTGACGATCAAGACACCCACACTCGCGAAAGACGCCCGCTAATCCATCCGAGGCACTCCTCGGTCTTCCTCGCATTTGTTTTTGGGGGTGCATGTGTTTCTTGGGCTGGCACCCCCACCCACCACCACCCTCCACCCCCGCTACCCCACCCATCCCCCACCCCCACCACCATGCCCGTGCATACATCTCCCTCTCCCTTCGCCATCCGTCTGTTTTTACAGGCAGAAGCGGTTTTCACCGTAGGAGAGGCGTTTCGCGGCGACCACAAGGCTGCGCTCGATGCCCTCTCATCGACGACGACGCTGCAGTTCGAGTACCTCGACGCCTTGCTCCGGCCCAGCCAGGGGTCGCCGTCTGCAGCATCCCTTTCTCAAGGCACCGAAACTGACGGAGACAAGAAGTCGCGAGGAGGGCGTAGATGGGGCGGAACGTCCCCTGTGGGGGGGGGCAGCGGGAGGCCGTCGCGCGCGCCGACCGCGCTCGCCGCTGGACTGGACGAGAGGGACAGGTCTCTACACATCCGGCTCCTCGTAAAGTTCCGGCCGTACGAGGTGTACCCGTTCCTGTCCGGTAGTACTGGGTAAGAACTTATGGTTTTCGGTATTTAGTCTTGAGTCTCTGCTCTTTTGATGGGTGTGCTTGTGCTGGGTTGCCCATTTTTTTTGTGTTTCGTTATTGTTTGTTTGCTATAATTTCCTTTTTTTTTCTGCATGCTTTTGGCCTGCTATCATTGGATATTGCTGTTTGTTTTCTTTCTTATTTTTTATTTTCTACTGTATTTTCGTGTTTCTGTTGTGACGTTTTTGTGTTTTCTAGTTTTTGTGACATCTGGATTAAAAATTCGTGCTAAAAAGGCGGATACGATGTGTTTTGGCTTTTTCATAATATTCTGTTTCGTTTGAATTAATATTATGTTGGGCGGGGGGGGGATGGGGGGGGGGGCTTATTCGCCCCGCTAGCGTGGTTTTCTGTTTTTATTGCGAATCGACAGGGTTATGCCGATGCTGGGTCGGTCGTTCCTTGCGCTTAGGTGGTTGGTGCGATGCTGCCGGCGTTGGCTTCACGGTAAAACCTCTCCCCTCGTCATTATTCCCACACCAAAATTACTGCCAGGTGCCAACTAGCCAACATCGCGCTAAAGCATCCCTTCCTCGCCTTTCTCCTTTCTCACTTCACCTTGACCCCGCCCCCCCACCCACTTCCCCGCCCTCACGGCGCTGATCTCGCCAGGTCCACCCAGTTAGTGAGCAAGCAAATATCTGCCCTACGTAGTTGGTAAAAGCGACATGCGCCACCCGGCATTGATAGGCGATGCGAGGGTCTACCGGTCATACGGCTACGCCCCATACATGACATGAGTAACACCCCCCCCCCCCCCGCACCCCTTCTCCGTCGAACAACAAACAAAGGGCACTGCCCTTCCAACGGAAACCCGCCGCCCCTTCAGCGCCAACCTCGCAAACCAACCGCCTCTCCCACAAACAACTCTTCCTCCACAGGTACAGCCTCGACGACACCCTGGCCCTCTGCCAGGAGCGAGGGGTGGCAGATGCCACGGCTTACCTCCTGGAGCGAAAGGGGGACGTTCCGGGTGCGCTCGCGCTAGCGCTGCGCACGCTCTCCGCTCGCCTCGCGTCCTTGCGTACGGCGTTGCAGGCCGCGAGCCTTCGAGACGTGGCGGCAGAAATGGCGTTTATCGTGCCGGGATCCCCATCGAAGCGTCCCCCGACGGGGGAAGACGGGGCTCGGCCTGTGATGGCGAAGTCGCTATCGGGCTCGGGGTTGGGGGGGTTCGGTGCCGTGGCTGGGGGGGGTAGCGGTGGGGCGCCGAGGGCGGGCACGGCGGCGTGGGCGAGATGGGCGAGCAAAGTCGCGCTGGAAGGTTTGCAGGAGGTGAGGCTATTAATAGTAGGTGTATATGTCCGCGCCGCTTCGTTTGTTTTTTTGCACGTCATTCGTCTAGGTTAGCAATGTTCCCTTGGGACGGCGCCAGGTCCAGGCGCGCCTTAATTTTGTCTGTTTATTTTGCGTCAACGTCCGGGCCGGGGCGAGAAAGGACACCTGTGTGCATTCCTCCTACAAAGGAGAGGGTGTGGTTAATTGAGTTCAAAGTTCAGCGTCGCACCGGAATTTTGCGGGTGCGGTTCGTGTGTCCCTCGCCCGCACGCTATTGTGCGTTCAACGCATTTCCCAGATGATGATGATAATAAATCGCGTCGTGAACTGACTCCGAGGAGCATCACGTGTGTGTGCACCGAAATGGATCGCTTTGTCTCCGGCATCGCAGGGTCGAGAGGCTATCCGCAGCCTCATGGTGGCGATCGAGATGTGCCAGCGTGCCTCCCCCGCCACTGGGGCAACTGTCGGACCTACCTCGCTACGGCCGCCCGGAGCTAGAAGTCGAGCTACCAACGGGCCCGGGTCCGCAGGGGGAGAGGTGAATTCGCGGCAGTCGTCATTTGTACACCCCCCGGAAGGGAGGAGGGGGGGGGGGGGGGGCGGGTGGAGGCCAGGAGATAGGTCGTTTTGCGTTTCGTGACACTAAACTAGGGGCTGTCAACGCTGTGCACCTCTCGGGGCGCGCAGGAATACCGCTTCCGATTTTGGCTGCCGCTCGGGTCAATCGGGTCAATCCGACGCTGTAACTTATGTTATACCTGGTAGTCGTCTGCGCCATCCAACTGTAAAAAAATCTGCTCGCGCTCGTCGCCGCTATTTGTCCCTGAATCTATTTGCGTTCATTGTTCAGCGAGACGCTAGCGTGTCGGGGCCTTCCTTGATGTGGACAACAGCGTCTTTGGGAGTCAAAATTGCCTCGCTGTTTTTTTTTTTCAAAACCCTTATTTGCTCGTGAGAGGTTTGATCGTTGTGGGGTTCGACCGACCGGCGGGGGTGTGACAATGATGCTAATAATATTCTTACATTAGCTAATTTCCCGGAAATCGGGCCCGTGGTAACAAAACAGGCAAACAAACAAAAAACGTCTCGATGGAAGAAAACAAAAAAGTACAAAAATAGTAGATGAACCGCAGTACCAGTACCCAAGGGGACGGTGCTAACGAGCTTTGGTATGCCAACCCGTAGGTATACACAGTGGCCGCTCGGGTGTGCCATTGCCAGCATAGCCCGGTAAATTCCTACTTCGAAGTATACAAGTTAGCAAATGCTTGGGGTTTGTTTGCGGAACTTGTGCACTGGATCGGCCGCACTGCCCTCCACTCTGAAACGCGAACTGCTGTACCTGATGCGGTGCTCCGCTCCCATCGCACGATATTTTGGTAAAATGAAAGGGAATGGCGTTGACTAACTTCCCGCCTAAAGAGCGCTTCATAGCAGGATGCAGCTCACCCTGCACGCGACTCGCCCAACACCTCACGTCGCTTCATTCTTGGTGCAAGCAATGTCTGCCTTGTCGGTGAAAACCCGACGTGCTCCGTCCCGGCATTGTAGGGATGCCAGGGTCTATGGTCGTACGACTACGGCCACGCATGACGTGAGTCCCCCCCCCCCCTGACTCGCGCCGCGTTTTTTTGCGCGTTCGAGCCACAGGCCCGTTCGCGAGCCTCAACCGACCCCTTTGACGACGACGGAGACTTGGACCTCAGCGCTAGCCTGTGGTTCCAGACCCTCGACAAGATCCTCAGCGCCAAAGGGGCTGCATGTCGCAGTGACCCCAACAGTGCTTCTGCCGCTGGGTCTCGAGGAGGGGCGGGTGTGCCGGGCGACATGGGAGGGTTGGCTGGCCGAGGAAGAGCTGCATCGAGGGCGGCGACGGCGGCGACGGCAGGGGGGGAGCTGCCGCAGACGGCCGCTGTGATGGGCGGGGTGCTGGATGCTCTGCTCCAGCGCACGCTGAGCAGCATGGCGGGTGGGTCGATTTTTGTATGAATGTGTCGCGGTTGTACGTGAGTGTGTGCGATTCGGTGTTGTGTGGTCAGGGTTAGGGTTAGGTAACAGTCAATGTGTGTCGGTGGGTAATCGACTAGGTAACGCGATTATGGAGGTGTCTTGCTTGCCAGGTGGTCGACGACGAGTAGTGCGAGCGAGCCGCCCCTACTTGCGTCTCCCCGGCGGTCGGCCGTTGCCGTACACTGCATACGAAGTATGATGCAACAAGAGGCAAAACATGGCCCACAGTGAAGCCCTGATAATGGCCCCCGGTCGCTTTGTTATGATGCCGAAATCGCCTGTGGCATATCATCACCCCCCAAACCCCCTGTATATCGCCGCAAGAATCATACCGTATCAGTTTTGGACGGTCGTTGCGCGCTCGTTTTCGAGGGGCAGAAATAGAGTACAAGCTCGATAATACACTTTTTTTGCTGCTGCTTTAATTCATATACTGCTGCTGCCGACATCTTGTGGTGTCAATCGGGCCCGTTATCTGTTTTTGGTACAACCACCGAGCTGGAGAGTGATTGCTGCGACACACCACCTACCGATGCTTGTGGTTATTGTTGCCCGCTCGTAAATAACCTGCACCCTGACGTCCTGCCCCTCCTCTCCGCGACGCGCAGGCTACGTTCCTTTGCCGGCCATCGTGAAGAAGGTGGTGAGTGACCATGCCGGCAGCAGCCTCGGGGAGTTCCGGCACGTCATCCTGGCTATGCTGGACACGTACTCATACGACACCGCCATTCACCGGTGAGAAGACGGTGGGGGGTTGGCGGGGGTGGGGGGGGGGGGGGGCTAGGAAAATCGTCCCGGGGCGAACGAATGTTCTTTTTTTTCGTTGTCACGAATATTCGAGAAAACTGATATTAATAGTATGTTTTGCAAAAACTGAAAAAATGAAAATACGTTAGCTGTGAGTTCAACCAATTGATTAGTTGATACCGGGTATTGGTCTTGCCGGGTGGTCTTTCGTTAGGCCCTTGGTGCGTGCCATCTGTTCGTGTCGTTGTTGGCTGAGTCACTAAGTCAGTCAGACTTATCCAGAACGATATCACCGACGATACCTCACCCCCAGCCGTTTCGGTTTGTTCAGGGTACGGCGGTACGGCTGGTTGTTTTTTGGCTCCAAGAATCGGCCTATGACCAAGTCGCAGGGGAGTGGGGGGGAAAATCAAAACAAGAGCGGTGTTCCTTGGCAAACGGAACAAAACGCTGTGAGCTGAAACGAAGTGCATGTCGATTTGTGCGGGACGGGATCCCGTAGATTGCCGGAAACTCCAAAGATTGCACAGATGCTCCGAGTATACTCGATACTCCGAGTATACTCGGAGTATCGAGTATTTTTCGTAGTCCGAGTACTGAGAGTATTAGAGTACTGGTGGCCTAAATACTCGGTGTACTTGGAGTATGAGCAGTACTGAAGGCCCAAATACTCCGAGTACTGGGAGTATGAGCAGTACTTATACTCGAGTACAAGCAGTACTCGGAGTACAAACATCTAAATTACTCGGAGTACTCCGAGTATCGAGAGTATTGAACACCGAAATACTGCGAGTACACAAATTACCTGGAGATTGCTTTTCTCTGAAATACTCTAATTATACTCGCAGGTCATTTGTTTTTCTCTAAAATACTCTAATTATACTCGCAGGTAATTTGTTTTTCTCTAAAATACTCTAATTATACTCGCAGGTAATGGGAGCATCTGTGAATTTTGAAATGCTATAAACGCCAGTCGCATGCTCCCAGAACCTGGGAGGAATGACGGCCGCGTTTTTAAAATGATGCAAAGATGCTCCTAACGTACTTCACACTCCGAGTATATTCCGAGTATGGAGTATATTTCGTACTCCGAGTACTTAAGAGTATTAGAGTACTGGCGACCTGAATACTCGGAGTACTTGGAGTATAAGCAGTACTGAAGCCCCAAATACTCGGAGTACAAGGAGTACCCGCAGTATCGGACCCCGAAATACTCCGAGTACAAGCAGTATCGAGAGTGTTCATACCCGAAATAATCCGAGTACGAGCAGTATCCCGGAGTATCGAACCCCGAAATACTCCGAGTGCACGAAGTACCTGAAGTATTTTATCTCCAATACTCCTTACTTTACTCCAAGGTACTCGGAGCATCTGTGAAACATTGTTAACAGCATCAACAAATCGACGATTAATCTGATAGAGCAAGGGCATCATCGTTGCCTAAGGTTTTTGGGAGGCCCGTGGTTTGTCTCAGAAAGTACGTCTGCACTAGGGTTGTGTATCAACCCAAATACGGGGTTGATATGACACTTGATATATTAGACGGAATGGGCGTGATATTATCATGATACGAAGTATATCAACATATCATGATACATCGATATATCAGGTTATCATGATATCTTGATATTTTGGAAGGTTCCAAACAGCGCAACAGACCCCCGATGAGTTGAAATTTCACGACGAGTCAAATCACCGCACACGCGCAGGCATGCGCACGTCTGTAGCAGTGATGCTATGTGTTCAATTGGTAATCATCCCCCTCTAAAATAGCTTATTTTGTGCCTGAAAATATCAACCTATCACGGGATTTCACTTGATATGATATATCATGATAAGTTGATATACTTATCAGCCGTGCGTGGTTGTGCCATACCCTCTTCTGGGTAGTTTATTAGGTCGTCTTGTCGACCCACGTCATATGGATGCGAGGGATATGGTTGGGCCGCAAAATAATGGCGTTACAGACGCAAACGCCTCTTTTTGTGCCCGAAAATATCAACTTATCACGGAATTTCACTTGACATGATATATCATGATAAGTGATACATATCAACTTATCAGCGTTGTGTTGATGCGATAGTTGATATTGTATCAACTCAACTTATATCAACATATCACGCGTGATATTTGGGTTGATACACAACCCTAGTATGCACCCTCCAATTACCCGTTTTTTGTGCCGTTCTCGATTTTCTGTGCACTTACCTCGACCGGACCCCCCCCCCCCCCCCCCCTTTTTGCTATGGTTTCGTGCACATTTCCCCCTCCGCCCAAAACAGCACTGCTGCGTCCCTGCTGTTCGACAGCTTGCGGACCGTCGTGCGCGAGCGCCATACCCTCAAGGGCGCTGGTGTAAGAGTCTCGGCTGTGGCAGGGCTCGAGCTTAACCCGGCACGCGACGCCGAATGTTTTGGTGCAACCCCTCCCGCGAAGAGCGCCGACTCGGAAGACTTCCGCGGGGGCGGAACGCGGGCCCCGCCGCCGCCGACCCTGCCCCCCGGACTGCTCGATGCGGTCGGTTCCGGGGTGATCAGCGTGTCACCAAGCGGACAGGCGTTGGTGGAACACCTGGGTCAAGGCGGCGCTGGGAGCGGAGGTCGTGAGGACGGCGCGGGTAGCGGAGGAGGAGGAGGTGGAAGTGGCATAGCCGGCTCTTGGCCCTCGCGCGACCAGCCCGGAGGGCGCGGGGGGTCAGGTGCCGTGGTTTCGCCGGCCGGAGTGACTGCGTTTGAAAGCCGGGGTGCGTCGAAACAGGAGGCGTCGGCCTCGCTGTGGCGGCTGAGGGCAGCGCGGCGACGAAGGCAGGCGCGGGGCGACAAGATGCGCTCGCTCGTCACGTGGGCAGCGGGTGACGAAGGACCCGCGTGGAATGCCTCTGCTGGCGGCGGCGGCGGTGGTGCTGGCGGGATGCACGGCAACGGCGAAAGGGGTGGGGGCCGCGGGCGTGGCCCGGCAGACCCCTCCCCACGAGGGAGGTTTGTAGGTCGCAGCGGCGGTATAGATGGCGAGAGCGGGGCATCGCGAACACCGGGGACTAAGGCGAAGAGTAGCACGGGCGGGTCGGGGCAGCAGGCATCTGAAACGGAGCAAGGGCAGCAGGCAGTTGGGTGGGGGGTGGCGCTTCAGGCACGCGCGCGCGCGATTCCTGCAAGCTTCATGCCGAAACGGACTTGATTTTGGCGGGGCACCGTCTATCATACCTAGTACTGCAGTTGGTTGCGCGTCTTGTATGAAGGCGTGTCGAGTTGAAACTGGCTACGTTGGAAAATATGAGCGGCCGAAAATTCGCCGGTGTGCTCACCTGTAAACGATTTCATGGTGTGTGGCGTGAGCGAACGCCAGGCACTACCTTTTACGTAGCGCTTGGTCGAACGACGGGTCGAGCCACTAATAATGTACTGTAGACCGAACCTGTGCTTCGTGGGGGAGTTTGTCCGAGGCATGCGACCATTCGCCCGCCAACCGACAGCTCTAGGGGTGCGTTTTTGCCAAAAGAGTCAACCTGTGATGATTTTCATAAATGTATTATGGGTGCGGGACTGCCATCGTGCTGGTGATTGTGGTGTGTACCATCTAGGTACTTGTGTTGTGACATGTCTCGCTGATCGGGATTGCTGTTTCCCTGTGGTGTGCTAACTCTCATCGAGGCAAGGGGGCTGAAGGTTTGAGGCCGGCGTTGCAACTACCCAATCAACGTTTTTGAAAAACAACCAATACCAGTACCAGGTGTATGTCACCTACGCCATCGCACGAACAAGGACCGACGTTAGAGTTTCAATATCTACAGGGTACGAATGTGCAGCCGGGAACGTTCCGCTAGGACCCTGCCATGGATGAACGCCTCTGCCGTGCGCCCCCATGGTTGGAGCTCTTTTGAAATGCGGGCCGCCACAGGGTGGACCTATTCTTGTCAAAATGACCACCGCGTCTAACACATACATACATGCGAGGTGGTGCGATAGTAGCACATGGCGGGGCAAGCGACCCGTGGAAAGAGCATGTATGTCCTCCCTTTCCCGCCACTGATTCCGCCCGGGGGAGAGAGAAGCGGTGCTTTTTTCCAAGCTTCTTTCCTCTCGTCCTTTTCGCTGTATAATCGCTAGCGTCCGTTACGCCTCTCTGTGATATCCTTGTACGGCTACGAGTAGCTGTTGTTTGTTGCCTACCGTACGTATTCTCCGGTCCAACAGGACCGGAGACTCAGAAAGCATAATCCCAAAAGTGATGCAAGATTTTCAAGATAATAGGCGTGACAAAAGTGGCCCCAGTTTTCAAGTCAATCAGCGTGACAGAAAAGTGACCCCCGAAATCAAACCACGGGTACCCCCTTGTCCCCTCGACCCTCAAAGCCCGTTCTTAGCGTACAGCAGCGGCGTCGCGACAGTTTTTGCACGCCTCGACAGCCAAGCACACACCATGGGCCTCGGCCGAGTATCGGCATCAGAGAAGGGGTATGTGCGACACGCCGAGCACAGCAGTACGCACGCAGAGCACATCAGCAAGCACGCACGCTTGCAGCCTCCGATCGAATCGGCAACAACAGCAGCAGCAACAGCAGCAGCAGCAGCAGTTCTCCTGAGGGAAGTGGTGTACCCCAACGCCGGGCTCTAGCTCGTGAAGGCAGTGGTGCCTAATTCCCATCGCGAGCGGCCCCCATCTACCGTGGCTCGTGTCTCCGTAGGCCCTCATTGCCGGGGCGAGCGATCCTTTTTCGGACCTAGCGATACTCGCGAGTTGGATCCTCGCCAACTCCCGGATCTTGTTTACCGACCAACCTCAGCGCGTTCAATCAACACCAACGACTGCGAACACAACTTTGTATTTTTCGGTCTCAAAAACGAAATCACCGTCCTATGCAGTCCGATTGTGTAGTATACTCCGAGTATCGAGTGCATCTCGTATAGAGATGGCTCCCGGATTCGTGGGAACCGGGTACCCGGAGGCGGGTACCCGGAACCGTCGGTACCGGTACCGTCCCGGTTCCATTTTTATTACCCGCGGTACAGAGTATCCCGGGTATACCCGGGTACCCGTTATTAGTTACGCTCCACGGAGCCCCCGATAGACAGCGCACAGCGCACAACGCACAGCATACCCTACCTACCTTCACACAACACGCCATACACACACACGAGACCCCTACCAGCTACCAGCGGAATAGAGATGGTGTGATGGTATCACGTACAACGGCTATAAAGCGGTGCAATACGTACCGGTATGAGTCACGTGGCGTACTACTGTAGTAACCTTAGAGAATAGCAGTATGAGTAGACACGCGGATACGTACTACGAGTATGAGATCATGTGACGTGCTAGTAACGGAAACGTCTCCGTAGATAGTACATGTATGAAGATACATGCTTCAGGGGACAGTCTAGTTCTGGACTGGCCCCTCCCATCGCACTCTGTTCTTGTGCGCAATCGAGCTCCATGAGATAAGCAACAAGAAGAACTTTATCAAGAAGAAGCGTGCCTCTGGCTTGCGTCGACATTCCTGTGTCCTGGCCTTATTGGATAGGCCTTTTCCTCACATTTGGCGTCGTCGGCAGGACACGAACCTGCGCGTGAAATCACAATGGGTTTCCAATCCATTGTGATTGGCTCCCGGATTCGTGGGAACCGGGTACCCGCAGTACCCGGAGGCGGGTACCCGGAACCGTCGGTACCGGTACCGTCCCGTTTTCATTTTTATTACCCGCGGTACTGGGTATCGGGTACCCGGGTTCCCGGGTACCAGGGTACCCGGGTTCTTTCGCATTTTTATTCATCGAGAGAGACGACATGAAGGCTTGTCCTCCCACCTTCCGCCTCACCACGCCTCACCACCCCGCCTGAGGACCGTTCACGCCGCTCAAACACAAGAGTGGAGAAAAATGTACACGTAACCCCGGGTACCCGGGATACCCAGTACCGCGGGTACCCGGGACGGTACTGGTCAAATCCCACCGAAGGCGGTACTGGTCCCGGTTCCAATTTTTGAATCCGGGAGCCATCTCTAATTTCGTACTCCGAGTACTTAAGAATGCGTCGTGTGAGAGTACTGGCGGCCTGAATACTCGGAGTACTTGGAGTATGAGCAGTATTGAAGCCCCAAATACTTGGAGTATACAAGGAGTACCCGCAGTATCGGACCCCGAAATACTCCGAGTACAAGCAGTATATCGAGAGTGTTGATACCCGAAATACTCCGAGTACGAGCAGTATATCGAGAGTGTTGATACCCGAAATACTCCGATTGCGAGCAGTATATCCCGGAGTATTGAACCCCGAAATACTTTGTGAGTACACGAAGTACCTGAATTATTTTATCTCCAATAATACTCCTTACTTTACTCCAAGGTACTCGGAGCATCTGTGCAACATTGAAGACAACGAGGAACTACCCCTGAGCCCGCGGGAAAAACGCCGGACAAAGACTTGCAATTTTTTTCAGGACTACTGGGGACTACTGTCTACTGTAGTAGCAACGCGAATGATACTCATTCGATTGCGATACTAACACTGGACAAAACTTGCTCGATAATACGAGTATATGGCCCTTTCTCAACACCTTATTTTTTAGTAAGACCGGAGACTAGCAACGCGAATGTTACTCATTCGATTGCGATGATACTAAAAGCACAATGATATTTGCCATCACATTCTTCACTTGCCCATTTTTTAGTGAGACCGGAGACTAGCAACGCGAATGTTACTCATTCGATTGCGATACTAAAAGCACAATGATATTTGCCGTCACATTCTTCACTTGCCTCGGCTCAGCTCGCATGAAGTTTTACACTTTCTGGACAAGTCGTGATGACATGTATGTATGTATGAATATGAATATGTGCATTCTCCCGTGGACTCCAAGTCGAAGTTCTACGAATGTTTTTTTTTTTTTTTTTTTCCATCCCATTTATTATCTTCGCACTTCCGTCTTTCCCCCTCCCTCGTAGTCGTAACTCAGATCCGGGGTCACAAAGTAGGCTCCTCTCCCTCCTCCTGTACATACGTACAACATAGTTTACAGCAGTACTCCCGAGAGTGAAAATGGTTTGGATATCTTCGCTTCTGAACAAGGATATAAGATATAACAGAAAGGTACCTCTGGTACAACGGACGGCCGCGATTGTTTTACGTCGAATGTATGTATTTATTTGTTGTACATACCTTTTGCGGAAAGGACAAGGAAAATGACAAGGGGTATAGGATGAAGCCGGCCGCTTCTCTCCCCTCGTGCCGAGGCACTGGCGGGGAAGAGAGGACATCCTCCTACAACGGGGCGTAAGGCGTGGTTATCCGAATGCGCGCCTTCCCCCCCCCGCCCACGCTTGGCCTGCGTTCGGCCGCTCGTGTTGGGGCAAATCTTCGATAATTATTGGAAAGTGATTCGTATGATACGTATCGACGCGGCGGAAGCTGAGATAGACTGCTGGTTTTATTTGTCGTCACTTTCACGTTCCAGCTCACCTTGAGTGAGTTTTTACACTCGGCACAGCCCTCTGGACAAGCCGTGGTGTCACAGGTGCCTTCCCTTTCTCCCACACGGTACATCTGTATATGACTTGCGTCGGTTATTTTCTCGTATCATGTATACATCGTTCAGTCAGCATTCCTTCCCGCTGCTGCTGGTCGATTTTCGTCGATTTTTTACCAACTCGATCGAGCTCTCTCGCTTTCAGCGATGGAGCAAGAAGATGTTTTCACGTTTTCACCGGGGGCTTGATCCCCCCGCACTTCCGCTAGCAGGGGTAGTGGCTGCTCGTTCTCGTTGGTAGAGGGTTGGAACCCGTGAAAACTGCCGTCGTCCGTTGCAATGAGCTTTCCCTTGTCTATGCCAGGGGCAAAGCCAGGGGGCACAATGTGGGTCAGGTCAAGGCATCAATCGTATCCCCCCCGGATCCTGGGATCCTGGGGGCTCGCGAAGATCCGTCTAAAAAAACTTTCCCGCCTTTATATAAATACAGGCTTTGAGCTTTGCTGGCTCACCGGCCCCTTTCACAGATGCATTCCTGATCCCTTGCTTCCCTCCTGCTATGCTGCACTGCTGTGCCGTCTGTGTGCGTCGGGTCGGCGCGTGGAGTCCCTAACCCGTACGAGTGCCAGTATCAGGCGGTGGTCTCTTCTGTGTCGAGTGTTGAGTGTCAAACGGCAAGGAAACTGAAACTACGATTTGCTTCATCGTTTTTTTAAAACAACGGAGTTCCCACGCGGTGGCCTACCTCTACCGGGGTAACGGTGTCTCCGATATTCGCACCCCGCAGCCTGGGAACCACGTGTAGAGCCTGTGCCTTGTGTGACTAGGTGAAGCAGCCGTCCGCGAGAGCTTGCTACTTACGCAAACCCTAGACTCTTGACTCCGGGTCGCTGGTGATGCACATCATCCCAGATTGTGAGGCTGTCGGGAGTTCGCAAGTCTTGTCCCGTTGATTTTTCTGTTACGAGGCCAACGAGTGATCGAACGCCATCGTCCGTCGAAAGGTGAGCGGACTAATTGGACTTCACACTATGAGTACTATCTGTAGGGGCTACTGCTGCTGCTGCTGCTGCTGCTGCTGCTGCTGCTGCTGCTGCTGCTGCTGCTGCTGCTGATGCTGCTGCTGCCGCCGCTACCGCTGCTGTTGTTGCTGCTGCTGAGGTGCACAAACGTTTCCAAGGAGCTGTCCCGTGTACCAGTACGGCGCGCAATGTACTTGGTTACCCTTTGCTTCTGCTGGTTTGTGTGTCGCCTCAATACCGGTATTCTGTGTTGCGGACGTTTAGTCCGAAGAACATTCGATAGTAGCAAACGGGGTCGTTCTTATTATACCATGCCTAGTATGGACAACGCTCAGCAGTAGTAGTCGCTGGGCCGTCGTTCGCTCCCATCAGCTACGTAGACGCCCGTGACTGCTGCTCGCAATCTTGTAACTCGCAACTCAACGACGCTTCATTGCACGCTCGAGTTGTTGTAGGGCTGGCAGCTGGCATGCTCCATATGACCACTATACGTATCCACTACTCTGTGATACGACCAGGTGCATGTGTGTCATTCGTCAGCTGTGAGTGCGACTGATTGAATACTCAACTTTGAAAGCTGCGCGGAACGTTTGTTCTACAAGTATACCAGGCACCAGGTACCAGGTACGCGTACGAATGTCATTTGTCTTATTCACGTGTGATTCAGTGTGCTTCGTGATGTTATGGAGATTGCCTTCGAAAACAGCAGTGCCGATCAGTACCAGGTACGCGTACGAATGTCATTTGTATTATGCACGTGTGATTCAGTGTGATTCGTGATGTTATGGAGATTGCCTTCGAAAACAGCAGTTTTTTTTTTTTTTTTTTTTTTTTGTGCATCCCATTCATTATCTTCGCACTTCCGTCTTTCTCCCTCCCTAGTCGTAACTCAGATCCGGGGTCACAAAGTAGGCTCCTCTCCCTCCTCCCCCACTACGGTTCTTGCCTTGGTTTTTATCGCGAGAAGATTTCAGCACTTTCTTCCCTCGTCAACTTTCGTCGAATTTTGCTTACCCACGCTATAATATGCGCTCTCGACAGTCGGTGTCATTTGAGAATAAAAACCTCCATGGGGAGAATCGAACCCTCGACATCCGGGCCTACAGGCTTCGTGGCTACCAGTTAGACCACCGGGGCGACCGGCCGATCAATATTACCCGATAGCGATAAAAGGCAATCTTGATATTTTCATATTTTCGGCAATTGACTACAAGAGGCAATCTCAATCTCGATCTCAATCTTCATACATCTTCATCTCCCCAAATTTCAAGCGGTTTTGATGTTTTGTACCCGTAGCTCCTGTATTTTACGAAATGTATGCTGCTGGATGCTCAAAATTCGACGATTCAGCGACCTATAGACTACGGCGGACTCAAGTAACGTACGAGGTATATACGAGTCGCAGTTTGCATGCTCAAAATGTCATGGAAAGGTGTACAGCAGTGCGCGGCAGGTACGTGCGTCGTGCTGCGACCAAGTGTCACATGACACTCTTTTACTACTGTACGTATATACTGCAAACACTATCCAACACTAATTCCAAGTAGTTTGTACCCCGAATGTCGGCATGTGGTGGTACTACTGTCGATTAACCGCACCCGTGACGGTACTCTTACACCTCTTCTTGCCCTTGACAACCGTCAAGACACTCTCCACACTACTACTACTATACTCGTAGTAGTATACTACGATGTGTCTAAGGCGGTCTTGACGGGCCAAAAATTAAAATTAGACCACCAAACGACCTTTTTCTTTGCCTGTCTTTTTTTTTTTTTTTTTTTTGTCCATCCCATTTCTTATCTTCGCCCTTCTTTTCTCTCTCCCTCTTAAGTCGTAACTCAGATCCGGGGTCACAAAGTAGGCTCTTCTCCCTCCTCCCCCACTACGGTTCTTGCCTTGCATTTTTATCGCGAGAAGACTTCAGCACTTTCTTCCCTCGTCGACTTGCGTCGGATTCGGCCTACCCACGCCGCGAAGACGCTCTCAGCAATTGGTTCCTTTTTATTTTTTCAAATAAAGTGAAAATCTCACCACGGTGGGATTCGAACTTGGGTACCACATTGAGCGTAGTATCTCTGTGTCGTAGTTTTGTGACCACAGAACTGGTACCTTTTTAGGATGAAGAATCGGCACGGACACTGGGTGTGCTGGTGCTGGATGTCGACGGGTAGAAAGGAAGGTTTGATGTCAAGAACACACACACACCAATGCCAGTAGCCTTTGAAGCTGACCACTGGTCTACCGGGGCGACCGGTCTATGGTTGACATTCGTAGCTCATTTGCTGTGGTTGTGCTGTATTGTGTTTTTTGTGGCGCGTTATATAAGGGTTTTAAGTGTTAAAAAGGCTGTTTCTTAAGGAAGTTCGATTTGTTTCAGTTCGATTTGTTTTTTTCAGCCCATTATTGATGTTTTTGACCGGGAACGCGGGCTAATCGGCTGTGCGCTTCTCGGGAAGAGTGCGCCCAACATCCCAGAGGTATCCAACGCAAAAATCCGCTTCTCCATCGAAGCATTTTCAAGTTCTTGAGGTATGTGGCATTTCGAATAATATCCAACAAATAACATTCCAGAGGCACAAACTATTCAAAATTTCGGTAATTTCTGACTGGAAAGTACCTTCGAATTGTATTTGATGTCTATTATTCGATTTGTGAAAATGCTGGATATTTCAAACTGCTTCGATGGAGAAGCGGATTTTTTCGTGGGGTACCTGTGGAATGGTAGAAGAATGCATTCCGAGAAGCGCACGACCCTTTCGACGGCGTTCCGGGTCAAAAACATCAATAAATGGCCGAAAAAAACAAATCGAACTGAAACAAATCGAACTTCCTTAAGAAACAGCTAAGGCATTGTTTTGGCGCGGAGTACAAAAGATCGATACTGAGAATTGAATTGATCAATCTTCGATTTATTATTATCATCATCTTTGCCATCCGACAATGTGCAGCATGAGCTTCAACGTTGATTCCTCATAACATTCCCGAAAGCAGAAAACCACGGAAACAAATGAAACCTATGTTCAAAGTCTAACTTCCTTCTATGTCTACTTCCCGCTAAGCTGTATCCACAATACTCCATTTGTTGTCCTTGCTCCCTCGTTCTTCTCAATTTGCACTCTTTACGTTTTATTCTTGACCCCTTAAGAACTGGTCCCCCGAATTCAGGGACAAACTACTTGGAATAAGGGTGGGGCATTTTTTTTTGTTCTGAATGGGTCAAGTCCTAAGCCGCATCCAAACTCCATCCCCGATTCTGATTCTAGATTGAAAGATCGGCCGCCAAAATGGCCAATTCAATCTCGAGAAAAAAACTAAAGATTGCAATATTTTCAGGGCAATTCAATCCCATTATCGATCACTGCCTACAGAGTAGTAGTTTACCTGATATCATATACATACGTACGAGCTGGTTCCAGGAAAATACGTACTCGTCGCCCCGGGTAGTCCACTGCTGTTATTAATATTAATAGCTTAAATTGCTACTATTCTTGTATTTTATTTTTTTATGTAGTGGTTATATGGGGGAGAAGAGCCTACTTACGTACGTGCGTATATCGTGGCTCCGATCCCCTACCCGAGAAACATTGTTTTAGGCATTAAATTGTCGGGATGTTTTCCTAGGGGAGAGTTCATTTAACTTGGTTTTAGAGTTCTTCTTGAGTTTGTTTTTGACGTCGACGATACCTTTCTGTCCGAAAATGTAAGGAATGTATGGGTATTAATACGAGTACCAATAACTTCTTACATCATCCGGACAGAGTGCTACTGCTGTTTACCCCTTTGTCTGAAAATCTAAGAGGACTGTTTGGGCATTAATCTGAGTGTCCAAAATCTCTTATATTTGCGGACAGACAGGGTGGCATATTTTTCCATGTGCAATCTGAAGGAAAACCCGTCCTGCTTACTGCAAGTGCGGGTTTTTTTTTCGCTGCTGCAGGTAACCGCGAGGGCTCGAACCCACAAAGACAAAAGCTACTGCCGCTGGTTAATGTAGTCTGGTGCTGGTGTTGCTATGGTCTGGCTACGCGCCCGCACTCAAAAGCTTGTGCATCTGGCCTCTGGGCAGACGGTGGTACGTGTAAGGACAGAGCAGCCTGCGCCGGCCCTGAATTTCGACCCTCTCCCAGGGACAGAGCGCAGGGCCCGAAGAACACAAATAGGCACATACTGCAGGGGGGACATACCGCCACACCACGAGGTTGCTGGGCCGCCCTTTGCGGAGATTGTCCGAATGTCCGACCTGCAACAGCGCTATCTCTGTGTCTCGCACGCGGGCACGCCTCGCTTCCTGGCAGCGCCGAGACTGCCCCACAAATCACCGCCCGTCCTTATACAATTCCCTCAAAACTCGCATGTGATTGGTCTTGCTATGCTGCACGTTCGTGCAGCCTGTGATTGGTCCATCCTTGTAAAACTTGTCTACGTGTACCCCGGATCTGAGTTACGACTAAAGCGGGAGAGAGAAAAGCAGGGCGAAGATAATGACTGCTACCTGGAAGTTTCAATTCACAAACAACTAGAGGTGTTACCCGACGAGTACCCGCCCTAAACGCGTACCCTCTTAAATCGGAAAAAAATACCCGGGTACTCGCGAGTATTTACGTCTATTTTGGGCGGGTACCCGGGTACCCGTTTAACAGCCGGGTACCCGTCTAACAACCAGGTACCCGGGTACCCGGCACATTATTTATCATGTTTGGTCCTTAACGCTGCAACGGATAAACTCTAAGAAGGTTGTTCTACAACATTCGGCACACCAACCCTTTGCCACAATGATTTTCATACAACCATACCAACAAAACAACAGACTACGCGCCACCAAAGCATCGAATTACATGTAACAGCCGATTTTCCTAATTGAGAATTGCCTTTCCGATGAGAATGAAAAACGATTTTAGTACTTTGTTGTTTTTAAGAGTTGGGTTTCGCTCACAGTCAAAATTTAACCTGGAATATATGTTCCTCGGTGGTAATTATCGATCCACGAAAAAACAATCAAAATCAACCTGACGGGCTCGTAAAACAGAGCATATGAGGGAATTGGTAATGTGAGTTTCTAATTTTGACCAAGTCTCTCGTGATAGCATAGGGACCTCTCGCAAAATAGCCATGGCCGTTTTCTTACTTAATTAAACTATTGATTTTGTCTGCACTTTTCATCAAATTCTCAGCATTTTATTTTGTCTACTACTTTTTTTCGCACTTTTCATCAATTTCTCAGAATTTTATCTGTCTACTACGTTGTACTCTAACTTAAAAATAAGAAAGTTAGGAGTCGTACACGGGTCTCGAACCCCGGACTCTTGTGTTGACAAGTCGCTGCACCACCTGTTACTCTACTCGTACAAGTTGTGTGTGCCTCCATGTTTTCTTTATATATAGTAGACGTACTGCAACTCTCATAATTTTATCTGTCTACTACGTTGTACTCGTACTCTAACAAAACAATAAGTAGGGAGTCGTAAACTGGTCTCCAACCCCGGAATCTTGCGTTGACAAGTTGCTGACCCCCTATACAAAAATCAAGTCATTTCAGACCCACCATACAATTTCAAGTCAATCCAGACCCCCCATACAATTTCAAGTCATTTCAGAGCCACAATACAAAAACCAAGTCATTTTAGACCCCCGATGCAATTTTAAGTCCTTTCAAACCCACCATAAAAAAATCAAGTCATTTTACACCCCCCATACAATGTCAAGTAATTTCAGACCCCTCTAACGAAAACCGAGTCATTTCCAGACCCACTATACAAAAGCCGAGTAATTGCCAACCCCCTATACAAAGACCAAGTAATTTCAGACCTCCCATACAAATTCAAGTAATTTCAGACCCACCATACCAAAAATCAAGTCAATCCAGACCTCCCATACAATTTCAAGTCATTTCAGACCCCCCATACAAATTCAAGTCATTTCAGACCCCCTTTAACAAAATCAAGTCAATCCAGACCCCCCATACAATTTCAAGTCTCATTTCAGACCCACCATACAAAAACCGAGTCATTTCAGCACCACCATACAAAAAACAGGTAATTTTCATTATTGATACTAAAACCAAGTCATATCCAACCCACCTTACAAAAAACAAGTCATTTCATCACCAATTCTAAAACCAAGTCATTTTCAACCCCGTATACAAAAACCAAATAATTTAAAACCCATCATACAAAACGAAGTCATTTTTTATTCCTTTACAAAAACCAAGACTTAGGGTTAGGGTAATTTCTGTAGTAAACGTACTAATATGCTACGTACATACACCTGGTGTATTGATAGTAACTACACAGGAAAATTGAATTTCAACTGCTTTTGCTCCATTGTATTGCTTTTCATCGAGCAGCTGTTAACGCTACCAACGAAATAGAAAAGTGACAAAGGCTTTCTGCAACGCCAATGACGTGGACACGGGGAATGCTCCTCTAGAACTCCAGGGCCTCACGCAAGTGGAGGAGATAGATCCTCATTGCCGTAGCCTGCACCATCATGCGCGTGTACCGCCTGAAGGGAGGGCAGAGGGGGCTCTCGGGGCACGTCGTCGACGTTTTTGCCTGTTTTTTCCCCATCACTGCACACAAGTTGACAGTTACTAATATCCTGCTGCGCGAGTTCCTAGCGACAGCTATACTATCTATGGGCGAGGTACATCACCCATTAATCCTGATTTTCTTGTAACCAGCATTGTGAGACAGCATTTTCATTTTGAAAAGGGTTTTGTGGAGACTGTACGAGATACTACCCAGGGGACGTGATTTAGGGGATGATAAGGTGTCATCCCCGGAGTTTCCAACGTAAACCAACGAGTACCCGGGTACCCGGGGCCCAAATACTCGGCGAGTATGAAGTGTTACTCGTACCCGTGACGGGTATTAGCAAGCCGGGTAATACTCGTGAGTACCCGGGTAATTGGCAAAAGGGTAACACCTCTACAATCTTAAAATATACACCTGGATTGCTAGCAGGGTAGGTCTTGCCTGTCGTCTATGGCATTGCACTGCTGTCTGCTCTGCTTACTGCACTGCAGCGTAGTATCTTTGTGTCGTAGTTTTGTGACCACATAACTGGTACCTCTCTCTCGTAGGATGAAGAACCAGCACGGACACTGGGTGTGCTGGATGTCGACGGGTAGAAAGTAGAAAGGAAGGTTTAATGTGAAGAACAAACACACACACGTGTCTGACGTGTCACGCTCACGCAGCTTCCAAAGTCGAGTTTCAACCATTCAGTTGGTCGTGCTCACAGCTGACGTATTTTTTCAATTTTATAAAAATGGGGTGGAACAAAAAAAATACACACACAGCACAGCAGTAGTTCCACCTCCGGGCAATAAAAAACAAATCTCGTTGATTTTTTTAACACCACGAAAGGTACCCACCGCCAGAGAAGGTTGGAATGAGGCCTCCAGCCGTTGCTGGAGACTCTCACCCCTGATTACCACCCTCCTGCGAGCATCGTGCTAGATGCCCGTGGGAGGGTAACAACCTGGATGTCAAATATATATATTAGTGCTATTCCTGGGAATGATCATGGTTGTACATATAGTCCGTCCGATCAAATTTTCACTCTACTGGCTACCCACTTTTTCTCGCCCAATTTTGAGAGTTGACAGGTGAAACAAAGTTGGCATGAACCGGGCGACCGAGAGGAACCCGAATCCGGTCTTAAAATTAAAATCGGACGTCATCGTCGTTTTTTCGAAAAAAATGTTCCGAAATTACCCCGAAATTACCCCGAAACGGCAAATAATTGCCCCGAAACGACATATATTCAACCCGACGTGGGCTCATAGCCCCCCCCACATGCGTTGCTGCTCTTGAGCAAGCCCCAAAGCGTGAACAACGACAGCTGACCCCTCTTGCGCTCTTGCGCTCTGCGGCGTTGCGTCGATCTGGCGCTAGATCCGTCTGCCGCGGGCCCTTGCGCCTCGCGGGGTGCCTCTTCTGTCTCTGTCCATTCTCCATCGGCATTGTAACCTGTAAAACTGGCATTGTGCTGCTGATCTGGTTCCTCCGCTTTATCTGGTTCTGCCGGCACCGGATTTGGTTCTGCTGCGCCTTTGGCAAACCGATTGGAAAACTGACCAGTGCTTCTTACAAAGGACCTCTTGCGTGGTCGTCCAGCAGGCATGTTGGACTCTGCCAAAGTGTAGTCTACGGGTAAGTGGCTGTGAGGTGTGATGTGGGTCGAGGTCGGGGTGATCCTGTCTTTGATACGCTATATCTCGCGACACAGAATTTTAGTGAAGAAACGAAAAAAAATGACCCCATGAATCGGCCCAATTAGCCTGAATCCGCTGAGTTTTTAGAGGTTTGTCGTGTCTATGTTGGTATTAAAACATCACCAACTAACGTTCAGAATCACGGTTTTTGGCCAATTTCTCCGCGAAAAATGGTTGGAAAAAAAAAATGTGTCCGCGTTTTCCTCTCGGCGAGATCTATTATTTTCCGGTCTCTAAATAAAAAGGAGATTCCGCGTTCGACCACCTAAAACATAACCCCGAATTTAGGAATACGCGATTTTCTTTACGCTGAAATAAAAAAATAAAAATCTGATTCGTAAAGTCCATCCGTCTCACACCGGGCGTTTCAGGGGTACTTTTCGTGAAGTCAGGGTATACGTCAGTCGTCCAGAACAATTAGTAATAGTCAATTGGCAGTAGAGTGAAAATTTGATCGGACCGACCATACGAGTAGGTTCCTGCATTAAGACCAATTTCCACGTGGAGACATCTTAGCCGCGACCGAGTTCGGAACCGTACAGGCGACTAAATTCCGATTTATCACCGAAACCACAGCTTTCAGCTTTGGTCATTAACCCACCCAGGACTGAAAAAGAATGTCCCATACTAATTCCAAGTAGTTTGTCCCCAAATTCGTGGGACCAGTTTTTAAGGGGTTAAGGGGCTCCTTCGGTCCAAAAAAAAAAGAGTACGTACTTGAGTCTTGAAAAATATATATATTTTTGTTTTTTTACAGCAGCTATACTCTTTCTGGTACAAGAACACCAAATCAGTACGAGTACTCCTTACGGAACACGGCATAGCTACAGTTCTAATGCTCGGACCTGCTCCCGACCAACGTAAAGCTTGTTCGCTATAGTGTCTCTGGGAGGTGTTGGGGCTCCTAGATCTGCGAGGGGGGACAAGCATTGCTGTGTTTGCATCACGAAACGAAAGTGCTCAGCAGCAAGATTTTTTTATCGTTCCGGAGCTCCTGTTTGGTATCTACGCTCTGCTGCGGCCACGTAGGACACCACGGACGGTCGAAGTGGAGGCTCAGGTAGATTCACCTACTACTGTAGTGCTCGGCGTCCTCGTCGAAAATCTGAGTTAAACCAGTATCAGCAGCCGGAGAAACTGCCATTTGTCAAGTTCGTATTTGGGTACCAGGGGGATGGCGAGTCGTTTTTCAGTAAGAGGCACGTTTCGTGATGAAAAAAGGCGTCGGATCGATCCGGCCCCTGAGACACAAATGTTGACCATGACCTATGATACGCTCTCTAAAACTACTCATCGGGAGAAGGTCTGAGCATTAAAACTGGAGAAATGGCATTTTCCGTAGGGAGTCATGAAAAGGTGGAAATTATACCAGAAATAGTATTGCACATGTTGTTTTTTTTCTTGCAGTGCTGTGGGGCGGGGCCCCTGGTAGGTTCTCTCTATTGTGGGTTTGGTGTGGAGGACACACCGAGGGAGGTGGGTTGGTGTATCGGGTCTTCACGGAACGGAGTGTGCAACCTCTGGTGACCTTGAACTTGTGGGTAATGAGGCGGTACTATCTAGGGGAAGGGGACCTGGTATCCACAGCTGTGCTCTTATATTTTTTGCCCGAAGGGGCCCCTTACTTAACCCTTATAGGACTGGAGTCCCGTTTTGAGGACAACTTACTTAGAATTAGAGTGGTTTGTCCCCAAAACGGGACTGCAGTTCTATAAGGGTTAACGCATCCTCGGCAGCACGCTTCTACCCCGCAAGCGAGCGCGAAAGAGCGCGCGCCGGCGCTGCAACCCGCCTAGAGGGTGGAGTGTACGCATGCCATCGTGTGAGCGGGAAAACGGGCTTGATCGGTCTTGTTAGACTCCAAGCTAATGCCATCTATCTGGTCGTAAATATAAGAGGCTTTGAGATGGTCACAAATATGTACAAATCTATCTTATATTTACTGCCAGTCTGTACCTCGTAGCCACAGGCAGCCTTGAAGGTTTGCTCGACGAGGCAGACGGGAAACAGCACAGCATCACACAGGCGGCGCCGAACGAGCTGAAACGTCTCAGCGATGGCGTCAGCGGCTTTCGTCGGGATCGCTTTGAGTCTACAAGAAATCGGGCATCTCTCGATGCTCCAACCAAAAGAGCGTCGGTAGCAGGGTTAAAATTAGGTGGTGAAACGTGCGCAGTTGCACCATTTTTCTGAAAAATCGGCTTACTTAGCGCACCACAAAAAGAGGCACATGTGCGGCTTTCCGCACATCCGTTTTCGGCCCCCGCACATATTTTGGCCGCAGGTCCAAAACAAATGCGCGGGTCTATTTCGCCGAAGGCGATTTTTTTTGGTGTGTCTCTTTTCGTAGCAGGCGAATTTTATTGTGGGCCTTTTTTTGTGATATTTTCGACAGTTTCATGCTGAATTTTTTCGTGGCTCTCCTTTTTGAGGTGAATTAGTTCAAATTTATGACGGTTTTCTATGTCCGTGGATGAAACAAGGCTTGAAAGGCTCGCAAATACAGAGGAATACTGGTAGTTGGTTTCAAGTTTCAATGATTCCAATGGAAATCTATCTATTAATAGTATGTACGTACCAGGTATATAGCTACTTTGAATGATTCGAATGGAAATCTGTCTATAAATATATGTATCTACGTTTAAAATATCTACATGGTATCTGTCTTTGCTTGTTTCTGTGTTCTTTGCAAGACGAGCGAATGAGACGCACATTTTGAATATATTGACGCACATACGTCCGAAATCTTCGCCTCTGGCGGCCCTCCGGGGGGCCTCCGGGGCCACGAAATTTGCCCGATGCGCGCTGCGTGCACCACGTGCTGGAGCACCAATTATAACCCTGTAGTCAAGAAGACACGTCCAACTCTACGACGGGCTGCTGACCACGAGCGCCCTTGTTGTCCACCCTATCCCCCTGAGCTCCTTTCGAGTGTCGGTCCCCCTCGCCTCCTTTTCCGGTTTGCCGACCCTCCCAGCCTTCCCGTCTCCGTACCTCGCATCCTCCCTCCTTCTATCCCTCCTTTGCCTCGTGGTCTGAATGTATTTCTGACGTTTTTTGTATGAGTTTTCTGTATTGTCTAAAATGTACAGCAATCGCCCCGAAGTTGGGGGTTAGAGTCTCCGTATGGAGATTTTCATTGTCAAAGGGCACCAGCTCTGCTCTCGAGAGCGCCTATTATACCGTGGGTAGGCATAATTTGACGAGAGTGGACGAGGGAAGAAAGGGCTGAAATCTTCTCGCGATAAACATGCAAGGCACGTACCGTACGTAGTGGGGAGGGAGGAGAAGAGAGCCTACTTTTGTGACCCCGGATCTGAGTTACGACTACCGTTAATTAAGAGGGAGAGATAAACCAAAAGGGCGAAGATAATAAATGGGATGGATTTTTTTTTTTTTTTTTAAATGCAACACCACCCTGACCCCAAATATAAGGACCTTCTGTATTTTGACATTTAATTAAAATGGTTCTTATATTTCGGATCAGAGTGGTAATATGTAAGCCTTGTGACTACATATAATATGAATATAATACAGTAGTATACGTATAGGTTTTGTTCCACTCAAAACCCGTACGAAGTTCGCGCGATCGAAGCACATATCCCACTCAGCTTGCAAATATGAGTTTCGATAAAGTCCTCGATCTCACAGCTACGAGGCTGTGTGTGTGTGTATTTTTTTTTTAGTTTTTTCAATTATAGCTTTTCTGTCCACCGAGTCTTGTTCCGAAGCTTGAAGTACTCGAGTACTCGTACCTCTTCGACAAGCTCGACCTTGTCAATCCTTCCCTCCTGAAGTTACTACAGTTGTATTTTTTTTTTCTGGTATATACGTACTCGTATACCTTCCACAATCACGACCCTGTCAACCGTTCCCTCCCGAAATGAATTATCTCTCAATATTTGGAAGATATGGTTTTCTGCATTTTTGTTTTTTTGTTTTTTTAGTTACTGCTGTAGTATCTTATTATTAGTATCTCCGTCGTTGTTTTGTGACCGCACAACCTCGGCACAACTGATATCTCTTTTTTAGAATGAAGAATCGGCACACTGGTTATCATATGCTGGATGTCGACGGGTAGATACGTAAAACGGCGGCTCAATGTGAAGAACACACACATTTTGTTTATGCGCCAATGGTTGGTGTTTTGACATCGCGCGTTTGACATCGCGCGCCACCAACCGACGGCAACCATATACTCCTAATACCCTGGTAACAGGTACATATTCTACATACGTACGTTTTTTTTTTTTTTTCGTCCATCCCATTTATTAATATTATATTCGCCCTCCTACTCTCTCTCCCTCGTAACTCAGATCCGGGGTCAATAAGTAGGCTCTTCTCCCCCCTCCCCACTACGGTACAGCAGTACGCGACAGCACTAAGAACTCAGCACTTAATAATTCAAGGTTGGATTTTCAGACGAAAATAAGAATATGACCTATTTTGTAC
>MEHQ01002044.1:0-72708 GCA_008828725.1 Saccharina japonica
TTTGGGCAATGGTCATTTGGGGGTATACCCCCTGGTTTTACGGCCATTTGGGGGTAGGGTCAACTTGCGCCCGCGGAAAGGGCTCCCGCGGGCCCAAACAGGCCTCAAACGCCATTCCGAAGGCCTGGCGAGATGCCCGAAGCCCGCGCCAAGCACGCACATGTTTTGTTTTTTTTTTCAGGCACGTCTTTGGGCCTTACAGGGCGGCGGCGCACGAGGGAGCAGACTAAGCCCCCCGTTTGACCACATCTCGGGGGGGGATAACCCCTCGTACCTACTAAATTTATCTACTCCCCCCGATTGACCACTTTTTTCACCCCGTTCGACCGAAACCATACCCCCGTTTGACCATCTGCGACAGCCTCAAAAGCGACTACAGCAGTACGTATCCATGTCACCGCCGAACAGACCGAATAGACCACGGGGCGGAACATCCAGAACTCGCGAATAGTCTGGATCGTTTGCCCCCCAAAATATCGGCGGAACAACATAAAAATCAAATCTTCATACGCGACATGAAGATATCGGCTCTTCTCAGAAAATGTAGGCCTTTGTGATGGCAAAAGGAAGTGGTGTGAGAAGCAGGACACATACGGGTACGAGATGCTCGGTTGATCTCAGGGGGTCGTGGGTTGCTGGGTGTTTCGTGCTGGGTGCGTGGTGCTTCGTTGCTGGGTGCTGTGCGTCATGGATGCTCGGTGTTTGGTTTTGTCGGACGGGAGGGGTCTTTGGGACACGAACAACATCAGGCGCAACGTTCGTTCGTTAGTGTTATTGAGAGGTGCTCTCCTCCCGTCCCCCATCGTATCCATCCCCCGAGACCGCTTGCGACGGAGCACACGATATGTTGACCTATGTTATACTACTCGTACTATACTACTTCTACTACTGCTACGGAGTTTGTTACGAGTAATCGTAGCTGCCGTTTCTTCGTGGTTACCCGTAATGTTATAAGTTGCCTATGTTACCCGTAATTACCGTAGTTCAAACAAATCACTGCTGAAACGTACCACGCACCGGTACGTTTGTAACCAGGTTCGTTGCGACGCGAAAAAAGCAAGGAAGTCCCTCGACCCCCAACCCGTGGGAAGGACAAACAGGATGAGGGGTCAACACGAACGAAAGGGAAAGGGGAAGAGGGGCGAAACTAACAGATACCGCAAAATAGAGGCTACAGAAAACAGAGGAACCCAAGGCGGCAAGCGGCTCCGGTACTCGTCAATCTCGATCAGTAGTAGAAGTAGTATTAATAGTAGTAGTAGTAGTAGTAGTGGTATAGTAGTAGTAGTAGTAGTAGTAGTAGTAGTAGCCGTAGCAGTAGTAGAAGTAGTATAGTACGAGTAGTATAACATAGGTTAACATATCGTGTGCTCCGTCGCAAGCGGTCTCGGGGGATGGATACGATGGGGGACGGGAGGAGAGCACCTCTCAATAACACTAACGAACGAACGTTGCGCCTGATGTTGTTCGTGTCCCAAAGACCCCTCCCGTCCGACAAAACCAAGCACCGAGCATCCATGACGCACAGCACCCAGCAACGAAGCACCACGCACCCAGCACGAAACACCCAGCAACCCACGACCCCCTGAGATCAACCGAGCATCTCGTACCCGTATGTGTCCTGCTTCTCACACCACTTCCTTTTGCCATCACAAGGGCCTACATTTTCTGAGAAGAGCCGATATCTTCATGTCGCGTATGAAGATTTGATTTTTATGTTGTTCCGCCGATATTTTGGGGGGCAAACGATCCAGACTATTCGCGAGTTCTGGATGTTCCGCCCCGTGGTCTATTCGGTCTGTTCGGCGGTGACATGGATACGTACTGCTGTAGTCGCTTTTGAGGCTGTCGCAGATGGTCAAACGGGGGTATGGTTTCGGTCGAACGGGGTGAAAAAAGTGGTCAATCGGGGGGAGTAGATAAATTTAGTAGGTACGAGGGGTTATCCCCCCCCGAGATGTGGTCAAACGGGGGGCTTAGTCTGCTCCCTCGTGCGCCGCCGCCCTGTAAGGCCCAAAGACGTGCCTGAAAAAAAAAAAACATGTGCGTGCTTGGCGCGGGCTTCGGGCATCTCGCCAGGCCTTCGGAATGGCGTTTGAGGCCTGTTTGGGCCCGCGGGAGCCCTTTCCGCGGGCGCAAGTTGACCCTACCCCCAAATGGCCGTAAACCCAGGGGGTATACCCCCAAATGACCATTGCCCGTTTTATTTTATGCGTGATTTATATTCGATTTTATGTTGGAGTTACGGGCTACTATAAGCGGGGGCCACGATTGTTGTTTGTTGCAGGATTTCACTCTGAGGGGAGGTGATCTTCCTTTGTCGGGGACTCTCCTTGGTGTGATGCGTGGGTCATTTTATTTTATTTCTTGGTCGAGGTCGAGGACCTTTCTAGGTCCTGTGCGTGGGTTATTTAATAATATTGCTTGGAGCGATCGGTTTATGTCGAGAACCCTTCCAGGTTCATGAACGGGTGATTCTACTTAATGCATGTGTTGCAGGGTATGCTGTGCGTAAGTTGTTTTTGTTGGTTTATGCGTGGGTTATTTGTTTCGTCGGGGACCTTCCTTGGTTTTATGCGTGATCTGTTTCACGATCTTCCTTGGAGTGGTCTTTATTTGTCGAGGACCCTTCTGGATTCACCTGTGGATTATTTTGTTCAGCGTGTGTTATTCGGGGTTTATGTGTGGGTCCTTTGTTTTGCGCGTGTGTTACAGGGTGTGCTTTGAGAGGGTTATCTTTGGGGGTCTTGGCGTAGGCTCGCAACTTTAGAGTTTGGCGAAGTTGATTGGTTATCGTGTTACGTCACTGCACGAGGGCGGGAGCCTCCCGCTCGTGATCGAGACGGGAGAAGCTCCGTAGAGAAGGCGCGCGGTAGACATTCCGGAAGCCCCCGATCGCAAGGGGTCGTCCTGTTCACCGCGTTAGTGAGTAAGGCGGCGCATGAGTGTGCGTGCTGGGGAGAGTTTTTCCTATCGGATAAAGGCCGGGTTTTCTCTCCTCAGTCTTGGTTGGCATAGTGTATTTCGGACCCACCGCTTTGGATATCGCGTGACCGGCCTCGTCCGGCCGACAAGCTGGGGAGGATGTTACAGCGGTTTTCCATGGGTCCGAGGGTTTCCAGAGAAGGGCGGGGCGTGGTGATCGACTGGGACAATGTGAATTCAACCCGGAGATGAAACGCCTGTACGCAAGGTTGTGCTGTGGGCTGGGGGAGCCCACAACTCCGTGCTAGGCCCCTTATGGGTTGTAATGTTACCCTCAGCGCTGTACTACACACGGAGAGTATCAGCTGGGACAGCGCTATACGATGGCTCACCAGCAAGGACCACAGGCTGCGTGGTACAACGGTCAGTCAATGCATGAACTTGGAATGAGCGTGAACGTGTTGTGTACTTGCCCAGCAAGGAAGGCTGGGGAGGACGGCTCTGGAATAATACAATCGATGTGTTTTGGTGCCGTGCATGTGGATTTTGGACGAGAGTCCGGAGCAAGGCTCCCATCATGAGTGATATGCATGCATGCGTCAAAGCCTCCTCCTGTGAACGGATGTACGCAAACCACGTTGTTCTGACACGTCAGCAAGACCCTACGGTCGGAGGTAGACAGCTTGTTGGTGTTTCCAAGTTGTCACGCTTCTCCAACCATGCCTAGAGAGCCTTCCCCACACCCAAGTTGACCAGCCGCCCGTATCCTGCATCGACCGGCTGCACCTCATCCGTGCACCTTGATGACAGCAGCCAAAGCAGAGTGTTGCATCCCTCCTTGAGTTTTTTCTTGAACTCTTCTGTCGTCTTCCCGTGCAGATTGTCGGCAAAAAGGATGCACTGCTCCGTGGGCTTAACGCCAAAACCGCCTGCGATGGCGGCCTTGAACGTTTTCTCAACCCACCGGTTGCAGTAGTCGCACGTGCTTGGGCTCTGCCCACTTTCGACAGTGTGGGACTCGCCGAAGGCTGCGGCCCTGGCATAGACACAGTTGTCGAGCCACTCACGTCCGATCGCGATGGTCGAATTAAACGAAGAAGCTCCCCGAGCTCGCTTTTGTACTCCTTCTCTTTCTTGAGGGAGCCGTCACATCGTAGCCCCAACAGCGTGTCAAGGTTGGAAAATGTTTCTGCAGGAACACCGCCTTCGCGCGCGGCGCTCTCTAGCTCATCGAACTGCTGCGTATTCGAGGCTCTCCTTGTGTCTCAATCCACTCAATGTGGAGAGCGATCTGAGTCTGGCCGTGAACACCATTTTTGCAAATGAGAG
The DNA here is from genome assembly GCA_008828725.1 of Saccharina japonica. Lineage (NCBI taxonomy): Eukaryota > Phaeophyceae > Laminariales > Laminariaceae > Saccharina > Saccharina japonica. The sequence goes on from MEHQ01002044.1 coordinate 4,255, forward strand.
CCGCAAGATCTGTGTCCTGGGTCTGCTACAGCAGTACTACAGGCTGCTCTTCACCTCTCTCATATCTCTTCTCCCTGCGGGGATGTTTAAAAAACATAGTCAGTCAGACCCAGTACACGTTTTTCGGATGTCCGCGTCGAAAAAAACGCTTTTTGTTTTGTGAAACAAATTGGAAAATATGAAACGGCAAAAAACAAAATGCATGAAAAAGGGCTTTAGCCAAAATAAGGTACACCTGGTCACTTTGGGGCCAAAAACAGGTACCACACTAAAACCAAGAACAAATCACACGCTAGGACACCTGTCATTGGCCAGCCTCACATCGTACCTGATTTTGGCATAAAACGGTCAGGTACACCTGGATTTGTCTACTTTGTCTGGTTTTCAACTGATTTAGGCGCATTTTGAGCCAATCAGAGCCCACACGTACACTGTCTCCTATACACCCGACACAAAGACATCACCACACTACGTACATACGGCCCGCCACAACGACTTCAGCACGTATCATACGCACGCATACAGCACAATGGACCTGTTGTAATATACCAGGTATTACGTACTGCTGCTTGCTGACACGGTACGGAAAGCGAGCAGTTCAGTCTCAACTTAACTCGATGTTTTGTTCGCATGCTATCAATATGGCTACGACTATATACATACGTACCTGGTACAAGAATACGGAAATACACGCCGTAGGATTGAGTGATCACGAAATCAATGAAAGCATATATATGACAGATATTAATACCCGTACTAAAAATAGCATACAACGTTTATCAAGAGTTCGGAGGACACACACATTCGCTATCCTTCTGCTGTTCAGGCCCAAATTCAAAAGTATGTTTGATTATTTATCACAGCCAAAAAGTCCAGTAAAACACCGTTCGTGGCGTGCGTTTTTTACTTGCTTTTAGTATATAGCTGAATTTTGGCTCAAATGGATCAGGTATACCTGATTTTGGCAGTTGCCCTAAACAAAACAACAAAATCTACGAGCACACACTGCTCTAAGGGGTCAAAATTGAAAAAATATGTTCGCTGAAAAACTGAAAGGTGCTACTCTCGACCACCAGGGGCAAGCAGCAGGGTTTCTCGAAGGCGTCGGGGATTCGCCCCAGGGGGGTAATAGGCCTTTCTTAATTTGCAGCGGGGGCCCAGCCTCGCGTCTTTCTTATTTTTTGGGAAATTTCAGCCTGGCTTTCTTATTATTAATAGTCTGTTTCTTATTAGGTGTCCTGTACCCTGTACTGTACTGCTGTACAGGCTAAAGGCGAAGAACACGCACCATGGTAACACACAGCAGGAACGAAGGGTCTGGTTTTTTCCTCGGGGTATAATGGTACAATCATACCGGTATAATCATATGGAGAAGTAAGAAGGCACCAAGAGAAGTCACGAGTGTTACTTCTCCAAGGCCTTTTCACTTCGTTTTTTTCTCATAGTTTTACCGCAACTTCTGCCTTCGGGGTAAAAAGTGATGAAGTAAATTTCCAAAAAGACTCAAATGTGAGACCAACAACAACAACAAAAGTACCAGGTATACCAGTATCAGCGTATCAACTATCAGGCATCTATAATAGATGTACCCTCGAACGCTACTAAGAGCTGTTTCTGGGGTTCGAGTCTCACGTGGGTCGAAGTTTTGAGTCTATTTGCAGAAATACATTGAAGACGGAATCAACTACTTACTGCTGAAAGCGCCTAGCATGATGGGTAGGCGCAATTCGATGCGAGTCGACGAAATAAGAACGAGCTGGATGGAGTATTCTCGCGATAAAAATGCAAGGCACGAACCGTTGTGGCGGAGGGGGGAGAAGAGCCTACCTACTTCGTGACCCCGGATCTGAGCTACGACTATTAATACTACAATGATAGTAGGAAGGAGAGAGAAAAGAAGGGCGAAGATAATAAATGGAATGAGAAAACAAAATGACACCATTCAAGCATGTTCCTGATTATATCCATTCAGGTTTCACGTTACTCTCGATTTGTGGCCCACAACCCACAACGTTCCAGGGGTTGTGTGAAAACCAAATAACCTGGTTACCGCAGAATATCGGAGGAATATGCGGTTGTTCGGCGCGAACTGGCTACAGAGTCTACTCAGAATGGTTGAGCTAACCGAGTTTCCAGAATCTTTAGCTTCAACTACAGCAGTACAACAGAACAGTATGACCAGGTACCTCTCAGCCTGACACTCGTCATCCTTAAGGACGGTCCCAACGTGCCAACATACCCACTACCCACAGCTGGCTTCGGTGCTTTCGACGCGGCAATGCTACACGAACTACAGACATCATAAACAGGTGATGAGCTATGCACCTTGCTGTAACCTGTAACCTGCTCATTGGTCGCATATCGATCCATCTTGCGTAGACGTCTGTTTGGTTGCGAAGAGCTACGACGAATAGTAAGTACTCGTCCCTACGAATATTATGTATACTACTAGCATCTTGTCGGGCATCGGGCATTATTGGATTGCATCGTTAGAGCGCCCGGCAAAGCATGAATGAATGAGCTGTGCAAATGTCAACCACCCTCCCTCTTCTTGGTTTTGCACTATTAACTATAATATGTAGTTCGCGATTTGCTAGCCAGCAACCTTATACTACATATCTACTACTGCTGTATGTGTGTGTGGTCTGTATGTATGTGTGTGTTGTCTTCACATTAACCGTTATTTTTACGACCCAACTACATCACCAGTACACCAAGTGTCCGTCCTGGTTACTTATCCTATAGAGATATTACAGTAAGTATGTGGCTACAGACTGCTGCGAGACAAAAAAACAACACAACAAAACAACCACGAATCAAGGGGTAAAACAAGTGAAATGCCAACGTGTGTATGTGTTCTTCACATTAAATATTCCTTTCTACCCGTCGACATCCAGCACACCCAGTGTCCGTGCCGATTCATCCTAAAAGGGTGCCAGTTCTGTGGTCACAAAACTACGACACAGAGATACTACACTCAGTGCAGTAAGCAGAGCAAACAATGCAATGCCATACGAATACGGCAGGCAAGACCTACCCTGCTACCAATTCAGGTGCATGAAAGAGAAAAAAAAGAAAAAGAGAAAAAAGAGAAAAAACGAAAAGGAAAAAAAAATAAAAAATAAACATAATAAAGCAAATCAACAAGCAACCGAACAACCAAACAAAAACATGACCAAAAAAAGAAAGAACGTGTCGTGCTTCTCCCAGAGATGCGACAGACAATGTAATCAAATTAAATGAAACGAAATGAAATGGAATGAAAACCAACGCAAACAGAGCAAGACTACTGTAAGAACGACAGGAAAGGACAGGCAACCGGAGCACACCAAAAGCACCTTCCAGGCAGCCGAGGCAGGTGTATACCCGTAGCACGGACAGGTTCTACCAGCTAGTCGGTCTAGTACCTTGCTACCCTGTCTACCGTCTCCTTCCTGCTTTCGTCCGCCGCGGTTTCCCTACGAACCGCCACCCCCCTCTGTCTCGATTCCCTTGGGTGCCACCCATACCAAAATAAAAAATAAAGGGCAGCGGCCAAAAACAGGTACACCTGGTCCGTTCGGGGCCAAAAACAGGTACATACTAAAATCAAGTTTAAACCGCACCCCACGAACCTGCCGTTCCTTGCAACGCAAAGTAGAGTTTCGTTCATGTTCTTCGTGCTCGCCCGGTGGCTACGTATACGAGTAGCTGCTATTCATAGTACGAGTAACGAACGCCTGCTGCTGTATTCTCCCTTCTCAGCTTGCGACACCCCTGGTATTCCAAGTTAACCACAATCCCGAAGGGGAGCCTTCTATCTCGTATCATTTCGGCGGAGGTGTGCAGGCAAATATGCGTGCCGCTCGAGTGGCGTGTGGTGCGAGGTGCGAAGGGAGGAGGGGGTCTCCGCGTACGCCGGCATTTGTATAGTAGGGGGCATAGGGTGGAACTATGAAGGGCCTCTGATTGGCTTAAAAACGACAAAAAAAAAGTGAAAGTCAGGCAGAGTAGACATAATCAGGTATACCTGGTATTTAAAGACGCAAAAACAGGTACAACGAGTTTTGGACCAATGGCAGGGCACGCGGAGTGCGTCTTTTACTTGATTTTAACGATGTACCTGGCTTTGGCCGCAAACGGACCAGGTATACCCTTTTTTGGCCGCTGCGAGGGGCTGTAGCATCGCTGTCGTGCCCCCCAGGAGAAGCTGCGACAGGCAATATACCAAGCAAATAAAATAAAAAAAGGAAAAGAAAGACCACCAGAAATAACCAAGGGAAAGCACGGAGCTCGCCATCCACCAAGCCAAGTAGTATTTCTTCCTTATCACAGGGATAAGAACGGGAGTAACGATGGAACTAAAACGAAACGAAAAACACAACAGGGCTGCGTTCGAAGCAGCTACAGAGGTGCGCAGTACGGGTAGTCTAGACAGGACTTATTAACTAGTCAGCCTGGTACCTTGCCACCCTGTCGGCTGTCTCCTACCGGGTACGCGAACACAAGAACAAACGCCAGACCAGAAAATTAAGAATCAAAACACAATGAAGCAAAGCGGATTATGAAATGTAAGATCATACAAATGACGAAATGAGATCAGAAACGCTTCTCTAATAGGAAAAGGCATGCGTGTTCAAGAGGAACAGGTAGCTGCAGTACGGAATCAGCAATGCGAATACGAGGAGGAAGATACCGGCATAAAGACTGATGGGGGGGAAGAGAAACAAGGCCAAAAGGCAAGAAATGGTAGAGGAAAGAAAAGAGAAAATCGTACTCAAGGCGATGTTATGTATTATGTGTTCCCGTCTCGGCTACAAAACCGGTCCGGGAACCTTGTCACGCCCTCTGCTATCTCCCTCCTACTCTCGCCAAAATAGCGGTATAAAATGTCAGTACTGCCGCTGGCGTGCCCCTCACAGTGAACAACTCAACAAACAAGCCAAAACAATATATAATTCAAGAGATAATCGAACAGCCACCTTGCCAAACGATCTACAGCAGAACCATTTCGTCTATGCATCAATTCGTCGACAGCTGCACTATTAAAAGTACGGCTGCCCCCCTCGCTATCGACACTTTTGGCGTCTTTAGTTGCGTGCTGTCCCTTGGTGGCTTCAAAAATCCTAACCCTAAGCTAGGGTCCCGGTTCCCCCCCACCAGCCATCGTCCTGAACATCACTTGACGGGTCAGCCGCTCATTGGTTGTCCGCTACACGGCCCCCGCAAAGAGGATGCGTCGTTTGGGGATGATCGTCTCGACGCTTTTTTTGCGTTGTGCCAGGGCCTTGACGTACGACATGAGGTGGTCGCTGCGTTGTCGGCGCTGGAAGCCCCATAGGAGGAGGCTGTAGTGTGCCGCTCGGAGCTCAGCAAAGTGCGCCTGGCCAAGGGTCCCCGTCAAACACCCGTACATCAGGGTCTCCATCACCTCGGCCTTTAGCACGCGCCCCTTTAATGTGAACGGGGCATCCTCCATATCGTGCAGCTCCCGCGTGAACCGATTATAGCATGCCCTTGCAAGTCGGGCCAGTTGTTTGATATATGGCATAACGTCAGCATTCACCACGACAAAACCACCCAGGTGCAAAAACTGCATCGTCTGTTTTATCCCTCTGGCCCGCTGCTTCGGTGACGAGCGGTGAAATCTGGAGTGCCTGGTGCGGTGTCCGCAGCAGCATGATCTGCATGATCTCCGTTTTCGTTTCGGATGAGGCCTGCAGCTTTGAAAACGGCCACAATGACGGCCATCATCTTCACAAGGCCTTCCGCCGACTTAGACACAGTGCCTGCATTATCGGTGTACATTAGAGTATGCCACGTACCGCCCTCCGTACACATGCAAGTGGGTCAACCTTTGCCCCGTATTCCCAGAGGTTCTCTTCGAGGCGAACTGAGTCCCTCAAAATGACTGGGTCCTCACTGAAGCGTGTACCAGCGCGGCGTGTATCACAGGAGCGAAGAAGATAGTGAAGAGAATCGATGACAGCACGCATCCTTGCCGCAGCCCCTGAGTGACGTCAAGCCATTCCGAGTGCGCACCACCATCCGTACGCACGCGAGCTGGCGTACCTTCGTGGAACTGATGGATAACGGTTATGTATACGCTTGGTACACGTATAGTTATTTGCGAAGCATAGCTTCGAAAGATCTTCCTGGACGGATATTCGAGAAGTGTGTGTGTGTGCGTGTGTGTGCCCGCTTGCACTCAGAAACCCTTCGGTCATGATGAAACACGAGTCTTCCATCGTTGAAAATATATTTGTTTTTCGTTTTTTTTACAGCAGCAATACTATTTCTGGTATAATAACACCATATCAGTACTCCTTACGGAAAACGGCATAGCTCCAGTTAGGATTAGTGCCTCTTTAGAGACACTTTTCGTGACGACCAAGGCGTCTGATCGATATGCCTCCCGAGACACAAATGTTGACCATGGTCTAGACTCTTTGCAAATACTCTATGGGCGAAAACCTGAGCATTAATACTGGAGCTATGCCGTTTTCCGTAAGGAGTACTGATATGGTGTTATTATACCAGAAATAGCATTGCTGCTGTAAAAAAAACGAAAACAAAATATTTTTTAACGATGGAAGACTCGTGTTTCATCATGACTGAAGGGGCCCCTTAACGCGCGGCTTGTGTTTTCCACGAACGATACCCGACGAAATCAGGTGAAGCCACCCCCAAGACGTTGGCCATACTCGTAGCTCATCATGTTACCCACACTCGCCAAGTTTCAGCTTGTTTGGCGCCGCCTGTGTGATGTTGTGCTGTTCCCTGCCTGCCTCGTCGAGCAAACATTCACGGCTGGCTGGGGCTACAGACTGGCCGTAAATATAAGGTACAACTGTTAATATTATGACCATCTGAATGTTATATTTACGACCAGACGGATGATATCGTTTTGGAGTCTAGAAGAAATACAGTGCAGGAGAGAAACAGGCTAACTAATGACAAAGTCAGGCTGATATTTACGCAGAGGCTAAATAAGAAATTCGGGAGTCGTTATCTTGAAATTAGTGTATAAAGCATCCTTTCGCGAATGAGAAACCCAGCCTGGACCAGATTTCCTGTTTCTTATTAGGTGTCCTGTACTGTAGATCATCTCTCGATGCTCCAACTAAAAGAGCGTCGGTGGTCAAGGGCACACGTCCAACTCTACGACGAGCGGCTAGCCACGAGCGCCCTTGTTATCCACCCTATCCCTATCCCCCTCGGCTCCTTTCGAATGTCGGTCCTCCTCGCCTCCTTTTTGACTTGCCGGCCCTTCCAGCCTCCTCATCTCCGCCTCTCCTCCCCTCGCTTCCTCCCTCCTTCCATACATCCCTCCCTGGCCTCGCGGTCTATATTTCTGAAGTGTTTCGTGTGTTCTGTAAAAGGCTATAATTAATGTGCAGCAATAGAGAAGTACTGGTATTAATAGTGTGTAATAAGCCTCGCGAATATGATTAGTACCAGGTAGCTTTTCTGACCACCGAGTTATGTTCCGAAGTTTGAAGTGGCACCTCCTTGACAATCACGACCTCGTCAGCCCTTTACTTCCTTCCGTAGTTTCTGCTGTATTTATATTGTTGTAGTTCGAGAATCTCGACCCTGTCAACCATTCCCTCCCGCAGTTGTTGTTGTTGTTTTTCTTCACATTAAACTCGTTTCAGTTGCTAATCCCTATAGTCTATTCGTAGTCTGATCTAGCAAGATCACAGCCCGTGGTCACAAAAGTGCTACGAGTAGAGCCACCAGAGAATCCTAAAGAACACGCACACTTAGCAGGGAAAGGATACACAAGTCCGAAGAGGTACACCTAAAATCCCTACAGCAGTATATTATGCGTGTCCAAAACTGAACTACACGCCCGCAATCTCCATTCGACTACAGCAGCATCGCCCCCCCCCCCCCCCTCCCACTCTTTACCAATGAATTTGCCGACTACAGCGTAACTGCTGTCTGAAGTGCTGTCTGTACAAAAACACACGGTAGGCGTGGGAACAAGATGGAGCACGCAGCTGCTGTCTGAGGTGCTGCCAGAATGACAGTCCGCGGGCACACAGTGAAAAAGAACAGCCAACCAAAGGCATCACGTCAATTGACAATTACCCGAATCTATCCTGAACGTCTGTGTTAGGCACAACATTATAAACATCGACACTGATTAGGAATTGTTCCACATTGAAGGGGTCTTCCACGATCAGGCACACAATTAAGGCACCCGGGGTGTCCGCGGCATCTCTGCCGCGTTTCTCTACAAAACCAGTGACGTCATCCACACAGACCCAACAACAACATTCAGGGGAAAAAAACCAAGGCTTATCACGGTATTTTGGCGGGACGGTAACGACGGTAACGGCGGGACGGGACGGTTAAACCGTCGTTAAACTGCTCCCGTCGTCCCGTCAAATCCCGTCCCGTCCCGTCCCGCCAACAAATCTCCAACCGTTGAAATTTACCGTCCCGTCCCGTCATCGAAATCTGCCCCGTTGAACTTTACCGTCCCGTCCCGTCAAGAAAATCGCTCCCGTTGAAAATTACCGTCCCGTCCCGTCGAGATAATGTAATTTACCGTCCCGTCCCGTCATGCGCCGTTGTCTTTACCGTCCCGTCCCGCCGACAAAACTTGTCTCTCCCGCCAAGATTCACACCTGCCCGTTGTCTCTTCCCGTCATTCCCACCAAGAATCTACGAATTTGCAAAATTTGTTTTTTCACACTGGTAGTACATTAAAATTAAATCAAAGTGATAAGAATTTACGAATTTACGGAATTACGAAATACGAAAATTCCGAAATATGAAACATCAAAATATCAAAATATGAAATAATGAAATAACAAAAATTTGAATTTACGAATTTACGATGGATGTAGTAGACGCCAAGACGGGGGGGTGGTAGTGTCGGCTCGCTGGCCAGATGTCGGACTGTTGGCTCGACTGTACCTGGGGATCGACACCACCAGTTGTCAAGCAGAAAGGAACAACTTCTCTGCTCTTTCGGCAGTCGTTAGCCAACTGCGCACCTCCCTTGGGACTGACAAAATCGAAACGATGATGCTGCTCAAGCTCAACTCGCACTTGATCCCCGGGCTAGCGAAGGTTCTCCAGGATGTAGCGGCGTTAAAGGCTAACTGCGACGTGGAGGCTGCCGCATCAGTCGCTGCTCAAAACGCTGCGGCTGGCAAGGTTGTTTCTGTGGACGAAGCATGATGAGGATTGCTCTGTACTATTATGTAAATATATACGAGTTCGTAGCGTAATTTGTAAATTGCAAGGTAATTCGGTGCGATTTCGCCGTGCCGGTATAGAATTTATTATGGGAATACGCATTTCAAGATGGCTTTCTGTTTACGTACGATTCGTACGAGTGTTTATTTTCGTGTGTTCCTCTGGAGCAACAACAACTGTTTTGATCCAATGATCCAGTGCCGTCTCTTCCCGCCGTGAAGAAAAATATTTACCGTCCCGTCCCGTCGTGAAAAATTATATTTACCGTCCCGTCCCGTCGTGAAAAATTATATTTACCGTCCCGTCCCGTCGTGGAAAAAAAATCCGTTGAATTTTACCGTCCCGTCCCGTCGTGAAAATCTACCCCGTTGAAATTACCGTCCCGTCCCGTTGAGAAATTGTACACCAACCGTCCCGTCCCGTCCCGTCTCAAAAACCTGTTTGGTCGTCATTTTACCGTCCCGTCCCGTCCCGTCTTCATTTTTTTTCCCGCCAAACAAGTAAAAACAGTACCGTCCCGTCCCGTCTCGATTATCGAGTACCGTGATAAGCCTTGAAAAAAACGAAATATTTGTCAACAAAAAAATGTTTGTCCGTTCGCCACGGGTCGATGTCGTCCGTGCTCCGGATCGCTGCTCCGGTGCGCTGCTGTAGTGAATGATGTTTGTGTGTGTTCTTTACATTTTACCGTCCTTTCTACCCGTCCACATCCAGCACGCCTAGTGTCTGTGCCGATTTTTCATCCTAGAGAGATACCAGTTTTGTGGTCACAAAACTACGACCAAGAGATACTACGCTGCAACCCTAGAAAGTTATGTAAGTATTGTAAGTATTGGGCCCATCGAAGGCGAAAACTACAGTAAGTACTAATGTCTTGAATTCGTATGGAATAAATAAATAATATTCTACAGTAGAATAACACTACAACATTACATGGTGCCCTGATACATCATACGATCACGTTTCGTTTCAGGTCGAATCGAAATTGCCCTGACGTTAACCTATTATTATGTTATTATGCTCTGTCCTTATGATACCGAGAGTGGTTGCAGCCATCCCCACAGAATAGAGTATACATATACTTGTTTCTACATAATGCTGCACGGTACTTCTGTTCAATGTTTGTGCCCTCCCGGATGGGGCTTTGGGCGATTGATTCATTGGGAGGTTATTTGAAGGATATGGCTTTCTGTAGTAGTGTTTACGCTGTTGTAGTTTGTATGTTATCATTTGTTTTCCCTATATGATACCATCGACACAACAAGCAGTAGGATGATCCCTCCAACACGAAACATCAAATCTGAGCAAGCCAGCTTAACACTGCTGTGTATTGGTTTTTCTTTCGGTGTTCCATATACAGTAGCTTTCAACTCGTCTGGATTGCTGTGCATGATGTCGTGCCGGTCGTACATGGCAATGAAGTGTCTACTCTGCGTACTGCATTACATTGTAGTACTCGTATTTTCGTTTCCCTCTTTCGCTAAACTAATTAATTATACGATACCCCCGCATATCCTATACCGCGAACAACCTACCTAAAACAATACACTATCAATACCGGCCCTCTCATAAGAAAGTGCCCCACAAGAAACTCAGCCTAAACATTACGGAGGAAATAAGAAAGTCGACAGCTATTATACTGAAGTTAGTGTGGGACACGCTCCTTTCTCAAATAGGAAAGTCAGCCTAAGCCCGATTTCTGGTTTCTTATGAGCGGGCCGGTACTGTATATAATTATATACCTCAACCATGATAGTATATATATGTGTCGTGGTTTTGTGGCCACAGAGCTTTTATCCTTTTATCTCTCTAGGAGTAAGAACATCGGCACGGAAACTGTGTGTGCTGTGTGCTGGATGTCAACGGGGCAGAAATATCGGTTGAATGTGAAGAACACGCGCATACTGTTTGTGTAGGGTTAATACCTTTTTTAGTGTACCTAGCACCCAACCTTAAGCAGCGCTGAGCACGCTTTCTTACGAGTCCGACTTTGTTGGCGTCCCTAACCTATGGGTTATTATGTCATAGCCCATACCTGGTAACCTATGGGTAGTAGTCCCTAACATGGTGGGACTAGGATGTCCACGTTAAGGCACCCCGCGCTATAATTCAGACGTTATTTTTACTAGTAGTCGATATACTACTGTACGACCTTGACTGCCTGTTAATATTAGGAGAACTTCGCAACTACGACCTCAGTTGTCCAGTAATTTTAGACTATGTAGTCCCCCCGTGTAAGAAGTGTAATGTACAAGGTTTCTGCGCTTGACGGCGCATCGCTTCAATGAAAGCGGTCCCAAGACCGGTTTTAATCGGTTTTTGGAGACCCAGCAGCCGTGTTCCTAGTAACCGGTAAAACAAAATCGCGGTTTTACCGGCCTAAACCGGTTACCGCAAAAAACGGAATCAAAACGCCGCTTAATATCCATATCCATTTATATTACAATATCCATTTATCCATTTATATGACGATTACAATATCCATTTATCCATCCATTTATATTACGATACTGTTTGAAACTAGCAACAACGCTATCGCCAAACTTAAGCGTCCATCCCAAGTACCCGACAGCACTATACCCGCGCGTCGGTAACATAAATTAAATATGATAGCCCTATTCCTCTAGCCCCCCAAAAAACTAGCCTTGGAACTCGTACTCGGTATCGTACTCGGTATTACTGTAGGTGCACAATAGACTTGATTCCGTGAAATAGAGAACGGAAAAGCAAAAAATGAAAGAGTATAGCCCTGTTCCCCGATTCCCGCCGGTCGCCCCGGTGGTTCAGCAGGTAACCACGAAGCCTGTTGAGTTGGAAGTCGAGAGTTCGAGTCTCCGTAGTATGGAGTTTTTTGTTCTCGAATGACACCGAAGCTGTCGAGCGCGCACATTATAGCGTGGGTTAGCACAATTCGACGAGAGTTAACAAGGGAAGAAAGTGCTGAAATCTTCTCGCGACAAAATGCAAGACACGTACCGTAGTGGGGAGGTACTGTAGGAGAAGAGCCTACTTAGTGACCATGTTAGGGTTACCCTACTCAGTTACAGCTAAAGGAGGGAGAGAATAGAAGGGCGAAGATGATAAATGGGATGGACAAAAAAAAGAAAAAAACAGTACGTAGGCAACTCAAGGTGCGAATGCAGCGCAGGTGCTCATTACGTATTTTACGTATATAGGTGCTCTCTGAGGGGGATCTTACATAGTAATAGTTGTCATAATTCAGTTTATATGCGTCCATAGTAATAGGTGCTCATTAGGAAACAATGACATGGTGGTCATTACAAGAACGGTGGGAATGAGGAGCGTGACAGACGCCTTCAAGTGGTCAAACTCCTAACTGCATTAAGCTACTGCGTTGGCGGCTCTTCTCTTTTTGCTGTGTTCCTGCAATTAATTGTCATTGATGGGATCGTTTTTTATTCTAAGCGATTTGGGTCAGCACATCAACCTTTTTTTACTGANAGAAAGTGCCCCACAAGAAACTCAGCCTAAACATTACGGAGGAAATAAGAAAGCCGACAGCTATTATACTGAAGTTAGTGTGGGACACGCTCCTTTCTCAAATAGGAAAGTCAGCCTAAGCCCGATTTCTGGTTTCTTATGAGCGGGCCGGTACTGTATATAATTATATACCTCAACCATGATAGTATATATATGTGTCGTGGTTTTGTGGCCACAGAGCTTTTATCCTTTTATCTCTCTAGGAGTAAGAACATCGGCACGGAAACTGTGTGTGCTGTGTGCTGGATGTCAACGGGGCAGAAATATCGGTTGAATGTGAAGAACACGCGCATACTGTTTGTGTAGGGTTAATACCTTTTTTAGTGTACCTAGCACCCAACCTTAAGCAGCGCTGAGCACGCTTTCTTACGAGTCCGACTTTGTTGGCGTCCCTAACCTATGGGTTATTATGTCATAGCCCATACCTGGTAGTAGTCCCTAACATGGTGGGACTAGGATGTCCACGTTAAGGCACCCCGCGCTATAATTCAGACGTTATTTTTACTAGTAGTCGATATACTACTGTACGACCTTGACTGCCTGTTAATATTAGGAGAACTTCGCAACTACGACCTCAGTTGTCCAGTAATTTTAGACTATGTAGTCCCCCCGTGTAAGAAGTGTAATGTACAAGGTTTCTGCGCTTGACGGCGCATCGCTTCAATGAAAGCGGTCCCAAGACCGGTTTTAATCGGTTTTTGGAGACCCAGCAGCCGTGTTCCTAGTAACCGTAAAAAAAAAATCGCGGCTTTACCGGCCTAAACCGGTTACCGTAAAAAAATGGAATCAAAACGCCGCTTAATACCCATATCCATTTATATTACAGTATCCATTTATCCATTTATATTACGAATACAATCTCCATTTATCGACCCATTTATATTACGATACTGTTCAAAACTAGCAATAACGCTATCGCCAAACTTAAGCGTCCATCCCAAGTACCCGACAGCACAATTAAATATGATAGCCCTATTCCTCTAGCCCCCCAAAAAACTAGCCTTGGAACTCGTACTCGGTATCATACTCGGTATTACTGTAGGTGCACAATAGACTTGATTCCGTGAAATAGAGAACGGAAAAGCAAAAATGAAAACGTATAGCCCTGTTCCCCGATTCCCGCCGGTCGCCCCGGTGGTTCAGCAGGTAACCACGAAGCCTGTTGAGTTGGAAGTCGAGAGGTCGAGTCTCCGTAGTATGGAGTTTTTTGTTCTCGAATGACACCGAAACTGTCGAGCGCGCACATTATAGCGTGGGTAAGCACAATTCGAAGAGAGTTAAGGGAAGAAAGTGCTGAAATCTTCTCGCGACAAAATGCAAGACACGTACCGTACGAGTGGGGAGGGGGGAGAAGAGCCTACTTAGTGACCATGTTAGGGTTACCCTACTCAGTTACAGCTAAAGGAGGGAGAGAATAGATAGAAGGGCGAAGATGATAAATGGGATGGACAAAAAAAAGAAAAAAACAGTACGTAGGCAACTCAAGGTGCGAATGCAGCACAGGTGCTCATTACGTATTACGTATATAGGTGCTCTCTGAGGGGGATCTTACATAGTAATAGTTGTCATAATTCAGTTTATTTGCGTCCATAGTATTAGGTGCTCATTAGGAAACAATGACGACATGGTGGTGATTATAAAAGCAAGTAGTTTATTGGTCAATATTAAATAGTAAGAGTCATAGATGCTCATTACATGGTTGGCACTAATAAGGATGTGGATTCAGCGTGTGTACTAGCTCGTAGCTGGTGTGTACGCTGTAGGCTCGCTTGCTGAAGACCAGTCAAGACACAACCTACATTTGAGGGTGAACGCTTAAGTCGCTGTTAGGCAAACTTGTATGAACGCTTCAATAGAAGAGAAGACTCCAGGCCAACAATGTTGATTAATGTATGTGCTCAAAAGCGAGGCTGATGATGAGCAAAAAAAGGCCGCAGCTCGCTCAACTTGGCGCTCAGGGCTCCGAAGGCGAATCATCCAACGTTCAACGTACTACTGCTGTGTCGCAGGTGTTCGTTACAATAAGAATACGCTTCGCTCACAGGGCTCGAAATACGACACAGATAGAAGGCTGTTCTTAGTTGGTAAGAACTCTACAGCAGCAGCAGTAGCAGGAGTAGTATCCCCTATTTTGCATAGTATTTTGTTTGTCTTTCGTGTTTAGCACGAAGATGAAGCGGAATTGAGTATGAAGCGCCACACATCCATCCGTTGTATGAGTGGCGCTCGAGGGAATGGAGAGAGGGTGGGGGGCAACGGGTTGTAGGGAAACCGCGGCTGACGAAAGCAGGAAGGAGCCGGCAGACAGGGCCGCAAGGTACCAGACCGACTAGTTGGTAAAACCTGTGTGCAGTGATGTGAACCGAAAATGAAAATGGACTCGGTCGGTTTTTCGGTTTCTCACCGAAAAGTCGGTCGGTTTCGGTCGGTTTTTTATTTTAAACCGAAAAAAAACGAAACCGAAACCGAACATTTTCGGTCGGTTTTTCGGTCGGTTTCCCGACTAAACTAGCCAATTGGCCCACATTTCGAAGGGTTCGGCGCGCATGTGTTGGCATAATGTGACGCGATTAGATCGTGGTGTGGTGTCAAGTAGCCCTCCTGCAGTACCTGCGTCTGCTGCGCCACACACGGTACAGGCCGACATGCATATTTATAATCTGCAGCCGACAATAAATAGCTACGTACAGGTACATTTAACAGCTGTTGCTACGTACAATAAAAAACAGTAGAATAGTATTATATGAGGGCACTGCTGATGTGTAGTCTAGATACCATGTATGATGTAATGATAGATGATAGATACATCTTGCAGCGTACAGCTACGTCGTATCACCATCAAGAACGCTAGGTTGCTGAAGGGGGAGCTGTAAGTATACCCGCCCCTGCCTCCGGCTCAAGGTCAGAGTCAGCACTGCCGCCTGAACCGAAGATGGTTATCCTTCGCAGTCTCGCGACGCACTGCTGTACCGCTGTACCCTGTGCCCTGTGCGGCTGTTGTTGTCGCTGCTGGTGCGGGCGGTGTGCTATATGCTGTGTCCTGTGTGTCCATAACGGGGTTTCCATGTAGATATGTAGGCGTTATTGATTTTCGGGACAGGAAAAAAAAAAACGACCGAAAAAAACCGAGTCGGTTTTTCGGTTTCGTTTTTTTTCGGCAACCGAAAAACCGAAAAATAAAAGTCGGTTTTCGGTTTGGAAAAACCGAAATAAACCGACCGAAAAAACCGACTTTCGGTTTTCGGTTCACATCACTGCCTGTATGTACTATTAATACCGGTGCAAAACCTACCTCGGCTGCCTGGAGGGTGCTTTCGTGTGCTTTTGTTTTTAGTTCCATTTTACTTCCATTGAAGCAAACGTTTACTTACATGGAAATAAAGAGTATTAACTCCCATGGAAGCAAATTTAATTTCCGATTGAAGAGGGCCTTCGGCCACTAAACGGGTCTATTAATAGTGTGGTTCCGCGTTGAGCGCTACCTGGTACACGGTTGTGAAAATTCAATTTTCAATTAATTGGTCCACGTGTGGGTAATGGGCGCGGGACCATTTGGGTGGGACGGTGTACCAAGTGGGATCAGGGGTGGAATTCGTGGAAGCTTCCCTCGCTTCCATGTTTTACTTCCATAGAAAGAAGTAAAAACGCTTCCGTGGGAGTAAAAACACTTCCATGGAAGTAAATCGAAAGGTAAAGGTAAAAAAGGTTCCTGGATTTAAACAAAATACTCCCAATTTATTTCCATGGAAGTATACAAAACTTCAGTGCACAAAACTTCCATACTAGTGTAGCAACTTCCATTGAGGAAGTAAACTCAAAAGATACATAATTATGTGAGAGATGGTGAACTCGAGGAGGAAATAAGAATTATGATTTTTCAAATTGCAAGGGTGTCAGCGGACAATAAAAATAATCACCTGCCTGGTAGAATGCAGCAGTGCAGCCAAGAACAGTGAGCAACTACACATACATAAGAATCACCCCCCAAGGCCACATCAGGCACCCAACCAAGCTGCCTCCTCTCCACAATCGATATAATAGCTCACGTTTTTTCCCATTATATACAGTACGATATATACTTGGCATTTGTTTTCGCGCCGATACAAAGCATTCCCCTCTGCAATATGAATACATCAAATAAATACGCAACACCATTTTTCCAGTTGTTTATTTCCGCTACTGGTAGGATCAGTGTGTTGGGTATTGTGCTTGGTGTGTGCGGGTGCTCTGAGCTGCGTGTACTATATATAGCTTGTACCATACGTATTGTACCTGGTACAAGGTTCCCATTCGGGATGTTAACGTGAAATCCAGGGGATGTCGCAAGTTGAAAGGGGGGGGGCATCATCACCACCAGGCTTCCCCACTGTATCTGGTATTACTCCGAGTACTTGTACTGCTGTATACCGCTGTGAAATAGGATGGGGTTCGACGACGTGTGCTTGAGTATATCATTGCGCGGAATTGTGAGCATAGTTGCATGGATCTCCTGGTGAAGACATTGCACAGACGTACGAACACAAAAGCAACGTGTTTGTGCCACAAAGGTCAAAGTGTGAAGCGGTGGTGCGCTCAACTCAATACTTATGTTGCACCGGTGCTGCTGTTACTTGTTGTTACAAGACTTGTAGTGTCTACCGCGGCTTCGCTGTTGCTTTTGAAATGCGCAGGAAGTGTACGATCGTACCATCGGTGTCCTGCCCCCTGCTGATATTACGTGTTAATATGCCTTCGTCCCTACTTCCTACGTGGACAGGAAACACGGCACACACGCACACACATAAAATACATGTGTATGCACCGTCCGTGGCGGTCACAAGAGGAAGGGCTTGATGTGCGATTACGACTGCTGCTGTTCCGTGCCAACCACATAGTTCACAGTGCCATGGACAGTATATTCGAAAAGGATACCGCAGCAGCAAAAGCAGAAGGTTGAAATATGTAGGGTTTGCATTGTCTTGGCAGGCTCTAACTCGGCAGAAACAAATCCCGTAGTCACTTACCAGTTTTCGCGGCTTTGAACGCCCAG
The DNA here is from genome assembly GCA_008828725.1 of Saccharina japonica. NCBI lineage: Eukaryota > Phaeophyceae > Laminariales > Laminariaceae > Saccharina > Saccharina japonica. Next base: position 21,980 of record MEHQ01002044.1, read on the forward strand.
AGCAAGCCTAAAACACCAACCTCCACCCGAAGGTGATGCTGGGGAGTATTTTATGCTGTTGCCCCTTTACGGTCAATGAACCATGAAAACTAACTGGACTCCATTCGCGTTGGGGGTGCTCTTTTCAGAAGGGCTAGGATTCGGCTAACATAGCCCTGAATTACATTGAAGCAGATCGGCCAAACCCACATTCCGCGATGCCACTGTTGGTTGTGTGTCGAATGCAGTAAAGGCACTTCAGTGGAAACGAGTGGATGCGATTAACAGTCGCACTATTATTGCACTGTCCATTTTGTACGCCAGCAGTATACATCGTCGCGGCATAGCACCATACATGAAGCCTGGATCGATTTATGTATTGCGTTTTCCTACGAATGTTATCAAACAGTGCGAATTTTGAGAGATTGACCCAAGGCGTAGCGTAGCGAGCAACAAAGTCAATGGCGTAAGCTCACATGTGTTACAACATGAAGCCTGGACCGATTTATGTACAGTAATAATGCGTTCCGATTTATGTACAGTAATAATGCGTTTACCTACGATTCGTATCAAACAGGACGTTTTGGGAGAACGATCCAAGGAATAGCGTAGCGAGCAACAAAGGCAATGGCATAAGCTCACATCTGTCACCGTTGAAGACCACGCTGCTTGTACGGAAAAACATAAGTCGATAGCGACAGTCAGTCGTTGATTCGATATCCAAACACACGCAGTCCAAAAGCCCCGCACGCAACGCCCTGGGAAAGGGGTGGAAACCCTCAACCCTCAATACTGACTTGATGCGATTTGACGTCGTACGCACAAGTCTTACACCTTGCGAACACACCAACCGTATCACACATACAGTGCCATGTAGGTAGAAACCTACGACGTATCCGCGGGCACACCAAGCCCGCCTGTCTTTTGCAAGAGGATTCGTTAACAGTACAGTGTTCCCAAGCGATGATGAGTAGTGTGCTTGCAGAACTCCAATATGTCAAAACGGTTAGCTGCTGCTGGGTTGCTTGTGATCGGAAGCCAGTCTTACGGAACAACCACGCACGGAAAACATGTTCACACCCCGCATATACTCTGGAGCGTAGAGTAGCTGCCTGCAGAGCGGAACGAACAGGTTTAGGATCCCGATGGGGTGTTGTACCCGGTGTAGTAACCGATGACGCCATGTATCGAGCATGAGAAAAATCAGGCTTGACTCCGACCAAACCTCTGTGCTTGTCTTTGTCTGTCAAGGTATCGGGAAGTTAGTTTGAGTTCCACTCGTAGCCGGGGAGAGAACGTCTACCTTACGGCTCAGGGTTGGGGTATGTGTTTCATCATTTCTTCCCCTCGCGTATTTCCCCAGATAAATCCAGTACTGCCACCAGACATCCCATTATTGTTTCGGGAGTGCACAGTCTGACCACACAACAAATTTGTTCGTGACTGCCTTGTTTACAGTATCATGAGGTTCCCTACCCTGGCCGTCGTGGTGGCTGGGTTGGCGACATTCTTCATATCAGGAGCAGAAGCAGCTCCATGCCCACCTAGTACTGCATTTGAAATGGACGTGGCCACAACAGGCGACCTGCAAAAGTTCACTGATGCATTAAAATGCACCGGTCCGGGGGTTTTCAGTGTTACCTGGAACAGTAGTCTTCTCATCGAGCAGACGATAGAAGTTTCAAATCTGAAGAACGTGACCATCACGGGGTCGGGGTTTCAGACCATTCGTGGCGCGTCGGGGGACAACAACGATGTTGGCACTGGTATTTTTTCCGTGTCTATCGGCTCCAGCCTTGGACTCAACCATTTGGTCCTGGAGGGGGGCTCCTCCGACCACGGGGGAGCAGTAGTCGTGCTGTCTTCCAGCTACTTGCATGTGGTCGACTGCATCTTCACTAACAACAAAGCTTCAAGAGGAGGTAAGAACATATTTTCGGGGAAGGACGTACAGCGTAACAAAAGCAAAGCGACTTCGTACTCAAAGGTGTTCCCGTAGTGACGTATGTTTTATGATAGAGTTGCACCATGTTTATGAGGCTCCGCACGTGAGGAGCTAGGTACTACTGTAATAGTAAGTCAAAAACTGATTTTGGCGGAAACTAAAAATGCTACATATGATATATGATACCCGATAACAATACCATGGCCTTAGGTATAGAAAATGAAAAATAACTCAAGAAATGAAATGAAATGCCGACGAATTTGGGATAAGGAGCATCGTCATTCAAAAAATGTTTCAGCCAAAAAAAGGTACACCTCCTCTATCGTAGCACGCATCTAGTACCGCTCAGGGTGTCCCCGTGTCCCCCTTGTTGGAAAATGGTTTGATCCTAAAGCGCCGGCGCTGTTGATGGGCGATGCAGAGGTGGCACCAAGTGACTGTAACTTACGCCTGGGCTGTTGAAGAAAAGAGATTAAAAACAACTCGTACGTAGGGGTTACAAGTGTATAGTCTATCCGGTTTGTCGAGACAGGCTCCACCAATATTGGTTTGAACGTGTTCTATGCGCCCTTGCCGAAACAACAAATAACGACGAATTGTAAGTACTCGTATAGAAGTATGGTTTCGCCTGAAATGCGGGGGCCCAGGGATATCTTTTTGGATTATCTCCTGGGCAAATCAATTTTGGCAAGGGCTCATACGCTCTGTGTGTATATGGAAACTTCAAGAGCTGACTCGAAAACAAACATACATAATGCTGGTGCACTATGAAGCAATCACGGTCAGGAAAATGCAACATAAATAGCAATAATATGTAATTTACATCTGACAGTGTGCAGCGCTTGTTACAATCATGCCACCCACATATAAACTAAAAAAGTAACTGCTTTGTAGAATCCAACGATTTGAAACACGGTAGGTTATATCAATCACAGCTGAATACTTGACAAAACTATACAAATAACGCAGTCCCCCTTTTGAATGACTTTACCGACTCCTACCCGACGTTTCGCCAATCGAATCTGAAAGGGTGACATTCACTTACGCCTTACAAATCCAATATACGTAACCCAGTGACGAATTCATCCTAAATGTGATCCCTCTCATGCAAATATCGATACACCCCATATACAAGGATGTTCGCAATGACCAGTCTACACAACCCCCAAGCCTATACACCCTCAAACCTATTTCCTTCCCCACTCTACTGTCTAAGCAGATACTCACAATCTTCTACTATGCTTCTTCCGTACAACTCTTATAATTCCTTACTCAGCACCTATACTACTGTATGTGCCAACCCCACGCCTTCACCCCTTCCTCCTCGCTCTCACAACTTGCCGGTCCCGTATTGCGAGCTTATACCGGTGAACTCGGCGTGAGTTTTAAACTGGAGAAGTCACTGAAACTATCTGCAAAAGGCGTTCGTTCCTTGCAGATGCCTTTCTTGGACATGACGCCGCCATTCCTTCCTCCGACCACAATCCACCATCATCGGCAGCTAATCGATGAATAGGGTTACAGTAGTTCCCTTCCCCTCCAAGACATCCAGAGTTTTCCACCGCAAGGATGAGAAGTTTATCGCTGCGCTCGTCGAAGGACGCATGTCCGATGCGAGCGTAGTGGTTAGGGTTAGGGTTAGGGTTGGGCTTTCGCGCCTCAAACGTTGAAGCAGCTGTTCCATCTTGATCATATGAATCAGCACTGCCGGCACGCTAGTGAACCCCCGCGTGGGGATCCACGTAGGTGACGTCGATGAGTATATGTTTTGTCTGGAAATCCGATGCCGTCGCGTCTCGGAGGCCTCCCTTCTCGATAACGATGTTCATACGTAGGTCCCTTTGATAGTATGAACTATCAGGTACTGAACCTGAGTCCGCACTTGGCTAGGTTTTACTAGTTTCGGTAAAAATATATATGATACGTGCAAGCACGAGGCGGAGAAACGAAGGAATCACGTGATTCCATGGATATGTGGTTACTTATCAGCGCTTAGTTTGGCGTCTTAGTTCGGCGTCTTCATGCCGACAGGGCGTTTGTTTAGAAAGACCCAGCACTTATCCCTTGACGATACACGAAGGGACGGACGCAGTCAGTGCTGAAAACCCAAACGGGTACGAAACGTTCAGGGAAATGGTCAAAGAAGGGTATACCCCCTGTGTATCCGGCTATTTGGGGGTATATGCAAAACTGCCCACGGCAGGCGCTCCCACGTGCCCAAACCAGCCCCAAATGCAATTCTGAGGCGCTGGCGAGACGCCGACAGCCAATGCCGAGCGCGCACACCACGTTTTGTTATTTTGTCGGGCACGCTCTTGGGTCTAACGGGACCGCGGCCCAGGAGGGGGCAAAAGGATCCCCCCCCTTGACCACATGGTGGGGGTATAACTCTGACAAAACGAGTTTAGAAGGCTAGCTTCTAAAGGTTTCCCCGACGGATATTCGAGAAGTGTACAGTAGCAGTAATGTATATATTATTGTACTGCCGACGGAGCACGAAAACAAGAGAAGACGGAGCCACAACTCCTAGAAAAGCCAAAAAAAAATCGGATCGTTGGGATTTCTGTAAGAACCGAGAAGATCACAGAAAAGAAACGATATTTTATCTTGGATTTAGTATGCACCCCCTTCCCCTGCCTGGCTCTCGAAAAACAAAGTGTGGGTTCGAAGTTTTGTTTTTTCGGGTACTCCTGGCTTAAAAGTTGTTTACCTTTCCATCACTCGCGTCGAATTGGGCCTACTAACCCTAACCCACAATATACTCTAGTATAGTAGACCCTTCTCCCTCTCCCCTCTCCCCAGTACCGCGAAACTTGATTGACATTTTAGCAGTTATTTCCACCCGTCATCCAAAACTCCAGCACATCCATTGTCCGCGTTGATTCTTCGTCTTCGAGAGATACAAGCTATGTGGTCACAAAACTACGTCACATAAATACAGTAGTACGGCAGTTCAATCTCACGAATAAGAAACTTAATGACCTATCCTATCCAGAACATAAAGGCTCTCTTTTGGGGGGGCGCTAAGAAAATTCGACCATTTAATAACAAATTGGGCTCAACGGCGAGCACTACACGAAGTCCTACACAATCGTCCATGTTCAAGGTGCCACAATGAGGTTTTACGACTTTCTCAGATTTGATGTTTGTTGTTGGCGGGCCCGTCCATACTGCTATAGAGGGAATGGAAACATTTAGAACTATGACAGAATGTTATTTACAGTTTCCATGTGAAGAACACACACCACAATGTACCAGGTACAGTATACAACACAAGGTGTCCACATAATAAGGGGTCAAATTGTATACCGGGTGCGGTTGGATGGTGTACAGGCCAAGCTCGCCATGAGGCGGGATAGAAGAAGAAACCAAGTATCAATGATTGTTGTCAATAAATTAAGTTTTCTTCACTTTATTTTACTGAGAGCAAGGGGGCCTGATTCCCTCTCGCCCTTGTAAACGACTTGAAGAAAAGAAAAAAGAAAAAAAAAGCATTAGAGTCCGGGGACCAACAGCACAGCCGACCCACACCGGATCACAAGCGCATCACATGTAGCAAAACAGACGCCGGATCCCCCTCTCGCACGCAGGGCAGTGTCACTGCTGGGCACGGCAAGGGGAACCGCCCGGACTACGTTTCTGGTCTCCATCCTGTGTTTTGTATTCCTGGTGTTCTTCCCCGTGTATGATATGTGTCGAGACAGCCGCCGCCGCTGAGGCTGCGCACAACCAGTGCCTCGGATGGGAACGGCTATTGGGATACACCTGCTCCGCTCTGCCGATCGCTCGTATGGTTGTTGTTGTGCAATGCCTTTTACAGAAACCTCTACCTCCGACAAAATTGTATTTACACTTGATTGGGTACTCAACAGTTCCTACTGCTTTTTTACGAGCACGTACGAGGACTCGTACACCGGAGGGGGCATTTGGGGGTGAACGCTCACCGGCTCGCGGAGTGGCAGTGGGGTGGGGTGTGATCGGCGTACAAGTACGCGTTCATGTAGTTGTTACATGCCCTGTTTTTCACCTCTGTTACATTTATTCAATTGCATTATTTGTTGACTTCGTTTTTCGTTTTTCAACACCTTGCACTTAAGTTGACGACAGCTATACGAGCACAAACATCCTGCTGCGCGAGTTCCTATTAATAGCGACAGCTATACTACCTTGCCGGTACCCGACACTTCGGTAAGATCGGTACAAAAACGTCCTGGGTATCGGTATAATACCCTACCAGGCATTTCCTGTGGGCCTTATATCCCGTGGTATATGTTCCGCGCATGCCCGTCATGGTCGGGGATACTCGTAAATTGAGGCCAAACAATTGACGGTACTGCCATGGAGTGCATTGCGAAACGTCCATGATTCAAATCGATTGAGTTAAAACACAGAATGCACATGCCTCACACCCAGCACCTGAAACCCCCACACCCTAGAGAAATGGTACTACAGTACGTACTGCTTTAAGTATACCTAATCCAATTAATACTATGCCAGCGGCCGCCTCTGGGCTCACCTGCCGTGTTCGAGAGGGGCAGGTGAGCCGTCATAGCGCAAAAGTATTATCAGGGTATACTCGTACTCGTACCTGGGGTAAGTATTAACACGTGCAGCACATTTTTCTATTTGAAGTAACATTGACAACATGCTGCTAGAGAGGGCAACGTGCTGCCAGAGAGAAGTAGATAAGCCGAGGGCGAAAACGAGAGACAGATTCAATGTAAAGAGAGGATGTGTAAAGCAACATGCCTTTCACCAGCTTCTCGTGCAAACTGTTGCCGTCATACCTAGTCGAGCGAATGAAGAACACCATGCCGGTACACACTTCCTATGCGCAGCACTCACAAAAGGACTAAACGTAAATTCTGGCGATGCCTGGATCCGTGTGGAAAGTAATAACTCACCCGTGGTCGGCATCGATGAGAAGCGTCGTTTGAAGGAGTTTTCGGTGAAATCGTACCGTTGGTTCTCGCACTCCTGGGCAAACACAATGACCTTCCATATACGGTGTTTTGACTAAATTGCCTTCAACTTATAACTACTGTATGTCAAATTGGAAGAAACCGAAGCGAACGAAAGCCCAAGACCTCCGGAACCAAACGGCGTTTAATTTGTCTTCAGAAATGTGCTTCCCCCAGATTTGGGCGAACTCGTACTCTGTGATATTTCAGCATAAAGAGGCGAGGAACACTTTATTAAACGATGTATAGTCGCAACGTAGAAAGCTGCAGCTGGGAGCAGGTGGGTAACGATTGTTTCATATATATGTCGGTTCAAATAATCGTACGTGACGAAGCGTGTACCTCGGTGCTGGGGAGATGTTGGAAGTTTGGACCTGAGCGGAGAATAGGTTTGCTTCACTTTAAAAGCCCACGACCGTCTTCGCTTACCATCTTACTATCAGGTGCCGTATATGCTGACAGCTCGGCGGTTCGTCTCGACGGTAACTCCTCCTTTGTTGGAAACTCAGCTGGATACGGAGGTAAGAGGTGACACCGCAGAATTTGAGCTTCGAGCACCTGTTGATCGCCAGGCTTTAAAATGAAAGACTCAATAGCAACGCAAAACGAGGGGTTTGCAGCTTGTTTGCTGGTTGTCGATCTTCCACGTATTTATGTTTGTATAAGTTTTACCATGCCCCTGGCGCGTTTTCTGCGATGGGTTAGGATTGGCAGGCGGACATCCAGCATTCAAAGATCTGACATCGGTCTATAGACAGTAGTCTACACATACAATACACTTACTGCCCGATTAGCCGTTGAGACCAATCATCGACCGGCTGCTTATTAAGTTCGAATACATCGTCGGCTTCACCGGCATCGCCCTAGTAAGTCCATGTTCATTTTCAGTTGGGTCCCGTGAACGTAGTTCCACATTGTCCCCTCGACGCCTCCCGGTTTCTGCAGACAAAATTGTTTTCCTCACATACGCCACATGCACTGCTGTCTACAGTTTACACATTTCACAAACCTACTTCTCCCTCCTGCACCCAGCTTCAACGTCCTGATTCTCAACCCGCCCTGTTAAAGGTGATTTCTCACAGCACAACCCTGCCCCCGAACCATTCATTCCCTGATGACAGAAGCATTTGCTACATTACCCGCAGCGCACTAGACACAAAATTGTTGCTCACTGTCTTGACGCAATATTTCAAGTACAATGCAGTTCTTGGCGGAATGGACGGTCCCCACCAACCTCATCGTATGGTTAACAGTCAACGCCACCAAAATATCTACGAAGTCTGGCTGTTTACCTGATGTTTCTGCGTGCTCGTGCCTCGTAATGTTGGTTCCCTACAACCCCCAACTTACCTGTAATGTATGTGCACCCAACAAACCTTACCGACGAAGGAAGTGCTCCACCTATTTCACGCTTTTAAACTTGTGAACGTTCGTCCTTTCAGATACAGCAGCAATAACCTCAATCACTTAACTTCATAAAACACGCCGGAGATCCGCTGCAGTCCACTGTGCCCCATTGTTTGGCTGTCCTTTATGTAGCCTTCGCATCCGTCTATATGTCTAAGGTTGGGTGTAGTTGTCTGCCTGTCTGTTCTTGATGTCCCAGAGGTACTTCGCCTGACTCCGCCACTTCCTCGTTGAGTCGAACGACCCTCCAACTACTATTTACTCCTACACGGGGTTCCTCTTGTCAGGGGACGTGTCCTTTCTTGTCAAAAGGGGTTTTCTCTCGTTGCGCCGCGCTCGTCTAGTACATTTCGACACCCATCAATCCTACGGGAGGTATACGCTACCTATCAATAGGGCTTCTCTTCGTCCGCTTCCATGCTCGTTCGTTCACGTTTCCTCTTTCTCCCGCAATCCCCCTTATATCGGTGTACTCCCTGCGTAACCTGCACGCACCAGCTTTCCCTCGCCCCTTACGAGCCGGTTGAAATTATGGCCTCCCCACGACGTCACTTTGTAATGGTGGCATCATCTGGAAAACTTGATTTGAAACGTTCAGCGGCAGCATCACCAGGCGAAATCCGCTTTCGGCGTAAAACGTATGGCGCACTCCCTCTCCCATACGAAGTTCTAGACGGGAGGAGTCCTCCGTTCGATCTCACGCGTCCTTACAAAATAAGAAATTAGGGTTGAGCTATCGAGGTGGGGAGTTGTATACATTCCGTATCCGCGTGCTTCCTTCATAGTTAAACCAGGGGCCCGTCGAAATTCAGGGTGGAGCTATACGCAGGCACAACAATGTCCCCCGCCGCCACGACTGTCTCTAAGGGCGTCATCTGCCTAAACTCCGTTAGTGTGTCTATCACACACTGCAGATGGAACGCGTTTCATGAAAATGTCCCCTTCACGCGATGACGTATGGTGTCCGCCGCCCTTCCGACACTAATTCTTCGTGGCCTTGCGCTGGTACATCCGCAGGTGCTTTGTACGTCGATGGATCGAACGTCTCCATGGACGGCAACACAACGTTTGAAAGAAACTACGCCGAGAGTGGGGGGGGTGAGGAAGGTTCCAACGTAGTGTAGAGATGTGGTGTGATGAATATCTGCAGCACAGCCTTGAGCGTCACCTAGGTGTCGGCTATTATAACAAATCAGGTCGTCAACTAGTAGGCGTCTATCGTGTACAACGTAAGATAGTAGTCATGGCAGTATTAGTAGTTTGCGCACAACACAGTAGTTGGTACATGGTCGACGCGGGCCTCGCCATCGTTCCGAAGCGTTATAACAATCAACTTTTGAAAGATAAACAATGGCGCGCTTACGTCGATCGGGTAAACGTGCTGAAGCTCTGCTGCAAACAAACACTTGCGCAGCTGCCCTTCGTGCATGTGTGCGCACCCTAGGCTTGTTCTCCCGTAGTTTATGTGAAGACAAAGACTAATCGCGAATTGGGCCTAAAATTTTCCGGTAGCTCCTTATTTTCGTCAGTCGACCAAGTCCGTCACTATTTGCGCTTTAAGGTGCAGCTCGTCACGAGTCACGAGCAACCCCACGGTAGGGGCACCACGTTTAGGCTCAATATTTCCTGATCGGTTGTGCTCCTCACGTGAGTACCCACCGGATACTATAATTATTTTAATGATATTTTTGTTTTGGACTACCGCTTTGGAAGGTTTGGTCGGGTTGCGCGAGCGAATGTTTCTGAAGTCATGTTTTGGGCGAGATACTGAGCTCCTCATGTGAGGAGCTCAGAAAATTCTGCTGCGCCCCTACCGTGGGATGACTCTCACGTCAGTGAACCCGGCACTTTTCCATCAACAATCAAAGAACATTACGTTTTAAACTGCCCCCTTGCGTTCGACGTTTCATTGTACGAATCTACCGGCAGGTGCCGCATATGTTATCTCGTCGGAGGTATGGATGGATGGCAGCACTCACTTTGCGAGTAACAATGCCACCGGGGTCGGAGGTAAGCAACCAACATACCACGACCTTACCGGCAGCATGCATACCCGTACGCTAAGTGGGTGAATGGAGTACAATCGAACCCGGTCAGCAGTATGTTGGGTTACCTGTTGTAACTATTGAGTTACGGTTTGCTTATGGTGCTTGCACCATATCACCACTCGGAGAGTGGAAGGGTCGCGTACTCCGAGGTAGGGGTTGCTTTTCGATGCCCTTTCCAAGAAGAATTGATTCATACAGATCGTTCCGATCAAGGCATCCTTCCACCCGGAAACATTTTTTAATGCGAGTCGCGCCTGGAGCCGGTTCGCTGTTTGTCTTCGACCAAATGAAACTTGGTCAAGGATTGCACGCTCTTCGAACCGTTCGAAACGTACGTCAGGAAGTAGCCACTGCGAGAAGGTTGTCGTGTATTTCTTTTTGTAGGGACCCAACTCGTTCCTTGGCCGATATCGTGGTAAAGTTTGACCAAAAACCCTGCTCACTCGAGTGTGTCACGAGTACGCAGGGTGACGTTGTTTTCCTAACCTAGATCCTAACCGTCGGGTTCGATGAAATCAATTTAATGGTATCCGTCCTGAGGGGAAATAGACGTTAAGCACGACCACTCTACTTGATTAAGCGGCCCCCCTACTTTGCCGCAGAGGGTGGTGGCAGACGCATTGGCACCGGCCCTTTGACTGGTCACAACGGATCATACCTGTTCAACACCACGAGCATACTGCCGCTAACATACGGGCTGCCTCCGTTCCCCTGATCACAAGTACATTAGTTGGTTTCAGTCATTAACTGTTACAGCTGTGAGTCGGCACGACTTGAGGCACCAACTACAGTAGTTACTAGAGCAATCCCACGGTAGGGGTACCACTTTCAGGCTCAATATTTTCTGACGGGTTGTGCTTCTCATGTGTGCAACCACCGGATACTATTAATATTACTATTTTACTGATGGTATATTTGTTTTTGGACTACCGCATTGGAAGGTTTGGTCGTGTTGCGCGAGCGAATGTTTCCAAAGTCATGTTTCGAGTGAGATATTGAGCTCCTCATGTGATGAGGAGCTCAGAAAAATCTGCTGCGCCCCTACCGTGGGATGACTCACTAGTCGAACGTATGTACTGTACCTGGTAATAGTTAGCCGTTTCCAAGAGGTGCCGACTACCCGATTTATTGCGTTCCCGTTCTCGTAGGAAGAATATTTTATGCGGGATTCATGAGTTCGTGTTACGGCTTGGCCCTCTCGGTTGGTTTGGCTCGCTCCGCTTGGCTGACTAATGTCGGCAGGTCGGCTGGCCATCAGCTGGCTTCGCCAGCCGACTTTCCGACTAAAGTCAGTTAGTTGGCTAATGGCACCAACCCATTAGTTAGTCGTTAAATCTGGGCGACTCACATCCATTATAGTTGTCGCTTCAAGCACGCTAACGCACAATCTAATAATCATTAGCAGCTCTCTGTACGAAGTGCACTTGAAAACGCCTCCACCTACTGTGGTTGCCTTCAGACCCCGCCTCCACTTCCTCTTTACCCCCCGTAAAAAGTCAATTATCCCGGCTGGTCGCCGCTCGGTCGTCCTGTTATACCAAACCTGGATATCGCTTAGTTTTATTCAATTAAGGTCTACCTCGTGTCTTGTTTAGCATGCAATACACACTGCGGAGAGCACTATGGCCTAACCCCAACCCTTTGGCACACTGATAGGGCCGAATCGTCTACATTATGAACCTGGCTTCGCTCCTGCTTATCAGGAAACCATTGTTTTCCCCAGTGCTCGTTTAATTATTGTAAAGTCCTGTGCAGAGTTTTCATCCTACTCTCCAGCTATTTGTGACCGCCGTTGACCATCCTGAAAGCATTCAATGCGACACCTGCGTACAGGGTGTCATGATCGTTGATGTGTATGTCCGTAGTCGGGGTAGATAACCTTTACTCCGCACACGGGAAATGATCGTAGCGCGTAGTGTGTATATGGTAAGGCACCCGCGAGGCAGTTACATAATGCTCCCATTGCTGTTTCAGGAAGTGACAACACCAGAAGTAAAATTAACCGATTGAAGCTGTCAGCCATATGCAAGTCCGCCTCACAGGCGGTTCTTAGTAGGATGCAGCTCACCCTTCATTCGACTCGCCCAGCACCTCGCGGCGTTTCGCACTTGGTGCTATGATAGTAATGTCTGCCTGGTCGGCGAAAACCCGACATGCTCCGTCCCGGCATTGTACGGATGCGAGGGTCTATGGTCATACGACTACGGCCATGCATGAAAATGAAGTACACCCCCCTCCCTGGGCCCTGTTTCCTGTGGTGCTTGTCCGAACCCATGGCATTGGATATCAGCTACTGTAGTGAGGGTTAGGACTTCTGCACCTACTGCAGTGATCGAAAACCTCTACGACCCTCCGTGCCCTCCCTCGTTACGCTTGCATTGTACTCTCGGGCCTGCAGGCGCTGTCTACACTGGCTCGTCGGATTTCTACATCAATGGTACCACTGCTTTTTCCGGCAACTATGCCAACCTACACGGAGGTGAGGACTTTAAGCACGATAAGCACGATAAGCACGATAACCAAACTATTTGTGCTACAGTAGCGGGAGTACCCTTTTTTTCCACTACTGCGTCTACGCCGCTCGGGCGAGTGGCTCTGTACTGCTGTACTGCTGTACTGTTGTAGTGCTGTACTGTCTACCTCACACAAAATGGGGTATATTTGATCTCATTGTTTGCTGTCGCAGAGTACGTACTAACTGTAGTAGCAAACGATATCATGGCGGTGCATATCGCGAAAACAAAAAGGCTTCAAAACAAACGCCACAATGCGGAGAAATAATGTACAGTGGAAACACCTCGGCCGCGTGGCTCTGAGCGGCTGAAAATCAAGGACCTAACAGCGACCCTCCTACCATAGGCTACCATAACCTACTGCCTGCCATAGGCTGCCATAAGCTACCATAGGCTGCCATAAGCTATTAATACCATAGGCCACTTAAAATTAAATAATAGGTCTACCAGATGTATAGCGTCAAGCTTGGTGGGTCAATAGATTACAAACGAGCACGGCGGGGGGTCACGTGGGTTGTAGTTTGTACCTACCCGTTGTGTTGAGTGGGTATGCGTGTACGATCTAGTATTACCATCCAGAGAATGAAATGATCGTATTTGGAAAAGGTGCGCTCGATTTGTGATATCATTGCCAGAGTAACGATCGCTAGGACTCCTTTTCCTGACGATTTTCTCAAGTATACTATACCAAGTCTACTTGGCAATGTTCCTGCCTCATACTTCACTACAGTCGCGGTGGAAAGACAAAAGAGTGTACACATTTTCGTATCATCAAGTTTACCATTGAAAGGTGTGAGATGAACATGCCCGTCCTTTCACCACAACACGTATCAGCGTGGTTAGCTGCGCGATATGTTTCGCGGTTGGGCGTCAACTAGAAAAACATAGTACAAACGTTGTAGGCAGTTCGAAATATCATAAGCGTGGTTGTGTTTTTCCCTAGCGGCTGAAGAGTCGTTTGTTTTCGCGTACTATTTCGAGTACCGAAGCGCTCCCTGGCCAATATCGTCACGCAAGCTCTCCGAACGAATTGCTTACTCGAGTGCCTAGCCGGTATTGTAGCCGGTATGCACGATCACGATCCAGGTACGTACTACCCGCAATCTTCGGTGCAACTGTATGTACTAACCTAACCCCATTCTGCTTCGGTTGACCAAGCGTTTGCTGCGGGTGGCCACAGGAATACACAGCAGGACTATGTGCCCCGAGTATTTTTCTACCTATACACAAATACATGTCAAACACCCTTTTTGCCCCCATCTCCCCGTTCCCGTGCCTGCCGGGAAAACGCCTTCCGAAGGTTATTTTGCATCATAGCGAGTTATCGACCCTCGGCGCGTAACGTGCTTGAAGATACGACCCCCGTTTTTATTTTCCGAAAGTTCGCATAACATGCGCATTTCCCCAGCTCATAATATATTCAATGTCCGATAGATAAGGCCTGGGTACCCCTTTTTTTCTCGACCAAGTATAATATCATTGTGTTACATATTGATCACCGGTGAGACCATTGAGGGGACCTTGAGCACTCGGGTAGGGTCAGGGGAGTCTGTGTCATTGCCCTTCGGTCGTCTCCGCGTTTTCACTGTGTGTTGGGCGATCCAGCGCTCCACTGTATCGTTACAGGATCTTGACAACTCTACTGATAGGATCTTAATAACGCTCCTGATAACACTTCTCGAAAGCTGGTCCTACTCCGTGGTTCCTCAACGAATCTGAAAAAAATCGCTTTTAGATCATCCACCCCGTGTATTCCCTGATGTTAGGCATGCGGCCACGCGACGACAGTTAGTCCCACGCACGGACTGGCCATGTTTCGCTAGCACATCCTCTTTCTAGGCCAGTCTAAAATCAACAGACACCTGTCCCCCCAACTTCCGTATGCGCCCACACACAGGTGCTTTGTTTGCCGACAAGTCGACCGTCTCTATGGATGGCGTCAATGAGTTTGCTAGCAACTACGCCAACGATTCTGCCGGTGAGGAAAGTCAGAAATTGGGCGGGCATCAAATATCGTAAGCGCCAAATCCGGCTCATACTTAAGTTCGTCCAACCGCGAATATGGCACTCGCCCCCGCGTTGACAAGCTGTATCGAACCCGGAGATCATCGAACACAAGAGGGTTGGTTAAAACCTCTTCATCTACCACATGTCTGCCGTGCTTGGGATGGGAGAGAAGGGCGTCAGTCCCTTGGGTTAGGGTTAGGGTTAGGGTTAGGGTTAGGGTTAGGGTCACCTTCTAGAGTATAGTACAGTAGGTTCAGGCTCCTCCACTGTCGCTGATTGGCCTTGTGTAAATAATAATTATATATCGAATCTTCTGAACGCCTCCGCAGCGTAATTGAGCAATGCCACCTTATAGGGGGGGCACCTTACTATTACTACAGTAGTTTCTCGAGTGAGCTCAATATCATATATACCATACTACCGTACACAGTTTTTCGTGCAACCCGACGAAGGTTCTAGGGTTAGGTACGCGCAAGCCCTGAAACAATCAGGATAGAAAAATGACCATAATAACCGGTAGTTTTTTAATGGAGAAGCTCAACCGATCAGACAATATTGAGCTAAACCGTAGTACCCCTACCGTAGCGTTGCTGATAACCCTAGCCCTAACCCTAGTGCATAACTAACCCTAACTAAGGGGAATGGACAACCCGCATGGTCGTTGCGGCAGTGTTCAGGGTATTCCCCCGGCAAGACCGTTCCGTGAAACGCCAATAGTAGCCTTGACGTATTCCTCCTGTCTACCACGCGGCCCGTAGCGCGTGCGCGAATAAAGTAGCGCGTAGTACTCCGCCACCCATGCACAGTTTGCGCAGTTGCCCTCCCCTGCCACCACCATCTCGTGTATCGTTTCGCACCATGCACAGGGGCCGTGTACGCCGAATCATCAACTATCTCCATGCAAGGCGGCACCGAATTTAGGGGCAACTACGCTTACGAGAGGGGAGGTGAGGAAGGTTACGACGTCGCGGATGACGGTATTGTGTCGGTTCTAGCACGTGCTGTGGCAGTGGCCTCCAGCGTAACTGTGTGTGTGTCATAAACGTGTAGCACTCGAAGGGAGACGACGAGGACCAGGTAGACATTGAACGGAAATTGAAGGTGCTACGTGGGCGTCACGATATCCATACATGACACCCCAACCGTCCTAAATAGAGAAAACAATGTTCCGTGATTAATAATGAGCCGTGTTTCGTGGTGTATCAGTCGTTACAAACCAGTGCGCTAGTTTCGTGCATGCATACATTCTACGTCGGCGGTTTTTCGAAGACGACTTCGTGTTTGATTTTTTGGAACCACCAGTTGTCCCCTAAGGCCCTTCGGTGCCAACTACATAAAAAAAAACTGGGTTCACCACCCTGTTCGCTACCCCCGACAGCCTCCACATCTAGCGCAGCGCCGACTTTCTGATATTCTTAATTTCGCCCATAATGCACTGCACGCGGTCGCTATCAAAAACACTAACATTGCCAAACGTTAGCCCAAATACACGCTACGCTACAGGCCTCGCTGAGCCCTTCCGCCGTTCCTCCAACCTTGACTGATTACACCAGGTGCTATCTATGCTACGCAGACGCAGGTTTTCATCAACGGGAGCACCGAGTTTTTGAACAATGTTGCCGGTTTTCGAGGAGGTATGATCGTCATGACAGACGGGGTGTAGGTTAACGGGCTAACTTTTTACTATTAATAGGGAAGGCTAGCAGATGACAACCAGCGGAACGCATTTTGGTGACGCATGGGATATGTGTATGATGTCGGGGAACGAGTCGGTAGCCACCTGGCGTTGATAGTTCATGTACTGTTTCTATGGCTAGGTCTCCTTTGCGACTACCTCCGTAACGGGCCTGGATACCCGAATGGGTCCGACTCTTTCGAGGGGTAATGCCGGACTTTAACACAAGAGGTGCTCCCTTGCCGTATAGGCAACTACAACGTGTTATCCCTCATTGTATTACCCCCACAACAAAGTAATGTTCCATTTCCAAATGACAAGAAACCAGTAGGCGTTACGGCGGGCTTAGCCCATGGCCAGAGAGGCGTGGGGTGAATGAAGCACGAAGTCTAATGTTTGGTAAACCGTTCGAGGTCGTAAACTCAAGCAAATGAGAGTTTCACCTAAAGGATACCCGAGTTAGAAAAAGAGGAAGCACCACAAGTCAAGGTAATCATATCGGAAAACAACGTCGAGACAATACGACCAGACAGCTAGATACAGGTGTATGTCCTCTTAGATAAGCCCAGTCGAGACTTGAGAGTAACCTCTTGAGCAGGCCAATGGCGTACTCTCAAGCAACAACACAAACTATTAAACAATTCGGCATCAACAAGGAAGAGTATAAATACAATCGAGGGTTGAATGAGTAAATCGAGCAGCGGAACAAAGAGCCGCAGGCAACCCTCCCGGATGTGCGCAGACACTCGCGAAAACAAAGCAAGGGGGGGAGAAAGGCAGGTAACGCTGTGCACTCTGCACTCACGAGTATCCTAAGACCATTTCCGAGGCAAAGGTGTCCGATTTACGTGTGGGCTAATCATTTACGGGGGTGGAATCGATCCGAGGAGCACGATTCCTGTAGTTTGGTATATATGGCCAGGGTAGGGCCACGTTCGAGCTGCAACGGCTTGGCGCACACAGCGCACGCGCAAGTGTGGTGTTCAGTCCCCCGCTCTGGGGGGTGGGGGGATCGATCCCCCAACGTTCTCGCCGTTGGCAATACATGGTTCTCGGAGTTTTGCAAAATACCGTTTTAAACGTGTTGATGTACAGTAGGTACTATGCTACAGCAGCAGTAACCAGTAGCCTACTAAGTCGCTGATCGGGAACAATGTAATATATCATAGTAGCAGGTATAATAGTAGGTGTATGTACCAGTCTATCTATCTAACTCAGTAGCATGGAGTGCTGTTGAAGTAAGGGCGTACTCCGTCATGTATGTACGAATGGTACTTAGTATCAGTACAGCCATGGATATGCGGCGAAATACGAATAGGAACAATCTATGCGGGGCATCTAGACACTGTTCGTCTTTGAACGTCTGGAAGAGTAGCGTTCTTGAGAACAGTACGTAGTACGTAGAACGGTCACGACCAAGCATCCCAGGAACGTTGCTGTGGGTCGGTCAGTACAACCACCCGATAGAGTACATCTAGCCGTAGAGCCGAGCGTGTCGAGGCTGGTTGCGCCCACCAAGTTCACAACCAACAACAACCAATCTTCTCAGTTCTGTCTGATCTTTCCTTTTCTTTCAACTTTCACCTTGGCCCAGAGAGAGCCTTCTTTGTAACATCATACGTTTCTTCTGAGAGCAGCTAACGAGCGCACCAAACGGCGGCTCGCGCCAAGCCTTTGGACTAGCACGTCCATCACAATGCCACAAGGGGACACTGTCACCCAACACACTGTCACCCAACAAAACGGCCTTCAGAAAGGGAACTGTAACATTATAGCATTATAGCATGAATATAACCTTATAACTTGTGACTCGGTGGAGGTAAGAGAGCGTATATACAAGTGTGTAATGTGTGTAATGTGTACTGTAATGCCAGATATTCTCAGAGGTGAAGAGTCTGGTAGGTACAGTACGTATGCGCAAAAATTACATGTTGACCAGTATGTGGTAATGTAGCCCACTTCAGTTGCTTTTCTGAGGACACTATGGTTGAATAGTGGGAAACAAAATATTTTCGATGCTTTCATGCAGGTTCTTCAAAGCCGCGCGGTAACTACCCTACTACCTTCTCTTCTGCCCTGTTATCCCTGTATCCCTGGCCCGGCTGGTGCACGCTGTCTCGCGGTAGCTTGGACACCCCGATGGTCATTGAGAACACGCGCACCCAACTGGTCGTACCCGATGCGAGTCAAGAACGCTCGGGTTCTAGCCCTCGCAGCTCTTACTTCCAGTGAAGTACCCTTATTATCCTCGTCAGTCCCTTCTCCAGACCGTAATTTATCTGCGAAGCTTACAAAGCTTCCTTGTAGTCTGCCGCACCAATGCTGTTATGTTTGTTCACGTGTTGAGTGAACCAATTGATTGAGATAGGCGGGAGGGGATCGGGGGGGGGGCGCTTACTTCATATTGCTGCCGTTATTTTCCGTACGGCATACTTTGACTGAAACTTAAACACCCCGAAGCGGCTTATCGATGCGAAGGATGTTCTCATTTCGCCCTGCAAGCCGTGTGGATGCCCGCAACGCCACTAAACGGTACCAGGTATGTCGGCACACTCGTCCTCGTCAACATGGCTCTTAACTTTCACTAAATGTGATTTCTTTACGCCAACGTCCCCAACCTTCCTTAGGGGCGTTTGACCGAAATACTCATAATAGGATACTACTGTACACCCTACGCATGGCTTGCTTTAAAATACGATATTAGCTTCAGTTGATATCCAACGCTTACCGCCCAACTCTTCCGCTGTGCCGTATCCGACATGTATCACTGACCCAGGTGCTGTCAGCATTTGGTTGGCGGAGGTCCACCTGAATGGAACCACTCATTTCTCCAACAATTCGGCTTCTTGGTATGGAGGTGAGGGCGCTGGTCACGTGTCCTACGTATTTTGCAGATCACTGCACAATATACAGGCAATTTCAACAAAACGCGAGGCTATAGGCTAAGAAAAGTGCATGGCTGAATCAGATAGAACGCGTCGAAAAGTGAGCAGGCGTTGCAAAGTGCTCACGTTTCATGCCCGACTATTAATAGACAGTGTAAGAGAGGTTGCGCATACTATATAATTTATTTGATCACTCACAGATATACCCGGCCGGGTGGGTGCTACCGGCGCTGATTACTGTGAACGACTGAAAACGCTACACCCGGGAGGGGTTCAGGTTATTTGCTGTTTTCTCTGAAAGTCAACATGTTCGCACACCATCGCCAATATATGGATAGAGCAGTATCGTTAAACTCCCCCTTCACTCCCGTGCACCATTGTACCATTGTGCCATTCACTAGTGTAACGCCCGATCCGCCGCGGGATATAAATACTACAGTAAATACTACCTGGTATGGGTGTCTACTATGCAGATTGATGTGTGCCCATATCATTTACAGCAAACGCTGCCATCTCTCGATATCGCAGTACAGTACAAAGGGGGGAAATCGCTAGCGGCGTCCGCTTTTTCCCCCTGTTCATGCAAAGGGGAAAACTCGCTATTAATAGAGGCGTCCGCTTATTCCCCCTGATCATGCAAAGGGAGGAAACTCACCAGCGGCATCGGCTTATTCCCCCTGTGCATGGCTTTTTACCTATTTACGGATGAAACACAGGTGGCGTCCACGTTTGGTCTGGCGAAGTTTACATGGACGGCAGGACAGAGTTTGTCCAAAATGCCGCTGGTCTTAAAGGAGGTGAGGAATGTCTTAGGCGTGGCGTGTAGCATTCCTACCTTCGCCGACTATCCTGTATAGGATAGGATTCAGAGTTATTGCACAACCGACAGCTCTCACTGCCTTTTCCTTTTCTGCAGGTCAATTGGTCGCTTTTTGTCGACACACTTCTTCGTCATCGGCAGTATTATATCGATATCGCGTAATTCCCGCTTTACCCGTCCAAACCATTAAACAACCTGGTATCCGTAACGAAACGATATACTAGAGCTCCCCGATCCAGGTAAGCCCCTCTGGTCCCGTTCCTGTGACGTATCTACAATACGAGCCTTGCAGTGTGTTTGGGCTAGGCGTGGTACTCGTACACTCTTTGAAAATATTGGTCCCCCGCTCGGTACCACAGGGAAACCGCCCTCGCGGCGCTCACTCGTTCCGCCATGTCTCACACCGATGACACTGTGTATGTATGCAGGTGCCGTTCAAGTTTGGGGTGGAGAGGTTTACGTGCGCGGCAGCACAGACTTTCTCGTCAATACTGCCGGCGAGAAAGGAGGTGAGCAAGGGCTCGATATACTACCGTATACGGTGTGCGCAGCTTTGGCGACTATCCTATGAAGGATTAGATGTTCGTCGAACACAATAATATCATTCCATGGAGTGCAATGCATTGATGCTGCTGTTGTGTTTGTGTTAGGGCTTTTGCTCAACATATACAGTGGCGGCAGTGCTGTCCAATTGTTCCTAGGCATTTTGCCTGGGTTGCGGTTTGCTGCTGTTTCGGTTGCCATCCAACCTCGTGCAACTATGTCCTGGACGAGATCGGTTGAATATCTGTACTCATGATGTTTGTTATGCGCTTGCTTGTATGTAGAAGGGATTATGCGACCGAGAGCTTACCGTACGTGCGAGGCTAGCGTCAAGACGCTCACGTTGCCGGTAGTTGTCCCGTGTTCCCACCGTACCACAAATCACAAGGAACAAGCAAATACAGCCTAGAAAGGAAATCACCACCGCTTTGCCTATCTAGTTGTGATATTCGTTTCGTGCGGCGTGTTCCAGGTGGTGGACTTAAGAGATACAGTATACACTAAGTTTAGGTGAGCCAACCGGCCCCAGTCCATAGATCAAAAGAAAGTACCAAATACAGGTACGACCGCCGACTGGGGCAGGAAGGCTCACCCAACCCAATGCATACACGAGTATACAATAATCGGTGAATGCGCAGAAGCATACTCCCCGTATATAGCCGGCCAACGTTGTTTTATACTGTTTTCACGCCGAGAGCTGGTACTTCTCTGTTTAAAACACGACACCAGCAGAGCAGTAGGCCTATTGGCCGGAGGAACAATGCCCCCCGCTCGGTACCACAGCTACTAGTAGACCTCCCCAGGGTAGCCCATTCGTCCCGCCGTGCCATAAACCTATCGCATGCAGGTGCCGTTTATCTTTGGGTTGGGGATATCTACGTTGACGGCAACACGGTGCTTGTCAACAATTCTGCCGGCTTGGACGGAGGTGAGCGAGGAACGATATGGTGTGTGGTGTGTCATTTCGGCGAGTATCCTGCACATGAAACAGCGTAGTATCATGGGTCGTAATGCGCTAGTTCTGTCAGAAAGTGTTACAGGCTCGACTGTCTTCAACCAGAAGGAGTCCTACAACTTGTGTGGGTAGTGTGGATTGCTAAAATCTGTCGATTTTTTAACCCCGTGGATATCTGCGATATGCGTTGGCTTCACCTTTTGATGTTCGGCCCACAGCAACATATTCAGAAAATGTTGTTACAAACACGCAACACACGATATATGTATTTTGGAACGGCATTACACGGGCTACATACATGCCGACGTCTTCGCAGTGACTGGTGCTACAATAGGGGGGGTACCTACATTATCACTACCGGTTTTGTCCACTCGGACAAGTGTCTCCGAATCTAGCTGAAAATTGGATCTAAACATAGTTTGTTCGCGTTACGTAACAAAACCTCCGACGGCGGTGCATATAGAGCAAAACGTATATATATATATATAAAACGGTTATGAGTACAACGCAGTAAAACAGTCACTCGGCCGAGTGGCTCTGTGCAGGTGAAAAACAAGCACTTATTATACATGACCCCCCTACCGTAGCATACGTATGCGCTTACGGTAGGCTGACCGCACTAATAGTAGCCTTCGGGCAGGCATTTCCCAGGTTGGGTCGGTCGAAGCAGGTGGGCGGCACGGTTACCGTAGCGGAAGAAGCAAACGAAAAGGTCAACCTCGCGCCGAGAAAAGAAACTCGGAGCGCGCCGAGGACTCGGAAGTCCAGCACTTCGTCGAGACGCATCTATATATGATAAACATATTTGTTTATAAACGGGGGTAGGGTGGGTGAAATTATTTGCCACAATTGAGTATAAGTATTCGAGCTACAACGATAATGTGGACTATGCTAATGTTTTTAGTTGGAGACGATATATATAATATCCACGGCAAGCACATCATGATCATGAAACGAGGCAAATAAATTCAACCTCTGAATGACCCCGAAAACAGGATATAAGTTGCAGTGAATACAGGCAGATTTCGATAAAAACAATAATAATGTTAATGGTTGAAGAGGCGGGGTATCGTATCGGAAGATATTTATTGACACTTGTATCCCTTGTCTTGTCTCAAAGGCTTCGTTTCTGTACCTACATAACGGCAATGGAGCCCTAATACTCGTAGGAGATTCTGTATTTCCGCTTGATTGTTGTAAAACATGTTGTGTTTGGTTGTACTTCTTATACCTGGTATACAACAGTAGAACTGTTTCGGTATCGTTTCCCTCTTTGGCGAAAACAAGCAACCAATCAATCCACACTACACAATAAACACTACTGCAGCTCAAGTCACTAATCAGGTAATTCCATGCACCCCTAACGATGCGCAAGGACACTTTGCGAGGGACACACGCCGCTACATTCTGTTTGTACTTGCATTTCACACTGGGACCTGGTGGCTGTTTCGTGTTCATGTATCGGTATACTTAGAGGTGCGACCATGGCCTTGCCCGTGACGCTCCTCGCCCTTCATTGACCATTGATGTGGCTGTATATGGCGATAAGGCGTGGTGTGGCATACAACAGCAATTGATGCTGTACCAGTATAGGTGTGCGGTGGGGACATGACGTGGTAGGGCAGAGAATGACATTAAACGTAGTGTAGTGTGCTGTGACGTGCTACTGTTACAGTAGTATTGTACACACCAGGTACCAGGTATGGTGTAAATCCACTGTAGGAGTAAGTGTACTCCGCCACGGGGATAGCGTATTGTACATTCCTTACAGGTGTTCTACATACCTCTGACTTTTATTTCAATTTGGTCGCCCTCTTACTGTAGTTGTGCCCATTGCTGCATCTTCACATTCATTCTTAGCTAGACCCCCACTAACTGGACATTGGATCGTCAATATCCCTGGTATATATTTATTGTTGTTTTCAGCCCATTTTTTTCTTCGCGCTATTTACATGTATCCAGATCCCTCCCTTTCGCAATTATGATATATAAGCCTATTAGTCTATTAGTCTACTAGGAGGGTCACGTGGCAGGCACCCCCCCCCCTCTTACTACTGCGCTCGCCTTTATTGGTATAGCGTGAAGAAAGACATCAACAAATTATGATCTTGTCAACTCACGTCGAATTGTCCATACACACTCTGCTGCGCGATACCTGCTAGTCATTT
This sequence comes from Saccharina japonica, assembly GCA_008828725.1. Lineage (NCBI taxonomy): Eukaryota > Phaeophyceae > Laminariales > Laminariaceae > Saccharina > Saccharina japonica. The sequence continues at coordinate 45,886 of MEHQ01002044.1, forward strand.
GATGCGTAAAAACAAAGTCCCTTGGTGGAATTTGAACTCGTTTTGTTGGCTTTAGTAGCCACGAGGTTAAACCGTTACTGCATCGGGGCGACCGGCCTCCATACAATACCATGACTATTCGAATGCCCCCTATACAAAAAAACGAACGCAGTCGGTTCCAGCGCCGTTCACCAGAACCTGGTTGTTTGGTTCACCTTTCACTACGCATACGATGGCATCAGAAGAACTGTTGTCCCCATTCCAAAGAACACGAACACTTGCCTCACCCCGCTTACCCGTTCCATGATGTACACAGGTGCCATACATTCCAACGATGCAAAGGTCTACCTAAATGGCACCACCGATTTCGTCGGCAATTCGGGCCAAAGAGGAGGTGAGCATTGCGCCGACAAGTAGGATGTACGTTTGAGGCAGAAAGTGGACCATCAGTGGCGGTGATAGTCAACAGTATAGCTTCGGGCGTCGTTGCTTCTGAAGTGCAATACCACGTCGGGCATTGGGTACTCTACCCATTTAACTATTAATATATGCACTGCACGTCATTGGCGTTATTGTATTTTCTGGTGGGATCCCATGGGATCTACCATGGCTTCCCGCAGGTTACCATGGGAGTCACGGCGGGACCCCATGGGCTCCCGCCGCGTTGGAACCCGAGGGAGCCCATGGAGTTCCACCGTGACTCCCATGCTAGCCCGCAGGATTCCACGGGATGCCACGGGATGCCATGGGACGGGATGCCACGGGATGCCACGGGATACCACGGGACCCCGTGATGCCTCACGTTGGATATCGTCCGAGTTCCCGGCAAGGGGCATCGCGCGGCAGTTTCATCGGAAGCACCCATGGGATACCACAAGTGCCCCCACGCGGGATCCCACGAAGTGTCGGTTACATTGGTCATCATAGCTGCATTAACCTATAGGATCCATAGCCGATTCGTGCCTAATTCATAATTCCTTGGTGCCATCGATGGGCGCCCACACAAAAGCCGGTGGGTTCCCGTAGGCTCTCATGCGGAATCCCTAGTAGGCCCCGGGGGCTCTCATTTGCCCCGTGGGGTCCTACGCGAGCTCCTACGGCGTTTAACGGCGCCCCAAGGGAGACTTGGGCGCCCGCGCGAGGTTTTCCGGGGTCCCACGGAAGACCGTGGGCTCCCACACGAGCTCCCACACGGGCTCCTGCTTGGGCTTTAAGGCGAGCTCCCACGTGCGCACCCACGCGGGATCCCACGATGTCCCACAGGATTCCTCGCGGGCTCCCATGCGAGCCCTCGCGTGGGCTATCAGGTGGGCTCCAACACGAGCTCCCAAACGGGTCCCCACGCGGGAGCCCACGGAGGTTAGTTCGGGCTGCACGGTCAACCCTAGCTTTCCCACCAACGGGTTGGGCTCTTAGGGTAAGGGTTAGATACGCCACGCGGGCGTTGAGGCGGGGTTGGGTTTAGCTTTGTGCAAATACTCCCACGTGAAGGCCCCATCCGTGTGTTGCACTGACAAGTTCAGGTCAGGGTCCGTGGGAGCCGTGTGGGAGCCCGCATGGGAGCCTACGTAAGAGCCCACGCGGGAGGCCGAGGAGGGCCGCGTGACATTCCACGAGAGCCCGTGGGGGGCCGCGTGACATCCCATAAGGGACCGTCGGAACCCGCGTAACAGACTGTCGAAGAAACTTGACCGTGTGGGCGCCTACGGGTGTTCGTGTGGCCGCCCACGTTCGTTCGCGTGGGTGCTAAACGAACTACAGCCGTGGGCAGTATGACCTCCAGACATCGATCCTAAAGTGTACCATCGTAAGGACTATTGTGTAGAATATTTAGTGCATCTCATATGACAGTGTATCGTGATAATTGTATGGCATACGAAGGCTCGCACTTTACTTTTCACGTGGGCTCCCGTGGTCGCTGTTGAGAAGTTAAAATACGCAGCTAGTCGTATTTGTATTTACCCTGCTGCCAGTTCTAATAATTCACGTGGGTATATGGCATATTTTGTATCGCAGGCGTGACGTTTTGTAAGGCCAGTATTCGGCACACCGACAAGGTAACATCTCTGGTTAAGTAGGCCGTTTAGGATAGTTTGCACAGTTCGATCCTTGTTGAAATTAGGTTGTTTCGTGATAATTCCGTCTGGCTTGAAGCGCACACTATACCCTAGCCATGACCAGGATGGCCACATTCACTGTTCTCCGCATTGTATTCCGCTTGTGACATATTGTGCTGCGTATATGCGTACCAGGTATGTGTGTATCATCTATTGGGTAGTCCCGCATGCAAACCCATGCCGTGCCCGGGACGATTGTCGGCTTCCTGTTGCGCAAACTCAGCAACGTCGTGGGTGAAGGAGGGTGTTCAACAACGTCTGATCATATGCTGCGGGTCGTTTGTACGTATTGCGAGGTGCACAGTCAATCCAATTACCCGGTCTGCCGCCCACTTCACAATCCACCAAACTGTGTGGTTAGGAAAACGTTTTACATTGTACTATCTGATTACCCTCTCGTAAATGACTCCAAAGGATCGTTTGGAGTCTATCAAGAACAAAAATACACCGTCGCCGTCTTGCCGAGTTATATATTGTTCCAATGGTTTAAACATTATCGAATCAATTGGGACGTTCGCGAGCATTCTTTTGCGTATTTCATGTTTATGGTGCCTAACCCTAACCCATTACGTGTATTTTCCCTCTACCTTAGCTTACCTCTGGACGCTCTTGTTCCACTGCTTCTCGGCCAATTTATTGGGAATATTAATATTTACAATAGCGATTACCTGAACCGTGATCGCAATGACCATGGAGGTATTTCATATTCGCCCCCCTCTGTAATACCATACATACCAACCCGCAGGAGCCATTTACAGCACCGGTCCGCTTGGCATCGCTGGCAGCGTTCGATTCACTCGCAACACGGCGTCCAATGAGGGAGGTAAGAAGGAGCGCAGCATTTGCCGTACTCCGTGCTTATTTAACAAATGCCGGTAATGTCATTTGGAAACGTGTGCATTTACCTATTTAAGACTAGACAACAGCAGTTATTGTTAATTGGTTTTGTCGTACCAGTAGCTCTGAAGGCAAACACTAAACCAAAGACTAAATTGAGCCTTAAAATAGTCTTCCGTGGCAAAAAATAACATTAGTAGATGTTTTTTGGTACATGTCGGGGACTTTGTGCAACTCTCAAAACAGTGCATGGAGAATGAAGGCACGCAGGCTCACAATCAAAACTGTATCGTGGATAAATGCGATGTCTCGAACGCTTGGGTCTGCACCGGGTGGTTATCGGGATATCGTGTTCTGCGGGCAGGCTCTACTGGAATTTTAAAGCAACTGAAATAGACGTGAATCGTGTGTAGCACGTAAGCTACCCCTCGGATGCTTGCACGGGGCTGGTGGTAAGGTGGTACCCTTTTCTTCCCCTTCGACACGCGGTTGTGCGCACATTTACTCGTCTACTATGGTTAAGGTACAGTAGTTCACCATGATTGCCGTCCTAGGCGGCTATCGAACTTTTTTTTGCACTTGCTTTTTACACCCATCACATGGTTTGCCCTATCCGCAGGTGCTCTTTGGGCAAGTGACTCGGAGGTCGGAGTTACTGGTAGTGTCATTTTTAGACACAACAAGGCCTTTGCTGATGGAGGTGAGAAAGGGCGCGGAATGCAGCTTAGATACCGTTTCAAAGGACTACGACTATACAATTTGCTTATGATGTGGCCAGCAGATTCTAAATTGAATTGGTTTGCAACCAGAATTGCTACTGTCTAATGCAGTGGTCCTTGGTGTTGTTGTGGCGGATGTTCTGGCATAACTCCAGCCCTATAGTATCGACGTGGTCACAAGATAGGCTCCAACAACTTAACAGGGGATACTCTATTTGCGGCATTTCTGCATGTGGCATGCGGCGGTGCTGATGAATATCGGCAGATAGTCCGAGGGTTAGCCACCATTTGCAGTGTTGTCAGCCGGGGTTAGCCACTATCTGCAGGCAAGAGCTTCCACTCCCGATATATGATTGAAAGGATGGCCCTATTAATAGAAGGCCAGCTGTACTTAACTAAGACGTTCGGTGGTGTAGAAGAGCTATTGATAGCTAGCTGAGATACAGTGCGAGGGGGGTGCTCGGCACAGCTCGAACGGCATACCAGGTACACCAAAACACGTAGACCCCTGAAGCATTCGGCAAACCCCGAAAAACCGTACATTTCGCTGGTAAGCGCTTCGGGGCTCCCGGGTTTCCGAAAAAGCACGTAGACAAATTTGATGGTGACGCGAGTATAATGAGAATAATTGGGCCGAAAGCAAAATCAGTACATGACATTCGGCGCTGCTTGTTTTGACGTACCATATCGCGCTGCTACGCCCTGGTACTCGTTATCGACAACCATGTTTCCGAGCAACGACTCGAGAGACTACTAGCTACTGCTACTGCTATTGCTACGAGGTGGAATTCCTATCGTGAACACGACCCCTCGATGGAGGTGACATAATCTAGTTTGCAAGTAAACCATCATGCACATGTGACAAAAGACGCAATAGCAAATACCGGTACCAGGAAGATTTGAAACTCCGTACTGTTTCCCATCTTATCTGATGGTTAAGTGGAAGAACTCGCAACTACTTCGGTCGATTTTGCAAGTTCGTCCTCTCCCGCGTGTTGTTTGTGAAAATATTGATTGTAGAACGCGTCTACAGTAAAAACGTGTGTATTCATAATTTGACTCTAATCGACGAGGGCAGAAAATGCTGAACTATTTCCGCGACAAGCATGCACAATAACGGGGAGGGGGCTATGATCCCGGTTTTAATTTTCGAAAAGCAGGGACCTGAAGAAGTAGGAAATATATATTGGATCTTATCCTTGTTAGCAAGTCATCTTTTGTCGTCACACGACGAGCGTGGGACCCGAGGCGACGGGCAGAAGGTGATGAAGGAGCTGGAAGCAAAGTACCTCCGGGTTACGAACGAGACAATCGGCGCCTTGCAGGCAGCACTTGCAGCTACGACCATGGAGCCGGACCAAGATCCCGATCACTACATTATGCAGGCTACACGCCTCCGCAGCCGACTGGCCGCGGTCAAGGAACCTGTCACCGATCGTCACTTCACCGACATCATAGTCCAAGGGCTGCCGGGGAGCTACCGCAACATCAAACTGACCACCTACAAGGACCTGGATTTCGATCTGTCAAAGATCCAGACTACGATGAGGCATTTGTACCTGGACGGGCTGTCGAGTAAAATGACAGGGAGAATCGCTGGGCGTGGAACCATCATGACAGCAGTAGCAGCATCATCATCGGATCCTAGCTCCGGCGTAATCTGCCACAACTGTGGAAAGGATGGACACTACAAGAGCGGTTGCGTAGTGCCAGGAAAGCTGTACGGAAAGGGCAAGAAGCCTGCTGCAGGACCCACCAACAGGAAGGCTGGAGGTGGAGCTGGGCAAAAGTGGTGCTCGGTACACAAGACAACGACACACTCTGACACGGAATGCTATGCGCAAGGAGCTGCACGCCCACAAACGACGAGCAGCACGCACACGGCGGCTGTGGTGCGCGTCGACACCGACGAGTGGCCTACGGTAAAATTCGACGACGATTTGGACAAGGGCTTTCAAATTTAGCTCTTGCAACTTAGCTACCGGATCATCACCCGGGGTCTATGAGCAAGATTGTCATCGACCGCTGGAGTATCATGTAAACACGGGGTCGTCGGAAATGACGGTTGACGAGATCCTGTATAGAAGCGCTTGAGGTTGTCGAAAATATACCTTTCAAAATCGTCACAGCACTGTTCGCTGGGACTGTCAGGGCTAATGGGTCGCCAGCAACAGAAACGTGGGGCCCCTGGAGAGGTATCTTTCAGGACCAGGCCACCGCATCATCTACTATCTATTGGGATTGCCGGCGGAGAACGTCTGCTGGAATCACCACATCATCATCGCTGAACGTCATCGCCGTTTGGGACTGAACGGACATTTTCGCTCCTGGGATCGCTGGACCATCATCAGATTCTGGATCACCAGGAGGGAAGGAGGGACATCTGCATCGCCCTGGTCGTACCGCCATAGCGGCAAGAATTGTTACTTGTTTCGTAGTACGTAGCACCACACGCCTTCTTTGTACGGGGGGGCGGCAGAAGCGTGGTAAGCTGCTAGGCTATTTGTGCAACATTAGTACCATATATGTCTGTCTGGTAAATGTAAAGGGAGACCCACACGACTTCCACGGTTTTTTGTGTGTGACGTTTCATCGGTTTGCATGCTATTCCATGCGTCAAACCTGTCACATCAGTGGTAGGCCTATACGTTGCCAGGTTTCGCGTTGTAGTTTTTGCGTTAGCTGTAGAAGGGTTGATCACCCGTCAAAAGCAAAGCAGGAACGGATGATTTTGTTTCGACGTTGCAAAGGAGTAATGAAACTTGTTGCGACGTAGCAATGGATTCTACTTCGTGAGTATGTGTGCAGACAAGTAGTTTAGACAAGTACATTTGAACCAAGTAATTGATTCTCGTTGTTTGAATTCATGGCCTTTGCATGGGCACAATAGTTGAAAACGAGTTGGAGTATTGTTATTGTTTTGGGTATGTAACGCAGCCGTAGAAAAGCGGGATGTCAGCGAGACGTTGTCTTATTTGCTGTGTTTTGCCTGGGTTTGCCCGCATGTAACATGTTACGGGTTATCGTGTCCAGGGGTTGTATTGGATCTTATTATTGTTGGCAAGTCATCTTTTGTCGTTACTCGATAACACGGAGTAATAATCAGTAGTATGCATAGTTTATTATGCTCAAGAGTTGAATCCTCGGAAGATCGAATAGTGGCCAATCAGAGTTCATTATGAATCAAGTCAGTAAAGGTATGCAGGACAAGTTATCCCATTATCGTACCTGGTGTCTACCGTACTATATCGTCAGTGGTTTAGTTGCTCAATATCCACGTGTGGAACAACATTTCTCAGAGTAAACACGATGCGGAATAATTGATAAGCTGTCGTGGTACATTGTGTGAAGTACATTATGTATTACCGTATATAGACTGCGTACTGCGTACAAAATCGGTCACGGCTGTTGTTGCGTTGTCTTACGTATGGGTGTCGTACGAAGTACATGTTGCTCTTGTGGGATGAAAATTATCGTAGCAAGGGCATGTTGATGTTTGCGATCCTCAAGATCATCAAGGGAGCAGGAGCGTTTGCACGCCCACTCTCCCACTCTTCTTTTGCTCATCAGCAGCCTCGCTTTTGAGCACATACATTAATCAACATTGTTGGCATGGAGTCTTCTCTTCTATTGAAGCGTCCATACAAGTTTGCCTAACAGCGACTTAAGCGTTCACCCCCAAATGTAGGTTGTGTCTTGACTGGTTATCAGCAAGCAAGGCTACAGCGTACACACCAGCTACGAGCTGGTACACACGCGGAATCCACATCCTTATTGAAATATAATAGATGGAGTAGCAGTTTTCTAAATTAGCGTTGGCGCGCACAAACGGCAGCGCCTTTTGACACCATCGTCATTCCACGAAGAGTTGAGCACATCGTCATCATTCTGCTGATAACTCAGGGAAGACGGTTGTTGTGAATGGTATCGTTGTTAATGTATCCACTGGACGAAATATCGTGTGTCACGGTGGATAAACGTTTGGTAAACTCTCTCAACAAGCAGGAAACGCGAGGAACTGGCAGTAGATTCGACAAACATGCTTAACACCTCAATGCTGCGTCTCAAATACAACTCAGAACTGCAGTAGCGTTCCATGTGGGGGGTGCTCTCTAGCAAGGACTCTCAACCCTAACCCATTTCAGCGAATAACGACCCTCCCACGCAAATGTACCCTGGTAACTCGTTAGTCCTCTCCTATTGGGCGTCAGGGTCATCATGCGTCTGACGGTATTGGTAAATACCTAGTATTCGTTGATCGGACAGTTAACCGCAATTCATTGTGAGTATATCGGTGGTTGCATGCTGAAAAAATCGTCGGGTACGTGAACAGTGTGAACATAATATCCAACCGTGCTGTGTTGCCATACACGACACACTACCCTTGGCGTGGAGTGCAAAAACAGACACCTATAACCGTGCTTAGACGTGATGTTAGTGTGGAATGAAACAGGAGGAAATTCTTCGTATCGAGGCGCATGTCGCGGCAACAAGCTTAAGGTTAACAAAGAGGAGCTACCGTCCACCACCGGCACGACCGTCAAAACTCCCCTGTCAACGTCGGGTTTGCTTTGAGACCAAACTCAAATAGTTGGAAACAACAAATCATGATCTAGCGACGGAACCCTCGTAAAATAACAAATGCGTATGAATCAATGCACCACCAAGAACATTAAACAAAGGGTATGACAACATCAATGCAAGGCAACCCGACAAGCCACCCTAACCCTGTCATATGTATTTGTGACATCAATGAAAGTTGTATTTGTGACATGGCTGCTAACCATGCAACAAGATATGTTGATCACATTGCCAACCCCGTTTAGGTGGGCTTGCCACTTGCAACCAACAAACCTCCATGACACGGTGGAGTGTATCTACAGGATGAGGGTATGATAGGTGCGTGTAGCCAACAGATTGGCCCATCGAAACTGCAACATACTTCGTGCTGTATGTTTTTGAGACACACGTCAACCTCCTTTCACCGCACATCTTCATTGCGTCGATGCTCACAGGTGCCATATATGGCTCGGGGGGCAATTTCAGAATTTCCGGTATCAAGGAAAGTGCCGCCATCTTCTCAGGTGAAACGGGTATGGCGAGTGAAGGGTGGTACAGTAGTTGCCGTCGACCTACAGCGTAGTAGAATCGCTGCGAAGCGCATAGGTCGTCTCTCCATTTCGCTGAAATTGAAGTATATACCATTGTTCACGTTATCACTGTTATATTTCAACTGCAGAGCACAATGCTGTTGCTCTGAGAAATAGCATCGGGCGCTGTCATACGTGGGATGAACCCCTCGAGCTCATGGTGATGGGTTAGGCTAACCCTAATGACGAGGCAACCAATTTCATGAAATTCGATGGTTGGTCAACTCCTGGTGTATGTGTCCCGCCTCGCATGTGGAAATATCTGTATCAGGGCGTAAAATACGAATTAGGTGGTGAAATGTTGCGCTGCCGCACCTTTTTCTCGCAAAACCCGTTTTTTTCACCACGTGCCGAAGGCATGGTGCGGCTTGCCGCACCACGCTTTTCATGTGCCGCACCTTTTTTCGCCGGAGGCGAAACTAAATGTGCTGGTCCTTTTTCGCCGTAGGCGAAAAGTTGTTTTTGGGTCTGTTTCGCCGCAGGTGAAAATAAAATCGGGCGTGTTTTTCGCCGCAGGCGAAAATGTTTTGGGGCTTTTTTGTCTTGATTTCGTCTCAGATGCTGTGTTTGGGTCTTGTTTCCTCTTTTGGCATAGAGCACTTTACTTATTTTGATAATTCGATTGAAACTGTTGCCGCTTTCCTATGCCTGAGGACGTTCCAGGCAAACCAGGCCAGGGACACTGGCATGTGGCGCCTATTCAAGCACCTCACATTTGCTGACGATATGTCTGATGCTTTTTAACCGTAATTTTGTCCTTGTTTCTTCGCAAAATGCAGAACATTCTAAGGCAGCCGGCACCACGTATACAAGAGGATAAACCGAGCGGGTTAGACGCACATTTTGAGTATATTGACGCATATATGGTTTAAAAAAGCGGCCTCCGGCGGCGATCCGGGGGCCCTCCGGGGGCCCTCCGGGAGCCCTCCGGGGGCCCCTGCGGGGAGCCGCACATCGCCTTCGGCGATGTGGTGCGGGCCCGCACCACGGCCTCTACCTCGTGGTGCGGTGATTTTACCACGAGCCGGATGCCTATTTTACGCCCTGATCTGTATCCCTACCCAATTGAGACGTGCCAGTCATGGCGTGGCTGACACGTTCATTGTTATCCCTAAAAACAGACCTTGGAAATTCTACAAATCATGCAGTGCATACTACATTGCATGGAACCTGGTACTTGTTTGATGGCGCTCGTATTTTCTTCCACAATGATGCTACTCTCTACAGCAAATATTTATCAAGAGGACGTGAAATTCGTCCGAGCTTGTACGCCCTGGACGAAGTACATAATAAGCCCTTCCCTTATACATGTTGAGCAGTATTCATCATCATTCCAGCCGAACCTCACAACCAAAGTCGGCTCTGACGTGTTGCAGGAGCGCTTTACTCTGAGGCGGGCACCGAAGACCCAGCTACCCGGAGCGTAGCGTTCATAAACAATTCCGCGACCGGTCTCGGAGGTGCCATGCTTGTACAAAGTCCCGCCCTGCTTCAAGTCAGCGGTGCAACATTCCGGTCAAACCAAGCCGCGCTGGGCGGTGCGGTGTATTTGACCGCCGAGGAGGACAAAGAAACGGCGTTCAGCGCGTGTGATTTCGAAGGCAACCTGGCTGACGACGGGGGGGCGTTCTACTTGTACACGGGGCCTGGAGCTGACGTCTTCACCGAGTCTGTCTTCAAGAACAACTTTGCAAGTGAGTCAGCCTCATATTCACGAAAATGTGAATGATAAAATTGTCGCGTATACTACTGTAGTCATAGTCAGATAGTCACAGTTGCGCGGAAGGGGCACTTTAGAAATATTGAGGTCGCATAGTGCAGTACTGTGGTTATACTCCAGGTGCCTCGGGAAATTGGTCGCTAAAACACCAAAGACGTATCAATATCCGTGACACTACAGTACCACTGATGCTCCGCTGGTAGGAGGTTGTCAGCGCAAGCCGTACTTTGGATTGTGGCAAAACGTGTTAATTAGACACATGCGTGTGAAATACTGTAGCTTCCAGTGCCCACGAAAACGAGAATACGGTTGTGACCATGTAGAGTGTAGGTTCTGATAAACCATAAGCAGCTCGTCCGGGCGTACACGATATTCCTCGAATAAATGCGCGTGTCGTACCTACCTGTGGTAATTGACCAGGTGTCTCGGGAGGAGCGATTTTCCATACAGGGTCTCTGCACGTTGCGAACAGCAGTTTTCTGGAAAACCGGGCGGGCATTGAAGGCGCTGCGGTTATGAGCATTGGCTTCTTCGAACATATCTCGAACGTTTCGTTCTGGGAAAACACGTACTACTGCGGGGCTGGGCAGTACGGCTACACCGTCAAGAGTGAGGTGAGGCAGACAGGAGCGAGTGGGGCAAGGGAGATAGGAGAATGTGGATCAAAAAAGGAAGATAGGAGAGGCACGTACATGTATATTTGAGCGGAATTCAGACCGTTTCGAAGCGTGTCGACCTTCGGTGGGGTATACCGGTAGATCATAATACCTTAATATCTTAACATCCTGTGGACGCTATGAGTATGAGCTACTGGTATGATATGTATGATATGTATGATATGTATGATATGTATTATATGACGCGTGATACGGTGGAGATGCGCCTATTAATAGTTTATTTTGAGACTCCTCATTTGATTGTACAGCAGTAGTGTAGGAGCTGTATACCTACCTCTCACCCAAAACTGAGTGTAGGACAAGAATACAAACTTAGCCCGATGACCAATGCTGTGTACTACTATCACTACTGCTATCACTACTATCACTACTACTACCTTGGCGTATCACGAATTACATTGTAAAGCATTACAGCAGTTGTGTTATAGTAATAGTAACTTTGTTACAACGATATTGGGCATTGTGCGTGAGAAACCCTACACCAGTAACCCTCACTCCAGGAGCCCCCCATCAGCCAAAGGTTTTGTTTGGCCAAAATGTGTCACTGGGACCAACTGGGACCACTATCGTGGCACGCCTCGTCATATATAACGCCTTCCAAGTGCCTTCCAAAAGTTCGTTAGATATCAAGCAGTTTGGTGAGTGCGCATCAACGCGTGCGTTAGTGTGTGTGAGCCCCGAAGTGCGTTAAACCCCCCGAATGCAGTTTTGGTGCTTAAAGTACAAAATCTCGCAGTTGCTTAAACAAAAGGAAACGCTTGGTTCATCGGAGTACAGTAGTGCCGTTCGTCCCTGAAATTGTGCACTCATTTCTCTCAAGCCCGATTGATACCATACCCCTCTTCCTTGAAAATTAACAGGACTATTTCTGCAGCCTTTGCTTCGATGAAGTTTGCTCGCGGTGTGCAACCGATGGCGATGATGTCACACGATTCGAAGGAGTTCAAACAGACGGCCTTCCTGTCTGCGTAGGGCCACCCTCTGGCGCTACCGCATCTGCAAAGGGTACAACCGTCGAGACTCTAACCCTCGAGAAAGGCTACTACCGTACCTCGAATCAGAGCCACGATGTTCGCAAGTGCTACCAAGAAAAGGCCTGCCTGGGGGGTAGCGACACCGCCAAGTACTGCGCCTCTGGTTACGAGGGTCCTTGTGAGAACGATCGTGTGGATGCAGTCTCTATTGATAATTACTGTCGATTGGCGTACTACGATATATCAGTTTCAAGGGGTGTCTTTAGAATGTCAGCTCTGTTGCAAGTGGTCAATTTTTTATGCGCATTTGGAGTGTGGGCTTGCTGCTTGTCGGGTCTACCGTACTGTAGTATGATATGTATACCTGCGACATGCCCACATGCCATTGCTCATCAATAGAATCCCCATGTTTTTTTTACTCTCTGGGGCCCATAGAGTGCGCATACAGTGCGCATAGAGTGCGCATTCCTGGAATGTGGAGGCACCGAAGTATTGAACATTGAACACCCTTCCACGCGTCCGAAAAAACATATCAAAATACAAACCTCCGTATATACGACACTGAAAACATATATCGGGGGTACCACCCCGTCTCTAAGTGTAAGGATCATATTCAACCATGCGTTTACTACGTAAAAAAAACTCCTTTTATTTCGTGGCAGAGTGGTATACAACAGGGTTTTTGCGCAAAACTCGTGTGGATGAGTATGTAGACGCGTGCTATATACGAGGTACGATAATAGAGGCATACAGTACTAATACCTGGTGGCACGTTTTGGCCGAAATGTGTCTGAAACCTAAGTCGTCGGTGTGTCATTAGGGTGTTGCATTATTGGGTTGCATTACTTTTCCTTGTATAGTTAGGCCATGGCATTGCCGATCGGGCAGAACTTATTATCTTCCTCCAGTGAGGTATAGATAGAGGTAGAAGTGATAAGTCGCCACCCTCAGAAGGCAAAAAACATGGCAAACCTCTACCTTAAGATGGCAGGCGCCTCTATACCCGGTGAAACCATTGCCCGAGAATGCCACCTACCTTCCTACAGCAGTAGGTATCTTCACCCCCTCTCCCTCAATCAACGGGTGGGTGGATGAAAACAAAACACTCTTTTTCTAGCCTACAACAGCTGACTTCGGCCAGATCGATGCTAACAGCGGCACTGTCTGTTCGCAGCCTCTGACATTCTGCCGGCACCTCTCCGCGCGGTATTCACTCAATGTTTGCACTCACCACGCAAACATCTACGGTAAACAGTGTTACGTTGCGGTCACAGTCGTCAAACCTTCAAATAATACGGACTAGGAGCCAGCGCGCCTGATTATTTATCACATCAAACCACGGGTTATTGTTGGTTCGAATCCCGATCCACTACTTAATCGTTCCCCTTATGTTCCCCGGAATTTCCAAACGACATGAAGCCAGTACTCTCAACGCCCATCACTATGGTCTTACTTTTCCTCCTGAAAGGCATGAGGAAAGTGGCGCCTGTTTGGTTCATGATGCAACGCATGATAGCACTGCAATCATAATAGAGACGGTCCCACCACCCTTAACGAGACCGGGATGATAGAGACGGTCCGCAAGGCTTTCTCCGCGTACCTACAGTAACAATAGCAACAATAGCAACGTGCACTGCTACGGTAGGGTGGGTGCCTTGCTTTCTGAGCTCGCATGGGGGTAGGAGCTCAGTATATCACCCGGAAAATGCCCTCGAAGGACGTTTGTTAGTGCCAACCAGACCAAAGTTTGCCATGCACTAGTGCTAAAACGAGCATACTAGCAAACGCACAATACTACAGTACCTGTAACCGGTACTTGCTCACCTGCGGAGCTCAACCTGTCAGGCAGTCCTATAGAGTAAAACTGTCGTAACCCTACCGTAGCATTGCTCGTATAAGTATGGTGGTTGGAACCTCAAATCGACAGGATCGGCGTGACGTTAGTTGCAGACGCCTCAACTAGCTGTGGTCAGAAGCGGGAACTTCATCGTCCCTTTTTGAGAAAGTGCGCTGAGTTCATAGCTGGCAGGTATCCGGACAAACACTACAGTAGGGATCGCGTGCTCGTTAATCAATGCGACCAATGCATTTCTTTGAGGGGCCCCTTCGTCAAGGACGACCGAGTCAAATTTTAAACACATAAACTGAACCAAAATTGAGCGATTCCTTCGTAACTACTGTAGCATACGAACAGAAAATCATTACTAATTTATCACTGATGTAGAAAATTCACCTAGAACAGCGAACACCATCATTAAAAGGGTCCGCGCCTTGACCTTGTCCGAACCTCGCGGCCCACAGTCGACAGGAAGTATCTAAGTAGCAAGATGTCCTCTAGCCCAATCGTAGTGAACCGTGCCCAGAATAATTCCAGTGCATGCAGTCACAAACCACTCATAATCTAAAGGCAGTCGTCAGACTTTTTCTCCCTGTCACGCACGCAAGCAATCGCCCGTATTCGATCGAAAAATGCACTTGTTGAAATAAACACTTCCCTCCTACATACCAAGACCTTCGCTTTCCGATCCCCCTCAATAGTCCCGTCGCACGTTCTGTTGTTTGCGGAAGACCCAAGGGGGGGGGAGGGGGGTTACGCTCATGGCGCTTTTGGTCTGGGTGCGCGTTTTTTAAGTTGTATGCATGTCCTCAGATAGCTCTTAGCCCGGCACCGCGTACTGAGGGCAAGAGTGTTTTATGACCTGGGCCTGCCGTACATGGGCGCCCTGTCATGCATTTCCTTGGTCGCATAATCGACAAGACGTGTCAAACAGCGCCTCATTGAACACCGCTCCCCCCACTGTCCGTCCCAGACTGTGCGGTCTGTGCTGAAGGGTTTGCGCCAGGAGTTGCCTACAGCTGTCGTGAGTGTTCCGGCGATACCAGACGATCAGCAGTTGGGATTACCATTGCAGTGGCTTTGGCTGCGCTATTGGTGGCGGCTGTACTGTTCAGGCATCTGGGGCACGTGGTGCATGATGGAGCAGGAGAGGACTGGGAAGCAGCGCGTGGAATTTGGGGGAAGAAATGGTGGTCTTGCCTATTTTCACTAGGGAGCATGCTACCTCTTACGGCCATCAAAATCGTCGTTACCGTGTGGCAGATCCTTTATCAGGTACAAGGGGGGGGCTGGCCCTAGAGGGGGTGGTAAGGATTACATATAATAAGGAATACAGTCGAGCTGTCGCGTGCAGTACTTTGTGGGCTACCGAAATGAAACGATGTTTGAATAAAAGACATCGATGTCTGGGACTCCATTCCAAGAACATCACTACAGTAGATGTATCGTTGTAATGTAAATGTTTGTACCTCCTTGCATTCATGTCACCAGGGAGAAAGCGTTTTCTCACAGATTGTGCTAGGTAGATCTTAATTAGAGATGAGGCACGTTGTAGGTGCAGTTGCTATGATATATACATACACATATCAATGGAGACAATGCCATATGGGTCAACAAGTCATGTGCTGTCTGGAGCTGGCAAATAAAAACCTACGCTACGAGTAAGCGTTTCTGCTGGCGTTTCCGGTACGAGATTCCAATGCGGACACGTACAATACTATTGTACTCAACACATGCCAAGCTATCGGTTATCTTCGTCATGGTATTGAATGCTTGACAAACAACTTTCCTTCACAGCCACGTGTACGTGGCCGTGGGTCGGTCGAAACTTTCGGCTTGCATACCTTGCCGCGTGATGCAAACGCTTGCCGACGTTGGGAGTGAGGTTTGGACGGCTACGGATGTTACGTAAGCCCGCACCGACCCTCTTCCTTTCGCCCTTTGTATCGTCATCGTTTCTCCCGACCTTCCTTCTATCATGCCTATCATACCAGTTTGACGCCATCGCGGGGGACGTCTACCCAGAGATGTACAAGAAGTTCGTCTCCAAGCTCAGCCCGGTCAACCTCGACATGGACTTCGTTTTGTCGTACTCCTGCATTATCAACACTGACTTCTACGACCACCTTTTGGTCGTGACCATCGCGCCCTTATTGATGCTCGTGCTCTTTACGGGAAGTTACTTGTTGGCGAAACACAGAAACAGCAGTTCTGCATCCGCAGTGCGTGCGGTACTGCACAAGCATCAAGCGGCGGCGCTATACGTTGCGTTCCTAGTCTACTCGCCAGTTTCGTACAAGATATTCCAAACGTTTGCCTGCGACGAGCTAGACGATGGGAATGCCTACGTTCGGGCCGATCATAGTCTGAGCTGCTTGACACCTCGTCACGCCTGGTACCAGACGTACGCGTTGATCATGGTGGCTGTGTACCCTGTCGGCATAGCGGCTATGTTTACGTGGTTGCTAGTTCGCCACCGACGTGACCTCGTTAAGCCCAACCGAGAAACACTCTCACACCTGAGGCCGATCAAAGGAATGTGGGGCGCGTACAAGCCGTCTCGATACTACTTCGAGGTGGTGGAGTGCGGCCGTCGAGCCGCTCTCATCGCCATCGCGGCATTCATCCCGCACTCCAGCACTGCACAGATAGCCATCGCTGTTTTGTTTGCGGTAGTGTTCGTGTTTATTTCGGAAGCTATTGCTCCTTTTGAAAAGAGCGCAGACATTGGCCTTTACCGTTGGGGAAACGGCATCATTGTCACCAGCCTATACGTAGCCTTCCTGATGGAGATTGAAGTCGCCCATGAAACGGAGCAGGCTAGCCTGGCATTTTCGCGTGTGCTTATCGCAGCGAATGTAGTCATGGTAGGCACAGTGTTGATCCAGACAGCCCTGTTGGTCAAGAAGAGGCGTAAGGTGAGGGAGATAGGGCCTGCTCGCCGTACATTCTCTCGAGAGGTGTCACTAACGTAGGTTCGCGCCCTAAGTACCAGGTAGGGTGGTAGGGTGGTAGGCTGGGAGCGCGGTTGCACCACCGCATGTTTATATTAGAAAAACCAAGGGTTTGTCCGTGACAACTTGAGACTCAGAAACGACTCCAAGAAGCCATTCGCCGTCAACGCAAACACTACAACAGAAGCCTCTCAAGGGTGTGCAGCTAGACGGAGAGCGAGCCTTTGTCATGACGCGGGATATAGTGTGCCAACCAGTGAAATATCGCGCGGAACAAGCCGTGTTTTTAATGTCGCTGATGCTTTCTCCTGATTCCATCTCCGTTGGGAGGGGGGGGGGGGGTGTACTCGTTAGCCGCATGTCCTGCATGGCCGTAGTCGTATGACCATCATAGACCCTCGCATCCCTACGATGCTCGGATAGCGCACGTTGGGTTTTTACCGACGAGGCAGACATTGCTATTAACACGAAGCGCGACGCGTCGTGGGGTGTTGAGCGAGTTGCATGGAGGGCGAGATGCATCCTACTAAGAACCGCTTGTTATGCGGACTTGCATATGGACGACAGCCTCCAATGAGAAGATTTGATTTCTGGTTTGGCCATTTCCAGAGACGGCAACGGGTATTACTATGTACCTGCCTCGTGGGCGCCTTACCATATACACACTCCGTGATATGATCATTCCCCTAGTGCAGAGTTGAGGTTATCAACCTACAAATGATCTAACAAGATCGCCAGCCTTGGTGACCGCCAAAAACAAAAAGGGTGCACTGGTTGTCTAGCTCACGCAGTGAGAGTCGTGTTTTACAGCGTCGTCGCCAACCGACGCCAGCCCACCCTATGTATATTGTATGTAGCTGTGTTTTTTTGTTTCATTACGTAAGGAGGGGCGCTGGGGGTGTACTTCTTTAGGTTATATCATATTGTTAATTTGGCGGGCGCGTTACAGGAATCAAGGAACGAGCCCAATGATGATGATGGTATGCAATACCGACATATACCAGGTATTATTACATTTTTATCGCGGAGGTACTCGTACCCCAAGTTAGGGATTTGCTGCCCTGTGATGCGTCGAACGCAGGGTGGATGTGTTTATAGGTTAATGTACGAAGTTGCGCGTTTGTGACGACTCTGCTAGAGATGACACCTATTATTGTAGCAGTAGTCGGTATCATATAGTCGCTGCTGAATATCACAGGGTTATCTGCTACAACGTAGCTCCTACATCAGTAGGCAGTACCCATCTAGGAGTAGGGACCTGTTCCGTATCACGGTTTTCATGTGATAACAGTACCAGTACGCAACAGCAGCAGCTATTATACTATTGTGTGCGCTTGTACACATGCCGAATACTCTCTGGTAGCATATAGCAAATCTGCTTAACTCATATCGCAGACAAAGATCAGCATGATAGCACAGTGTAACTACTCGTAAGACAGGACAGTAAGTCAAGTACACACAGGTACACACCAGAGTTTGTGTCGTAGCCTAACCCCTGTCATGAGCATCATAGGTTTATCGTACGGACGTACGCGTCGGATATGTAAACGGGACTGTCATGATCCGATCGAATACAGTACCCTGGAAGACCAGTAGAATTTTCGGGGAAATAGCCCAGGGCCATCATGAATGGTTTGGTATTATACTTTGGGTCATATCCTGTTTGAGCTGCCCTTACGAGTTCACGTGCAACACCCTCTTCGGCTCTCTTCTACAACATGCTCTTCACAAGCTTTGTCTGATGGACATGGCCATCTATGTAAGGCGTTGGGTCACCTTCTTCTTATTATCTTATGTTTCTATCTGAAGCTTTTCGTACACAAGTTCACCTCACCACGAACGAGTTTCGCGCTTACCTCAATTTTCGGCTGTGTCTTGGCTGGTCATCAGCAAGCGAGCCTACAGCATACCAGGTAGACACTACTATTCATAGCTACGAGCTGGTACACACGCTGAACGCCATCCCTATTAGCCCCATATTCCTTTAATCGATTTTAAAGAAGCGTACCGTCGGAAGATGACAGAACCACAGTGGATTGCTGCCACTACGGTCCCATCGGTTCAGAACCGCAGTTTACTTCCCGTGGAATCGAACCGTAGAAAAACCACGTTACACGGATGGGCCTGACCACACCTTCTTTGTGGCGGTTCGGTTTGGTTCAGATCGATGATGCTTATTTTTGTTATGTTTCGGTTGTGTTCAAACCGTATGTACACACATCACAAAAGGCCTACGGTTCGGTTATGTTTCGATTTTTTATTTCATCCATCCCTTAAATAGTTCTGCAGTTTGGCCTGAATCGTTGCGAGGAACCGTAGATAGCCCCGATTTTGTTTTCGTTGAAACCATGCACCAGCCCCTTTCCAAGCATGCAAATACCCAAAGATGTGTACGTCTATCGCGCGCTCCTTGAACAAGACCAAAGCGTGTGGGTAGGATGGATATAACGTTAATTTACATGCAGCACGGAACCAAGCACGGCAGTGGGTGCGTTGGTTTTTCCAGAGCCAACCAAGGACAACCAGAGAGAGGGTGCAGTCGGAGAGGGCGTGCAGAACAGTTTCCTGGGATAATATGAAGCAGACGGCGAAATGCAGTCTGTCAGTAGCAGGGGAGAATATTAACGCCTGATATGATGCGTATAACGTACTGTAGATGGTGTCGGTTTTTAGTGGTTGTTCTGGCCACAGTAGAGCAGTACTGTAGTAAGGGAGCCATCGAAGGTGGAAAGCATTAACGTATTTAGGGCCACACTTTCGAAGGGAGCCCCACGTGGATTGTAGTCCGGCCCACGTCAGAGCATTCGATCGTGTTTCCGTTGAGTGGGAATCTATACAGCCTTTACGGCTACCGAGTCGACCGCGTAGGGAAGATGTCTGTGCTTCACTCGCCCCGGGGCAACTGCCCAACAACTCCGCGATTGACAGCAATGATCTACCACTGCGCGGCTGGACACTCCCACAAGGTACTACTCCGCAAGACCGTGGAGAAGCAAGGGATCGTCCTCGAGGGAAACCTGCTGGAATGCAGAGGGTGCTCCGATGCGAAAGGGCTTCGCAAGAGCATCGAGCAGTCTACGCATGAACGAGCAGATAAGAAGCTCGGGAAGATGATTATGGATTTGACTGGACCTACGGTGGTAGAGTCTCTCGGGAGGAAGCGACACACTCTCATCGTGCGGGACGGTTGTTCACGGTATACTTGGGGGTACTTTACGCGCCACAAGTCGAATGCCGCGGAAATTTTTGAGCAGTTCCTCGCAGATATTCGTGCAAACGGTATCCCTTCCAAGGCGGCAATCGTCCGATCAAATGGGGCTGCGGGGGGTCGGGTTGGGGACTTGTGTACAGTGGATCACGAGGTATCAAGTATGAATTCACGACGGCTGACAGTCGCCAGTTCGATGGGGGTAGCCGAGCGTGCTCTAGGCTTGATCGAGGAGGTCGCGATGGGGGGCCGAATCCAGGCTCGTGAGCTTTTTCCCGGCGCGCAATTAGCGGCGACTGGGCGATTGTGGGCTGAAGCGTAATGGGCGTGCGATGCTTTGAACCGCGCAGCACAGATAACCCAGAGAGGAAGTTGCCGTACGAAATGTCCAGTTTATGTCAAGTATAAGGAGGAAAGTGTAAGGGGGACACCTACGGTTAATCGGCGGGTAATTGGTGGGATATCTGCGGCAGGTAATCGACGGTTAAATTGCGGGTGATATGGGACGTTTCTTGTCTACAGTAGCAGCCTGCTGGATGGTGCTTTTGTGCCCTTTCGCGTTCCACCGTGAGCTCCCACTCGATGTTTGGCCGGGTCAGCTCCACAGCTAGGGCTAATCACGCGCAATACTACCCGGCAGTGCCCGTCGCCTGCACCACCTGCACCTGCCCAGATGTATGACTCCCTGTCTACGGAAGAGGATTAAGTGCTATTAATAGAGGCAGACACTTTCAGCACGTCGGATCGAGGTGATGGGGGAGGTGGTGGATGAGCTGGACGACGGTCTGGCTCACGTGAACGATCTCGAGTTGCCGTGGGGTTTCGATCTGGACGCGTTTTGGAGGAGCACACCCAGCAGGCACCTGCCACCGGCAATGCCGGTGACGGGACAGCCGAGACGATGGGTTCGTCTCAAGGGGGCACGATGGACGCCTCCTCGGCCCCGGTAGGGAGGTCCGAAACAACCGAGACGATAGGTGTATCTCAAGGGGGTGTGGTGGACGCCTCCCGGGCAAACCATCAGCCTCCGACACCAACCAAGAGAACGATGGCGACCCCCCCGCGGTCCTGTCGGGGAAGGCGACACACTAGCTCAGCAGCTGAGGACGGCTCCCCGCGACAGTACGGGGCCGAACCTGGGGTCAGAGCCAACGCCTGGGGGGTGAACCTGCTACATGTTAGCTAAGGATGAACCCTGAGGTCGCGGATGTGCTGCGACGAAGTCTGGAAGTTTGGTGAAGAGTACATTTTTGACGACGGAGGACGCAATGGCCTTGATGGCTGGAAGACTTGCTTTGGAGACCAAAGGGGAGTTGAGCGTAGGCATGCCGAGTGGTTTCCCGGGGGACGTAGAACCGCCCCCGCAGTCCGTAACAGATGTGCGTTCTCGATACAAAGCGGCGTGGCACCGGTACGTGCAAAGCCGCGACATCGCCACAAGGGCGGAAACCTGTAGACGCGAAGTGGGTTCATGCAAGACGGACAAGGGTGTCTTGGTGTTAATGACGAAAGCTAGACGTATGGCTAAGAGATATAGCCAGGTGCAGGATGTAGATTACTTTCAAACGTTTGAACCAACTCCCTCGTCAGCAGCAGTTAACATTCTGGCGGCTGCTGCCAATGAACACGGTTTAAACATTGTTTGTTTAGACGTCGCACAAGCTTTTGTTCGCTCGAAATTCGACGCCGAGATATGCATGAAACTACCCGGTGGGTGTGGTGACATGTCAAAATGTTCGCCTAAACCGATCGCTGTATGGTCTGAAGCAGAACGGACTGCAGTGGGCCGGAATCCTGGTAGAGACCGTGGCAGACAGTATGGAGCACTGTAAAAACTGATCCGTGTGTTTTTCGTATTGTTGTGGACGGCAAGGTAGCCCTGATCATGGCTCTTCATGTAGATAGCATCGTGATTGCAGGATCGGACGAGACATGCAGAGACTTCCATGCCCGATTTACCACATTGTTTGGGTTTTGAGTTGACTTCCATGCAAGTTTCCAAAGGCAAGTTTGGTAGGTATACCGGTACCGGGGGTATATTTGTTGCGCGTACCGAACTTACCGAAGTGTCGGGTACCGGTATTGAAAAAGTACCGAACTTACCGAAATGTCCGGTACCGGTAGTGAAAAAGTACCGAACTTACCGAAGTGTCGGGTACCGGTATTGAAAAAATTCCGAACTTACCGAAGTGTTCGGTTGGGTATTGAGCACACTACCGAGAAAATACCGGTACCCCCGGTATTGTGACCGAGGGTATACCGGTACCCGGGGTATATTTAGGTGAGCGTACCGAACTTACCGAAGTGTCAGGTACAGGTATTGGAAAAATACCGAACTTACCGAAGTATCGGGTGCCGGTATTGAAAAAATACCGAACTTACCGAAGTGTCGGGTACAGGTATTGAACAAATACCGAACTTACCGAAGTGTCGGGTACCGGTTTTGGAAAAATACCGAACTTACCGAAGTGTCAGGTACCGGTATTAACCGAGGAAATACCCCCGGTATACTTCGGTACGTACCCTACCGAATATACCCTAAATACATGTGTACTCGTATATAGCAACAGCAAACAGATGGCGGCGGCAACGGCGGAGAAAACGACAATGCCACCGCCCCCATCCCAACCACGTAGCAGGCGGCAGCACGGTTAGCAGCAGCCCCAGCCCCAGCCCCAGCAAGAACAACAACAGAACACAGCAGCAGAGGGGCAGAAGCAGCAGCTCCAACTTGGGCAATGTGCTGCTGCTGTGGGCTCCACTGTATATTTGCAATATATTTGATACAGTCCACGCGTGCCACTGCCATCGAGTGCTACGCTTGAAGCCCGTTTTATACCCCAACCTCCCAAGTTCGAAGCTCGGCATACCGTTTAGATCATCGGCGACGTCGCGTTGTGCTACTGCCGCTGCTGTTGGTACATCAGTGTATGAGTATAATTAGAGCAGCGATGGGTTGGAGATGTCGCGTTCAAGGCCGTGTAGAGGATGCATGATACGAGTACTTTCTCAGGCGAGCAGTCGAAGCTTCTCCTAGATACCACACGAAGGTTGCGCAGAGCGTGCCGTAGCACCGCCTCGGCGTCACATCGAACCCCAACGGCACGAGTTGGAGATAAGATCAGCTGTCCTTTCGCTCCGTACTCTCGATGGTTTTTGTGTTGTGTCTACAGCCATGCATGATGGGTGTGATATGAGTGCGTGGTGTTGCTCCATAGCCAAGGACCAGATTGATACATAAATAATGTAGAGAAGACTGCTGCTGCCACAAATAAATGCATGATGTGTGTCCGTATTGCATACATACCCGATTCCCCGGTATCGAGGCGGCACCGATCACCATCGGTATTGTGGTCGATGGTATACCGGTACCCCAGGTATATTCGGGTAGGCGTACCGAACTTACCGAGGTGTCGGGTACCGGTATTGGAAAAGTACCGAACTTACCGAAGTGTCGGGTACCGGTATTGAAAAAATACCGAACTTACCAAAGTGTTCGGTAGGGTATCGAGCCCGGTACCGAACAAATACCGGTACCCCCGGTATTGCGATCGAGGGTATACCGGTACGTGGGGTATATGTGGGCGGGCGTACCGAACTTACCGAAGTGTCGGGTACCGGTATTGGAAAAATACCGAACTTACCGAAGTGTCGGGTACCGGTATCGAGGCCATACCGAACTTGCCGAAGGGTCGGGTACCGGTATTTACCGATAAAATACCCCCGGTATACTTCGGTACGTATATACCCTACCGAACATATCTTTGCAAGTTTCCGCGAAGAAAATTACATGAAACTATATATTATTTCCACGAAGTTTTATTTTACTTTCGTGGAAGTAAATTTTACTTCCATGAAATTTTGTTTACTTCCATGGAAGTAAAATTTACTTCGACGGAAGTTTTTTTACCTCCATCCTATGATTATATTGGAAATAAATTATTTTTTTGCTTCCATGCAAGTAAAACATGGAAGCGAGGGCGTGAATTCACTCCCTGCTCCCACTTGGTACACCTTCCCACCCAAAGTGGGCCCATCCTGATTGCCCAAACGTGGACCAATTACAAACGGGATATTAAAAACCGTGTAGCGCGCAGCGCGGAACCACACTAGACCTGCCTAGTGGCCGAAGGCCTTCTTCAAACGGAAACT
The DNA here is from genome assembly GCA_008828725.1 of Saccharina japonica. Lineage (NCBI taxonomy): Eukaryota > Phaeophyceae > Laminariales > Laminariaceae > Saccharina > Saccharina japonica. The sequence goes on from MEHQ01002044.1 coordinate 70,210, forward strand.
TACACGGAACCATGGAGGAAGTGTTTTTACTTCCATGGAACTAAATACGGTTTTGTTTCATGAAATTTTCCAAGGTCAGGTTCTGTAGGGTACCTACAGAACCATACCCGGGGTATTTACCCGGGAAATACCCTACAGAGAACTTCTGTGAGTTCTGTAAGGGTTTTATTCCCGTACCCGGAACTTCTGTAAGTTCTGTACGACCTTCATACCCTACAGAAAACTTCTGTAAGTTCTGTACTCCCCGTTTCACAATACCCGGGGTACCGGTACAACGTGTTTGTACCTGCCCGGAACTTCTGTGAGTTCTGTACGCCCGTGCCACAATACCCGGAACTTCTGTGAGTTCTGTAAGGGTTTTATACCCTAACCCGGAACTTCTGTAAGTTCTGTAAGACATCCATACCCGTACCCGGAACTTCTGTAAGTTCTGTAACACCTTGGGCACAATACCCCGGGTAAGGGTATTCCCTCGGCACAATACCCTGTGTGCCGGTACAGATTAGGGTATCGTTGAGGATGTCAGAAGACGGGCAGTCGAGGGAAAATGGGCATCGGTCAAGGGTGTGCATTCGAGTGTTCCACACTAAAACCTAGGGCATCTATGCCCACCTCGACAGGTACGTGGCGGACGAGCTCGAAGCGGTCTACAAGGACSCGCGACATGAGAGGGCTGTACAAACACCTTAAGAGATCAGTGGGCCTCAGCGGGAGACAAGCGGGGGACAGCAGTTCGTCACGGAACGAGAATGGCGTGCTGCTCCGGAGCAAGGAAGACATCCTCCAGCGGTGGGCGGGATTCTTCGGCACCCTCTCTCAACACCAAGTCCCCCACCCTGAACCCAGACATCGCCGAAAAAGTGACGCAACGACCAGCGACGAYGAGCCACCCGACGGTTGGGAGCGGCGCCAGACCTCGAGGAGGTGAAACGGGCAACGAAGGCCTGCACAACTGGAAGGCACCCGGCCATGACTCCCTCCCTGCCGAGTTGCTTAAGATCGATGACGACAACCCGTCGTCCTGGACCGCCTTCATGTCATCTTCATCGACGTGTGGAACGGAGGAAAGATCCCGCAAGAGTGGAAGGATGCAACCATCAAAGTGCTGTACAAGAAGGGCGACCGGTCCAACTGCAACACTTCAGGGGGATCTCGCTACTATCGCACGTAGGCAAAGGTCCCCGCCAAACTCATCACCAACCGCCTAAGGCCTTCTGCGAGAGCCAACAAATCCTCCCGGAGGAACAGTGCGGCTTCCGACCTGATCGATCCACAGTATGCATGCTGTTCGTCGTGCGCCGACTCCAGGAACTAGGGCGGAGAAGGAGAATACCGCTCTACATGTGCTTCGTCGACCTACAGAAGGCCTATGACTCGGTGGACCGAGAGCTGCTATGGAAGGTGTGGCCAGGGCCGGGATTCCTGCGGAGATGGTCGCCGTCATCCGCCAATTCCACGACGGAATGCGGGCCAGGGTGCGCATGGACGATGGAGAACTGCGACTGGTTCATGGTCACGCAGGGCTTGCGACAAGGGTGTGGCTGTCCCCACTGCTGTTCAACGTTTTCTTCGCCGCGGCCCTAGAGGTCGTTGTCGTACGATTCAGCGAGAACGATGGTATCATGCAGAACATAGTGCTCCTGAAGGAGGAGACGGGAGCGGGGACGATGACACCACTCGACCGCGTACGGAGGGCGGTGTGGGGGATGCTGTATGCCGATGACGCCGGCGTTGTATCGAGGTCCACCGACGGACTGGCGAGGATGATGACCGTTACGTGCAGGTGTTGGGGAATTCGGGCTGACGGTGTCGGAGAAGAAGACGGAGACTCTCCTGATGCGAGTAAAGGAGAAGCAGCCAACCACCCCCCCGCCGCCGATGATCATGAAGCAGCGGGGCCAGAGATACACCCAAACCTCGAGTTCCGGTACCTGGGCGGCCTCGTCAACGRACATGGCGACCTCACCCGGGAGATCAACTTCAGGAGCAGAGGAGCGTCGGCGTGCGTCAGGAGGTATGGCCCGGAGCTCTTCGATAGGCGGGAGCACCGTTCGACTCAAGGCCCGCCTGCTTCAAGCGGAGGCGATTAGGCACTGCTGTACGGTTGCTGACATGGGCCCCACGTCGCGACCACTACCGACTGCTGCGGACGATATACACACCGGTTAGCTGCTGCGAGTTATTGGGTACCAGCGCAAGCAAGGCACCTATCCGGCAGCTGTCCTACGCCCAGGCCCTGAAGAGGGTCGGGTGTCAGAGCGTGAGAAGCCACTGTCCGGCAGCGGCGCCTGCTGCTTCGCGGGGGCCGTGGCAAGCCAGCCAGACGGACGACTCCCGAAACGACTGATGTTCGGGGAGCTGGTGGGGGGGAAGGACCCGGGCGCGGGGTGGCCGGAGCGGAACTGGCAGACGTCCTGAAGACGACTTCAAGGCGTTCGGGGCTACGCACGGCTCTACGGACGACGAGAGATGTTCTTCGGAGTCCCGAATTCATTTGGA
>MEHQ01002044.1:73838-262987 GCA_008828725.1 Saccharina japonica
CGGAAGCAGCGAAGGTGAAGGGAGGAAGGCAGTGGTATAAGGGAGTGCTGCAGGGAGCTGAGAGGTTTATGACCTCCTGGCACAAGGACGAAGAGGAGGCTAGCCGAAAACGAGCGACCAAGCGAGACAAAGAGCGCAGCAATATTAAAGAGACGACAAGAACCAACGGGACGGGAGGGGTGCGGAAGAAGGACGAATCGGCGAGGGAAGAAAACAAGCGAGAAATGGCGGACCGAGTGACGCGACATGTGCCGGATTGACTCTCCTGGATTATTCGTTTGTTTGTTTGTTTTTGTTTTTTGTTTTGTTTTCCCTCCCCCCACCGCCGCACCATTGCACCACCCCCTCGGGATGACGTGTCTGTGCTATCTCTGTGGTCTTGTTTGTTTGAGTGTTTGCTTGTAATTTCGACTTGTCTCTTTGTCTTTGTCTTTGTCTTTTTTTCCCTTCGCTGTTTTTTCCCTTCGTTGTTTTTGACCTTTTGCAGTTACACTGCTCGCAGGCCGGGGGTACATCAGTAGCACGGGACCATAGCTCGCTTCCCCCGTATCATGTCTGCGTTTATAATCGGGGTGAAGGACTCAATTTGTTTGCCTGACCGGCGTGAACCCGGCACGGAACACCCCGGCATTATAGGGGCACCAAGATAGAATCAGGGGGCGTATACCCCCGATTGGTGATGTTGACGTTTCCAGTTTTATTTTTACCTTCACATAGCGTGTAGAGGGGAGCGGAGGGCTTCAGACAATCTGTTTTTGACTGACTTCGATCGCTTTGCGGACCCTTCGGGTTCCACTTTATTTCAGTATACCTTTTTCGGGTAAGTTAGCCTGCGACCACGGGAATCGACCGTGTCAAGTGTTGGATTAGTACGGACAGATGGAGGCTCTGGATAAAGAGACCGGCACGGTTTTTAATGTGAAGACAACAACAACAACAACAACAACAACAATAGTGATGCCGACTACGCCGGTAACAGCCGCTTGGCATCGGGGGCGGTAACAGCCCCGGGGGGTGCGGCCGTCAGTTGGGCAAGTAGTACGCAGAGGTGTGCCACGTTGTCCACAGCAGAGGCAGAGTACATCTCCCTGGGTGCAGGGGTGAAGGAGGATCTGTTTATGGGCTCAGTGCTATCGTTTAGTTATCCAGAGCTAAGCGGATCATGAGTCCTGGTTCTTGAGGATAATCAGAGGGCCATAGGGTTCGCTGAGAACCCTTTAAGTTCTGCGCGGAGCAAACACATTGACGCGCGCTTTCATCTCGTTAGAGCTACTTCGGGCGAAGAAAATCGGCGTTCAGTTTGTAACTTTGGAAGAGCAGCACGCGAATATATTGACGAAATCACTTGCTGCGACTCCCTTTAAGTCTCACCGTACATAGGTTATTGTTGAATCTACGTACCGTTGGAGGGTGAGTAAGGGTCACGAGCATTATTCGATGTACCATGTTTGAGCGATGCGAGGAATACCTTGTAAGGTCGCCACCCCGCGCTACTTTGAGGGGCATGGGTGAGTAGGGCATCGATTGGCATTTTATTTTATGGCCATGCTCATCGTTTGGCATACAGCCTTTGTTTAAACTGCAATGATTTGGAGTATATGGGTTATTCGGGGGGTTTCGGCCGGGTGGCGGGGTTTCCTCCTGCGGGACTATTGTTAGCTGTTAGGTCTTGGCTTGTATTGAATATCCCTTTGGTTTCGTCAGCTTGTATTGAATATCCCTTTTGCTTGTATTGAATATCCCTTTGGTTTCGTCAGCTTGTATTGAATATGCCTTTAGCTTGTATTGAATACATCCGTTTGGCTTGTATTGAATATATCCGTTGTGTTAGTTGTGTTTCGTCAGCTACGATAGAGGTAGCACTTTTTGGCTGATTGCTTTTCTGAAGGACTATGAAACTCGTCGGAATTCCATTTTTTTTGTTGCAATATTTTTCGTTTTATACTTCGGGCATGATATTGTTCATCGGGTATATAGTATATAGTATAGTATATAATGTACAGTATATAGCACTTTTATTTTATTTGCCTCCAATACCAGTTTTTTTGTGAGGTATAGAGCTCCTCAAGTGATAAGTAGCCACCACCAGAAGGCAGAAACATGGCCTGTATGCAGGTGCACCTCTACCGCCGTACCACATGCGCTCCCTGTCAAGAGTCAGGGAGGGGGGTCGTTTGGATAGTTTCAGCAGCGACGGTTACAAAAGTTGTACGAGTAAAGGGTTGTGTATATATTAACAGGCGCTAGTATGGATTTTTGCCTTGAGCGTTGAGCGGGAGGAAAGCTCGAGCACTCCGTTATCTCTCGTTATGCCCTGTAACGCAGCGACCTTAAAGCATATCATGCGAATGCGAGGCAGTCACGGCATTCAGACTTGTAAACTACGGACAGTTTCTCCATGACCGCGCACCGCCTGGGCACCAAAGCGGCCAAGCCCGTCCTCCCAACCCCCCCATCTTTACCTCTATACACCAGCTCGGGTCTATGATACAGATCTCCCTGAATAACATGCTGACGAACGGTCGAGCACAACGATGTGATCCGTCCACATAGCAATGAGTAGAATTCCATAATGAAGCTTAACTCTTTCGAAACGCTTGTCTCGCGTGTCCTGGATGAATCACAGGGTGCAAAGCTGCACCGATTCAATATTAGTTCCGCTTGTCGTTCTTGTTATCGTTGTTATTCTGCATTAACTTATCGTCAAAATAGAACTGACTCGTGGTCACGAGACAGGCTCCAACAATTATGGAGGGGGAGAATGGATAAAGCACATCAGGAAAAAAACAAAACGTAACAATATACCAGGTACCTGGTATACGATATGATGTAAACAAACCAAACTGAATAACATCGCACACAGCAAACAAAATAAGTTAAATACTCAACGCACGCATCATATACGCATATGTTGCGCATAAGGCTGGACAAAAATATGTAAAACAAAACGCAAAAAAAAAAAAAAATCGGAGCGCCAAATAATTAGGAATGACAGCGCGGTGTCTCAAACGTTTTGGTCCACCGCAGGTCGCTTATTGCGTCCTCCACAGTGGGCCTGCTACTGTACTGAAATTAGGGTGTGGGGAGTGGCAAACGTTACGTTACGTTACGTTACGTACAAAACATGACAGTAAAAACCTGTGGGGGCACGAAAATTCCCAACGATGCCGGAAAATCTATAGTTTACCAAGATAGGGGGGGAAACGACGAGAGCTCGTATGGTAAGCGTACGTGAGGAAAATGCAAAAGCAAAAAAGCACAAAATAAACAAGAACGAAAAGCAGACAGAAACAAAAAATGGCAGCCGGCGCAAGCGTACGTAGCCAAAAACAGTGGGAGATAGACCTGTACGGGTACGTAACGTGGGCGAGTCAGGCCGATCGTATCTGCTCCTTCAAATCAGAGCGACCTTTTGTGCCCTGGCTTTCCTTAGTATCACTGAATTACTTCAACTAGAATGCGCCGCGATTCGGAGGTCGCTGAAGAGCTCGGAGCCGTTGGGCCGGAGAAATACACTTCAAGCGCTCGATAGTCTTACCACTACAAAGGACTGGAAGGTACACAATGCCTCACACGGATCGGACTCGAGAGGGGGGGCTCGTGAATAAAATGCCGTCGGGGGGTGACAGGCCTGATTTTTTGTCTCAGGTCTGCCTAAGGTTGGATCTTTTGGGCAGCGCACGAGTGAAACCTTAAACTTGGTGTGAAAATAAACAGTCAATTGTCTGTGAATCCTATCGTATACCACACGCAACTACTCTCCATACTCTCAAGATACTATTGTTTTCAAAACTATACAGAAGCTCGCCGTATTCCACTACATACGTCACTTATAACAAGCAGAGCGTGGTGCCCACAGTCCGCCTCTTTGCGACTACATTCAGGTCCAGAGGACCCTTGTAAACTACACTCGGATATTCTCCTGTTGAGAAGATCGCCTTACCTACTAGTAGGCGCTCTGCCGCCGTGACAAGGCGATACCGTGCGTCTATTCCCCAAAACCGTTGTGTGTAAAGCGACAGCAACCAATTAATATAAATAGCTCCAAGCAGCAACGACAACAAAGGCAAGAACAGACAAGCGTCCCCGCTACTAACGCAATCCCTGCGGCTAGGGAATGACGCAAAGCTTCATTAAAATAAAACACGCGCAGCGATCATCAATGCGCCCATAAACACGCTTACCGCTAAGGAGCAGCATCAGCTACAATACACCCCCACAAAATAATAAAGGTAAGGTCACTTACCCACAAAATAAGCAAGGAAAAAGGTCCCTTACCCGCAAAATAGTCAAGGTAAGAGGTCACTTACCCTACCGGATCTAAGCACGAATATCAAAATTGTTAAAACTAACCGTACACCCAAGAGAAAAGCGCAGCAAAATCAGCTGCAGCAGCGACTATAAAGTATAAGCATCACATTGCTATCGACGACAAGTCGACATGTCAAGGTGAATCAGGGCAGACCACTGGCGACCCCACAAGTGCGAATATCTACAAAGCCCGAACCCGTGCGAGTCTGGCCGACAGGATCAGTCGCTAAGCACCAGTCCGGACACATTTCCTCGTCCCACGCCGTACTAAACGATGCGTTACCCGGCAAGAAACTCACGGTCTTGCAGGCTAGTGCCGGCTCGGGCTTAACGTGGTACGGGATTAACGTGGCCGGGCAGTCCGTGCACATCTGCGGTGGGGGTAATGAAGCATCACACAGAGGGAAGGTCACCATCACACAGAGAGGAGGTCGATTCACTGATATCACGAAGCACCACACACACAATAATTCCACAATCAATAGTACCAAGTCCACCATTCATAGTACCACCCAAGTAAGCCCACCAGGCTTGGCGGCAACGATGCGAGCGAAAACACGGATATCGTGTGCGCGTCGACGTCCAACAATATGTTGGTGTGATTTGCCTGGTGCGCACTACTCGTCGCTTCCTATAATACTTATATACAACAGGCCTGCATACTACTGCATACAGCAGTACACGTTCTGACTGTGTCCCTCACCTGCATACAGTACTCGTATTATACACGTTCTGCATACAGTACTCGTATTAAACACGTTCTGCATACAGTGTCCCTCACCTCAAAAACGTTCGCAAGCTCAGCGCGTCGCGTGATGATGTCGGGTGCAGCGGCCACCTTATCGTACAGAACTGCTTTCGTCCCCACGGCCTTGGTGAGCATGATCTACAGTACAAACCGAGGTACGGCCCAGGTAGCCCGGGACGGCAAGTGGGTGGGGGACTAGGGTAAAAAAATGCGGGTCGAAATTGCGTTGAGAAAACGATACCTGGTATCGATATTTTTTGGCGAAAAACACCAAAACAAATCGTATCAGTGTCTGCGAGGGGTTCTGGCGGTGTCTGATACCAGGTACCTTGTATGTGATTCCCTTGTGGTCCTGCAAGGCGTCATGACCGACTTTGCAGTACTCGCAACCGGCATGTACAAGTGGTGTTAAGGCTAAGGCACTGTAGATGGCTTCGATATATATACGAAACAAACAGGACAAGGTACCAAGTATGCCGGGGCACATCCATCGGCGACGGCGGCCGGCGGCCGATGCAAAACCACAAACGTTGCTCGTTACCCGATACCAAGTGAAATATCAAGCATGACCCAAAAAGTTGGGTAAATACAAAATACGCCGTGTATTTGAACCACGGTGTACTTGAATCGTCACAACGCGGCGGGACAACGCGTAATCTACAAAGTACACAGTAGACACTAGAGTCGGTGCACAACGATTGGCGACGGCGGCAGATGGCCGTTGAATGTTACAAAACTGGTTCGTTACCCGCTGTGAAGCACTGCAGTAGGCTAACATAGCTACACTCATTAGGCTAACACAGTAGGTTATCAAGCACGGTCACAACCTTTATAAAAGAATTCCGTGTACTTGAAGCGTTAAAACGTGTCAGTGCAACACAAGGGGCGTCTTTTTTTTTCAAAAGCATACATGCATTGCATTTTGAACTGCGCACAACGATACCAGACGCCAAGGCATTGCCTGCGGCTTTTGGTGTCAAGTTGTTCTGCTGCAAGATGAAATCTGGTTCGCCCGTTGACGAGAGCATTTTCTCACATTTGCGACCATTTCAGTCACTGCTGAGTGCACCATTTTGGAGCCATCATATGCTTCTGAAGAGTTGGTTTCCGAAATGTAATGGTAGTGAATGCTGCATCCGTAGCACCGTTTTCCAACCCTGGACATCTCGTTTTCAAAAAGCTTCGCCTGGTATATCTGCGGAAAGAGGAGAGGATGGTCTGGGTCACAGGAAGCAGAACACGTCACAAGCGTATACGCGGCGAACATCCGGGACAGTCGAAAATATAGAAAGCCTTGTTCCGCCTGTTTTACAATGCCATGTCGTGGTTGCTTCTACAGTAGGTGTCTTGGGTGTTTTCTTGCCGTAATGCGGCACGTCTGTTACCACGGTACTATGGCAGGTACACTACACCAAAATACGACGGCTTCCTATCGAGAAGCGCCTCGTGTGACGTTCAAGACATGACGGGTTCCTTATATACCATGTATACGATAAAGTTACTCTGCCGCGACGGTACACCACGCTATTAATAGAGCTGGCGCGGTCTCTTTTCACGGAAAATTGATTCACACAAACTCACCGGAAACACGCTCATGAACGTTGTCCTGGGATCCTGTCTGTGATATCGGGTCATTCTTGAAACGCCGCTGTCGTCAGTGGCAGGACTGAATTGGTTTATCGGGTTCACCCCGCGCAGGGAAGCCAGAGTAGGATTCGCGGTATTCCAGCCGTAACCCTGCGTGGCGCAAGAGGCGGTGACGGCATCAACATTTCGGTCATCGTAAAAAAGTGGGGCGCTTTTTGAGATTTAGAGGACAATTAAAAGTACTGTAGTATAAACCCACCTCTCGTCGCCGCCGACGACGACGACTGGGACACGGGACTGCTGACTGCCAGTAGTGAGCGGGGGCTTCACCCCAACAGCAAAACAGGTCCACGATGGCTGTGGACAGTGGCGCGCCGGGCCACTTGGTGTGAACGACGAGCTAATTCCAGGACTGCGGCATCACACGAGGAACTACAAGAACCTTGAGCACCACCAACACCCACACCCTTGGCGTACTATACTGCTGTAGCTTGGACTAGTAATACTAAGTACTAAGTTGGCACCCGCATTAACTAACGAAGGGTGTCGTTCTATGCGGGTATGCCGTGCGCCTCACTTACGTATCCGTACATGTGATCTACCATCACAAGCTCCCCGGTCCAGCCTTCAGGAAGCGCATCCATTATTGCCTGAGGTGAACCAGGCATGTACAGTGCCAGGCAGGGCGGGGGCAGGCAGGTACGATAAGACTTGGGCCCGATTGCTCGAAATGGGAATGCAATCACCGCCACGCACCTAAGCACTGATTTTGGCACTGCGTTTGGCACTGCATTTGGCTACGGTAGAGGCATGTGGCATATACGTACTGTACTGTAGCAACATGCATTTCTGGGGATCTCTGCTTGAGGAGCTCTATATTATTGTCACGGAGGGGGCCATAGTAAACACTACTGTAGTAATACTAGTAAATAGGACCTACGGTACACACAAAAGCCTATACATTCACCTACTGTAGTTTTATAAACAATATTTGGTCGTATTTACTAGTGTTACTAGTGTTACTAGTGTTACTAGTGTTTACTATGGTCCCCCGTAATAATAAGTCGCCCAAAGGCACACTACATGGATTAGGAGAAAAGCTTAAAGTGCAACCCGATCAAGAATACCAATGAAACAATGAAACAATGAAACAATAAAACAATCCCAAACCCTAATATAGGTATATCACGTATAATATTGCAAAACACTACGTATTCACAATGGTATCCAAACGATACTTACAGTATAATAGTACTTCGTATTGGGTTAAGGAGCCAGTTCAGTCAGAAAGGTTGCCTTATAACGCCAAAAAGCGCTTCCAAGTGTAAGCCATGCCCTATCGTATAAGGAAATAACCCAGGCCCCATCGAGAATGCGTCTGTATTATTCATAGGCTATTTGGCCAATTACATCACGCGCACACAACACACTACCACATGTGCAGAAAATAGAACAACGGGCTGCATGTGCAGAAGTGAGCATTGAGCGGCAGTACTGCAAGCAAAGTCACGCGCTTCATATCGCAATATTTACGCGCGAAAAAACAATTAAACGAAACCACTTTCTCCCGCGAGTAAAATCGTGGGAAAGCGTATGATAAGCACCAAACGCGACAACCGGTTGCCCGTGGAGCTGTCACCCCAGACAAAATGTTCCTCAGAAAACTACGCAGATTATTGCTCACGCTGATTTGGACATTCGGGGCTTCGTCTGAATCAACCATGTTCGATGGAGCCCAAATAACATTCGGCCAAGGTTGGTCGTCTCGAAAGATGGTGTTCTTGAAGAAGTGCCGCGCAGAAGTCACGTAGGCAGCTGTGCTGCCGCTTACGAGCTTCTCGTCATTACAAATGGTCGAATCTTCCACCGACCTCACCGTGTACAGCCGCAGATCCTGCACAAAGGTGGATACGAGCAACAACGGGGTGGTTTGTCGCGCAAAAGAGCTTTATCAACGCGACAACTGTAGAGTCGTCAAAGCCGAAGCGTTCTAAAGGTGCGCTTATTAGGGTATATAGTTACTGTGTTAATAGTAACCTTTCGTCGACACTTTAACCCGTACTTCGTGTATAAGTTGGGATTAATAATGTACGTACAACCAGCAGGCTTTTTCCTACCCCGGGGACGCCCTTCTTGCGTCCCCGGGTTCGGTTCCAAGATTACTTCAGCATATTATATGGGACACGCGGGTAACCTAACCTGGTCATAGTGGTCATAATCGGGTATGTTACCCGGGTACAGTAGATACCCTACTATATACGAACCCTTCGAATAGATATGCCGGCTGTCGCCTGCAGAGGTGTCATCATGATAACTACCTGGTACATGTTAGGCATGGCAGGCGCCTGGATAGCGCTCTCCGCAGCGGCATAGGGCTAGGCTTAAGAGTTACATGAAAAAGGTGAGCGCATCATCCTGTCTCACTGCAAAACAAATGAGGCTGCACCTCAACTGATAGGGTAGGTACTGACCTGATAGGTGAGGCGAAGGTTGCCAATCCGAATGTCGACGAAGCCCCAGCACTTCTGTATGGCACTGCTGCCGAAGTTGTCCTTCTGCCCTCGAGCCAGGACCATATCCAAAAGAGACAAATACACACCCCGCAGGATGGAATTGCCCATAGCAAGCAGCCACGTCGGTTCCTCCAGGCTCGCCAAGAGCATGAGATCGTCGTACGAGAAGGTGTCGTGCACACACCCCTTCGGCTGGAACACCCACCCATCCCTCAAAACGCCATGTTTCGCGCTCGCGACGTTTGAAGACACCCACGAACCTGGTCGCCAAAAGCTCGACTCTAGACCTTCGTCTGCCTCGGTGCCGCACACGGGGAGACCATCCACGTCAAGCGCTGGCTCTCCCGAAACTGTCAGTGAGAAGGGGCTGCCAATAATCGGTTGGCCTCTTCCGAAACTGTCGTCGATGTGCAAGTCTACATCTTCGATGTACACCAGGTAGGTGCCGGGGAAAGAACTCTCGTAACTGGCTGTGAGAGTGTCATCCCCGTTGTTCTCCACCCCCGCAATGAACACACTGTCTTCGTTGGCTATCCAGACATATAGGAACCGTTTCTTGTCGACATTCCACTCCCCCTGAGGGTCAGAGCCGTTTTCTCCGGCTAATCGGATTGTGAATGACGCCTGAGTGCCAGCGACCGCCGCATGGAGTCCGGGCCCATCCGCGGTGTGAGGCGCAACGTGCACATCCCGACCGTACGCGTGTGCCTTCACGACAAAAATAAAACAGCGCAAGGAGGGATGATGCATGGTGTCATAAAATGCTTGCACCCGTTTCTAGCCTCTGTCCACTCAGAATCAAATGATACCAAGATAGGGCATGCCGTCAACTGTGTGGTCTGGCATAGGAGAACAAATAACGTAGGGTTTGTTCGGTGGGACGGCGTAGACCTCTATCATTGTTGACAGAACGCACGAGCTCCATCACGCACAGTTCACTAAACTGGTCTCAACAAGCTATTAGACAAACGCTGTCGAGTGCGCCTTATAAATCCCAGTGGCAATGGTCGATACCCAATACCAAGATCGTGAGGAAAACGTATTCATTAAAACCGTCTTCCAAAACATTCCAGGATTATATGTAGATGCCGTCAAATTGTAGTAGTGCAGCAATGGAAGGCAGGGCTTGCAACGGAGGTTCACAATGACTAACCTCACTACGCCCAACATGGACGTATTACGTGTAAGTGGGCGGTTTGCGCCTAAACGGCACACGGGCGCCTACAGGGCTAACAAAAAGTGTGTGTAGACCTGAAACAACCTCGCATATTGCTTTCACAGCCAGTGTATCTCCGTGTCAAGAATCGGCTGCTTAGCACGGCGTTTCTTTGTCACGATATTACCACGCGAAGTCATGGCTGGGGTGATATTCAGTGCCACATGGATAGAGCTCTGTGTCCATGTACAAAATTTCCAATCAAAGTATTCCAGACCGATTGCGCTGGTTGTACTATGATATCTGCTTCCTTTTGCGGCACCAACAAATATTCCCCCCTTTAAAATCACCTGCGGTATCCCGACGGTTGTATAACCCACCGACCCTGATATGTTGCTACGTAGAGGCAAGCTGGTTACGCACCTGCTGCTCCTCCGGTTTCCCTCCCAGGTACTGAGGAAGCGTTGGCTTGGAGCCGCGATGTCCGTCTAGCTTGATTCCTGATATATCGAGAGAGACGGTGGCGGTTCCTGCTACCACCGCGCAGATCGCAATGACGAACCGCAGTACCGGCCGGGCACCGTATCTTAAACGAAGTGGCATCTCAAACCACCGCTCCTTTTCAATGGGACCAAAACATTTTTGCGGTAGGCGGCGTGGCGGAAGAAAAGGAAGAACGGAGAGAAAGGGTTGGGATTTTGCTAGAAACGGCGCTCCATACTCCAGGTTCGCCTCTTGCAGCAGCATGACATATACCTCGTAGCTGTCTTGGTACATGTTTTTGTGAAAAAAATAAATCACTGGCACATTATGTGTGATACGAGAGAAGCCTGTGTCACGACGCTGATGAGCGTGCACTTGGGTAACCCAGAACTCAGTTGACAAGCAGCGGGTTCGCCCGTACCTAGTTCCAGTGGAACGCACCAAGGGTTTGGGGGAAACTACTGGCAATCATAATTGGATCATAATTTGATCCTTATTGTCATTATTTCCAGCGGTAAAAAGGATAATAATGTAAATGCAATGAAATGCGCACAACAAAGGGGATACGTGTGAAAGTCAATTATTGGCCGCACTTGGGCATACAGCATAAAATAACGTGGAGGGGGGTAGCACTCCAGCGTGAGTATGCGTCTTTCCTACCGAGCGATGGCCCACTGACACGTGCACGTGAACTGTGTTCAATGAAAAGGGTAAAACTTGCAGGGCTTTTTGGTACCGGAACAGGTTGTACTATATACCAGCATACTGCCAGTGTATTTGTACTGGCTGAGAGCACCAGCAGTGCGTAGGTCACATTGAATATTTGCGTACGGTCCCGAAAATGCCATCCCGCATCATGGAAAACCAGATAAAACTCAAACGAAAGGTACGAGCGAGAGGGAGGAGAAGACGCACACTGAAGCGCGAAGATCATAAGGACGGTTGCCGAGTATTACTTATACTTCGACGTAATACGTCATTTTGGTTGGTTGAGACATGCGGCAGTTCCTGCGCACAAGTAGTCGGACGATAATGGGATACCGTGATAGTCTTGCCGCCGAGAGGGGATGGCCGGCTAACCCTAACACTAGTTCTGGTTTGAAAAATGTGTGCTCTACTTAGGAGGTTAAAGCCTAAAGCCATCAGTGTGAGGAGCTGTGTAGGCGTTTACTCCTGGTGGTTTCTGTATTTATCTGTTACTTACTGTGCCGGAAGCAGTAGGTCTATTTTTTCGTGCCAACGGGCTATATTGCTGCAGTATGGCAAGGATAACCTATCGCAATTGGTTTAAGAAACCACCCCACACCACGTGAAAATCATTTATATTTCACTTTTATTGTCACCCGGGGTGGGCTGGCATCCTGCGGTGGGAATATATTTAACGAACCTGGGCGATATAGGGCGTGTGTATTCGACTGTTACTTTTTATCACCTTCCTCGTAGGGGTTGATAGCAACACCAAAGGGGGAAAATGGTACATTAGGTATACCCACCCAGGTAACAGAGGGGGTATACAGCAAGCTGGGATACTTGGTACAGTAAGACACTTTCAGGTAGGTACCAGGGGGGTGATAACAGGGGGGTGATACACATAGAAATGTGTGTAGGAATACTCGCATTGTATGCGTAAGTTTGATCTGAAAGAGTTATACTTCGTATTGTGCTAATCTATCTATTATATATACAGTAGTTCGTCTGATGCCCAAAAAACAATACTTCAATCAAGTGATCTTTGATGCCCACTTTATCATAGTAACTTAGAGTGGAGCAAAAACAAACAATACAAACAAAATATCCATTTTTTTCTCCCACACATTCAAAGCACGCTTCTCTCTACGCCGGCATGCCCGGTACCGTCTTCTTACGTCGCAGGCTGGCATACTGTAGTAGTAGTACAACTCGTACGTGCGAAGTGCTTGTTGTCGTGGCCACAGCGATTCGCGGCTGCTCTACGTACGAGTATTGCAGCAGTGCGGTTGCTTCTTTTAATCTTTGCTGAGATTGTATTGTCCATCCTCGCTCTGGTCGCCTACGAGTACTCGTATCGCATGATACGTACTTCGCCTTCTGTCACCGTGCGCGACGAAAGCACCACTGCTTTAGAAACGGACGGGGTCTCTGAAGGCCCCTAAATAACATCCCCCCCTCCTGCCTCTGCTCGTGTTCAAAGCCGTCCCGAGTTCGCGAAGCTTGGTCATGTTGCATGGCCTACTTACCAGGTACCAGGGGTGGTCCTGACGATGATAAACATACGTATTCCACCCCATACCAGGTATCAGGTAGCAGGTACCAGAGAGCACCAACAACCGTCCTCAAGTCAAGCACCGCCACACCACCACCACCACCACCACCACCAGCTGAGCACCAGCGGCACAGAAACGTGTCGCTGGTGGTGGTGGTGGTGGTGGTGGTTGTATTTGCTGGTTTTGGATTTACAACAGATCTCGATCACTCTCCAAGGGATGGCAAGAAATAGAATAGACCATTTTATCGAATGCGGCGCAATCGTATTTTGTCGAATGCGGCGCAATCGTAATGTGATACCAGGTATTGTCAGGTATCATACCAGGCTAGACCGTGCCGCGAGACACCATCATAGCTCTTCGACGATACATCACGTTCAGAGCGATGCTCAGGTGACATGCTCACGTGACATTCTCATGAGCCTGCATCATGCTGTCGTCATGCTGTCTGTGCACGTACGTACGTACGTACGTACGTACATACAATGTGCCTGTTGTATATACGTACGTACGAAAAATGTGGTAAATCATAGGCTGCGCAGTACGTACTTATATCGTACGTACGTACGACGACCACAATGCTGCCGTACGTATACCCGGGGACACGATCAGCGCATTCCTGTATTCCCGGGGACACAATGAATCCCTCCCAGGGGGGGGAGGGATAATATGTCATCCCCTACGTAGCAAAATATTTACTGCTGCCTGTGCACGTATGAAAAGTACGTATGTATTTTCGACCACACTGCTGCCGTACGTATACCCGGGGACACAATTAGCGCATTCCCGTATTCCCGGGGACACAATGAACCCCTCCCAGCCTCCCAGGGGGGGGAGGGATAATATGTCATCCCCTAGCAAAATACTTACTGCTGTCTGTGCACGTATGAAAAGTACGTAAGTATATACGGACGTATGAAAAGTACGTACCTGGTATGTATATACGGACGTACATATCAACTGATTTATCTACTATCATGGCAGTGCTAGTAAATCCGCCCTGCAGGGCGGATTTATGAGATCTGCCAAGGGTGTAAAAAAAAAAGAGAAAACGACACTACACTTGTAGGAAGGTCAGAATGAAAAACAAAACGGATCGCTGTGATCACAGGACGAAATGAGCGAAAAACGTTTTTTGGTTTTTTGGTTTTTTGTTCCCTTTTTTTAACTTGGTTTTAGAGACCCCCCCCTATTTTTTTTCGCTGGTGGGGGGGGGGGGGGGGTAATTAAAAAAAAAGTTGACTTATTGTTTTCTGGGATCACAACGGTCCGGTTCTTCCCTCCAATATAGGGGGGGGAGGTAGTGGGGTATCTGGGATTCAGATCCGCGCATACCCGTGGATCTGCCTCGCTTTTTTTATACTGTTTTTAGTGCGGATTTACGCGCGCTGCTATAATACCATGGTACAGAGTACAGTGCCGTGCGTATCAACTGGCACGTATGATAAGTGCGTTCAATGTGCCTACTGTACGACGTACGTACGTAACACAGCCATGTGAGGGTATTACCTGCTGAGCGTAGGGGTAAAATATCGATCAAGTACCCAGCCCAGGGTAATCCTTATAACACTCTCCCCCCCTCTGAACGGCGGGATATTTGGGATGTCGGTACCGTATACGGCCGTACGTTGACCTACCCGCTTCGTTTCCATACCTAGGGAACCAGGGAGACGTGTTTTTTAGGGGCGCACGCGCAAGCGTTCCTATAAAAGAAACGTTCGAAGTGAGATTCGAACCCATGTCCTCGACGACGTCAAATGTGAGGGTATTACCTGCTGAGCTATAGAGGTAAAGTATCAATCAATTACCCAGCCCAGGGTAATCCTTATAACACTCTAACCCATTGTGATTTCACGCGCAGGTTCGTGTCCTGCCGTCGACGCCATTGTTAAGGCATTAGTCCGTTGGTCTATACTGGTAAAAGGTTAACCGATCGCCTACCCGAACTAAGCCTTATAACACTCTCCCCCCCTGGACCGGCGGGACCTTTGGGGCGTCGGTACCGTATACGGCCGTACGTTGACCTACCCGCTTCGTTTCAATACCTGGGGAACCAGGGAGACGTGTTTTTTAGGGACTCACGCGCAAGCGTTTCTATAAAAGAAACATTCGAAGTGATATTCGAACCCGTGTCCTCGACGACGTCAAATGTGAGGGTATTACCTGCTGAGCTATAGGGGTAACAGATCGATCAATTACCCAGCCCAGGGTAATCCTTATAACAGCCAGCAATCAATGCTGCAGAGTAGTATTATGCTGCCTATTTCTTAACATGCCCTATAATTATTTTCACGAAAAAATCAGTATGCCTGCATGCACGAGTCAAATGATCTCGATCATCAGCACAGCCAGTCTCGCGAGCGATTTTGCAAGCCCCTTTCGCGATGACCGCGAGACAGCCGACAACAATAAACAACGTGCTCTCATAAAGCAGCCAGCCCCCCCTGGCCACATCTATTATAAATATGCTTTCCATCAAACAACCCGCATTGATTCGGAGTCAATCCCCATCGTTTCTATTTCCTTCACCATACATTTTTTGTATTCCTATTAAGAATATTCGTAGTCAATTTGTTTCCTATTTATTCCTACATATTATTGTTAATGTGAGCCTCTAGCATCTCCATTACTACTTGCTTCAATGACCCTACCGCCGTGAGGGCGGGAGGGCCTCTTATTCCCTAGTATTGTGTACCGCACCTCGGCGATGATAATACTTCCCGTTTGAAACTGAAACACAATGTGTACAGGTTTGAGGAAGCGCGAAAACCAAATGCAACCGTGGCTCCACTCGTGGCTTGAAGCGCGTCAGCAGGCAGTGCCGGAGCTACAGACGCGTTATATCCACGATGGTATTGACCTATTTGTTTACGTCCCCCGGGAGCAATCTATTAATAGTGGTGTTGACCTATTTTTCAGGCTCCACAGTACCACGGTATTTGATATGTGCCTCGACGTCGGTTTTGAGCTCTTCACGTTATTTCCACCTCTGCTGGCCCAGCTGCAACACCTACAGGGACTTTACGACTTTACCGTAACTACAGCAGGATAGACACTGGGTGAACTGGTGTAGTTGGGTAGAAAGAAAGAGTTTAATGTGAAGACAACACACACAGCATTCGCCTGTTATGGTATACTTAATTAAGTTACACACATTAATACGAATTTCGGGATTACGGTTGACTTGAAATTCCGGGGGTGTCGCAGGCTGAAAAAGGATAACACAGCAGCAGGCGTTCGTTCCCCGTACCAGCTACTCGTACGTAGCCACCGGGCAAGAACCAAGAGCATAAAAAAAGCTTTTGAAAGCTAAAGAAGCAAAGTAGCCACAGGGCAAGTAACCGGGCAAGTAACACCAACCAACCCAAACAAGTTTATAGTTATTATAAATAGTTATGTATATTACATATTAAATGTAATTGAATACCACATGATATAATACGTGCCCAGTGATGTGAACCGAAAATGGAAATGGACTCGGTCGGTTTTTCGGTTTCTCACCGAAAAGTCGGTCGGTTTCGGTCGTTAAAAACAAAAACAAAAAACGAAACGAAACCGAAACCGAAACCGAACATCTTTCGGTCGGTTTTTCGGTTGGTTTCCCGAATCGTCCACATTTCGAAGGGTTCGGTGCGCATGGTGTTGGCATAATGTGACAAGATGATCGTGGTGTGGTGTCAAGTGGCCTTCCTGCAGTACCTGCATCTGCTGCGCCACACAAGGTACAGGCCGATATGCATATTTATAGTCTGCAGCCGACAATAGCTACAGGTACCGCAGTTGCTACATACAATACAAAAATAGTAGAATAGTATTATACGAGGGCACGAGGGCACTGCTGATGTGCAGTCTAGATAGGATGTAATGATAGATGCAACTTGCAGCGTACAGCTAACATCATCAACAACTCTAGGTTGCTGAAGGGGGGGCTGTGAGTACGAAAGTTTAGCGGGGGAAGAAGCGCATAAAAACGGACCACCACGCGATACATAACACAAGCCAAAAACAATCAACCATCACATGGATCATGGCTCGTGAACTTACTGTCCATGGGCAAATGAGTGACGGTGCCGGGTCACGGACAATCTCAACATGCAAGGGAACCAATATTGCAGCATCAGTGGACTATGAGCCTGTCTGTAGTAGTGCTACTGCTGTAGGTAGACTTATTGAGTCTGCCCAAGCCAACAGCACCCTCACACCCGCCCCCCGTAAACCAGCCTTGCAATTCAACCTGAGCCCTGTGCGACAGTTGTTGCTACTGTACCGCTGTACCTGTTCCCTGTGCGACTGTTGTTACTGCTGCTGCGGGCTGTGTGCTATGTGCTGTGTGCGGTGTGCGTACCCATGTCCATACATAACGGGGTTTCCATGTAGATATGTAGGCGTTATTGGCTTAGGGGACGGGGGAAAAACGACCGAAAAAAAACGATTCGGTTTTTCGGTTTCGTTTTTTGTTGGCAACCGAAAAACCGATTAAAAAAAACGGTTTTCGGTCGCGAAAAACCGAAAAACCGACCAAAAAAACGGTTTTCGGTTTTCGGTTCACATCACTGTACGTGCCTGGTATGATATGCAAGAGCACTTGTACGCGTATATACGAGCGTCGTTCCGTGTACGTGCTGGTACCGTTTGGTGGTCCCGTGCACGCTGAAGACGAGGGAAAAAATCCCGCTGGAGAGCTTTCTTTTTTAACAGTTTTGGTTTGAACGGGATTTGGGAAATCGATATTTCCACGGGGTTTTACGGCACGGGAACAGAAAACCACGGCAAATTAGACACTTCGACGGGAACTGTTTTGACGGGAAAGGGAAATCAAGACGTCCTCGGGAAGTGTTTGGACGGGAACGGGAGTTCATCACTTCTTCGGGAACTATTTAGACGGGATCACAGGAACCATTATTGTACGGGAACGGGGAAAAAAAAGCTTTCCCGTGAAATCCAGCGTGATTTTTCCATCGGGAATTCTCCTGAGCAAGGCCCTGCAGATTTCAGATCTGCCTGTGATTGAAACACGAGTGCAGCATTATACCAGATATTACAGCAGTACCAAACTCTGGTATAATACGTTCAAACGTAGTACGAATATATTAATATGTCTAGGTACCAAATGGACATTTTCCCGGAACAATTTCACTTTTCACCTCCGGCCGCGGGCCTTTTCTCGCGCTGTCGGCTGCGGGGCACGCGGGGGGCCCGCGTGTACGCCACGGCGCAAGTGCGGGTCCCGGCCGAGGCCCGTGGGGCGTGCTCTAGGCCTTCAAAGTCGCAAATTCTGGCAAATAACTCAGGGGAGGCGTTCCGACTTGACACCGCCACGCAACTACTCTGAAAAAAACTATCGTACGACTGCTGTTTCTCATCCGGGTATGAACTTTGATGGTTCGTTTTTGACCCGTCGCATGGACGAAACACACAAAGCACGCACCACGCACGAGAAAACAAGGACCACACCGACATCGAACGAGGCACACATCAAGCATCGTGCAGCAGTAGTTGATACCATGTTGCATGCGTCTGCTCTGTCTGGGCTGCGTACAGCAGTAGTAGCAAAATTGTACGATACGCTTGATAATTTTATGCAAATTTAAAATTTGGTTCCAATATTTGGGAATCTACCTAGAGCACAAATACACAGATCTACGAGTAAAAACGAGTACGTATGTACCAACATGCAGACTTCGAAGTATCATATCTACGACCTCTCTCGATTTTCCAAGGATAGGCCCATCTACATACATACGAACACGAGTGTTTTTGTACAGTAGCACTACTGCTGTACTTTACGGATACATGTCTCCACAGTAGTCTAGGCTACAAACTGCGAAGCAGCCAAGGCACCGTTTGCCGAACAGCACAAAATTGCTAGAAATTCAGTTCGCAGCCTCATTTCTCAGTCTCAGTCGCAGTCCCAGAAATGCACCAGTGGCTGGTTTACAGCAGCGATTAAAAACAACAAAACCGCTAATACCCGTCACGGGTATGGATAACACTTTTTACTCGCCGATAATTTGGGCCCAGGGCACCCGGGTGTCCAGCTGTTCGACGGGCACCCTTGGACAAGTACTCGGCTGCTAAACGCGCACAAGGGTACCCGCCCAAAAGGTATTATGTACGAGTGAATACTCTTATCTAGGACCGGGGCGGGACTCGTCGGGCAACAGCTCTGTCATGACTATCTTCTGTATAAACTCAGCTGTACAGCGCAGAACAGCCGTGATAACTGATAACTGCAGGACCACTGCCTGTGAGATCGACTCTAAATCCTACAAAAAATAGTTAGATCGACTTCAGAAACAAAACAAGTCGTTGAGCCTGGAACTGATGTTTCTGAACACCGGGGGCCCACTGTACCTCAGATACGATATCATCTCGTGACAGTTGTTTCGTTAGGAATGGCCGTCGCTACTACGTTCACAGTCTATGTCACAGGTTTGCTCCAAAAATTAAGCTATAAAGCATGTGCGATCTATTTTCACCTTGCGACACCCCCGGGATTTCAAGTGACCAACATCCCGAAGGGGAACCTTGTAGTACATACCAGGTAGCTGGTATACGAGTATGAGTGAGTGTGTTCTTGTTCTTTCTATATACCCGTCGACAACCACCACACCGAAGTGTTCGTGCCGATTTTTCATCCTACTCGTACATGCCTACGAGAGACACAAGTTATTATGTGGTCATAAAACCACGACACAGAGATGCGGCGTTGCAATGCAGTAAGCAGAGCAGATAATGCAATACCATACCTGGTATCATTCATATGTATCTATCTATTATATATAGTTCGTCTGATGCCCAAAAAACAATACTGTAATCAAGTGATCTTTGATGCCCACTTTATCATAGCAATTTAGAGTAGCGCTGATGAAAAAAAAAAACTTCGTACAGCAGTTCGCTTTGATGCCCAATTCCCAAATCAACCACAAATAGAACATATATTCTGCATGCGACGATTGACCTTCGATCTCGACATAGACTCAGTCCACGACTAACGACCTTCGTACCAGGCAAGGCCAGCAAGTGTACATAGCGACCTCGAAGGTATTATTACGATTCGTAGTCTAGGGGGCGAGCGGTTGCTTGCGGCGTCCGACGGTCTTCGTCGAAAAACCTTAAAACACTCGTTCTTGCGATCGGATAGAGTTTTCGTGTTCTGTTTTGAACTCAGCTGCCAACTGTGTTTTCGTCAGACGCCTGCTCTGCGCCCTCCGCATATCATCGACCGAGGCGTGAGAACTGTGGCACTACGCTCGTAGGGTGGATCGGAGGTCCTCACCAGCGCGATGCGTTCAGAGTTTATGACGCAGTCGTTGGGTTTGTCGATCGATATGTCAAAATGTCAAACTTGAAAAAATGCGATTTTTTTCTTGTATATGATACGTACCTGGTATAAAAAACCAAGTATCCCCGTCGTCGTACGAGTACTTGACGTATGTACGAGTATGTATGTATGTGCTGTCTGGTACCTGGTATGAACGAACCTGGTATCAACTACGCATCCCCGTCGTACATGCGTACTCGTATGAATACAAGTATGAATACGGGCTCCAGGTTCACAGCTTGAGCCTGTGGCACTTTCCTTCTTGTCTGTGTACGCGTCGAAGAGACGCCAGGTTGTTGATCACACGAGATCTGGTTTGCACGATAAGATACGGAGATCTTATGACAGGGTGAATTGGTGATACTTGCATGGGAGATCCTTACGGTGATCTGCGACAAGATGTTACCGGGCGCTTCCGACATGTACGTATGTGCAGGTATATATCATATGTACGAGTATACGAGTTCATAAGACACTCTCCTCTCGTACCACACTGGTGATGGTACTCGTATAAGTGCTGATGATGGTGTATCATAGTAGTGTTGAGTTGACGTACAGTAGTATATGTGTTGTTGTTTGGTATCCACGACCCGGCTCCAAGAAGCACGTCGTACGAGTATGTATGTGCAGGTATACGAGTGATATATGAGTACGTAAGACAGCACACAGCACTCTCTCGTACACTGGCGACGGTGACTGTTCACCCTAGCCAAGGCCACAGTCGTTGAGCAAGATCGTTTATATTTACGCAGGGATGTGTTCATGCACAGATGCTTATACTCGTATGTTGGCATATATCTAGACTTCGGAAATCCGCCGACATTGTAATATTGGCAACCGAGGATAGGTTTGCCTTCCACGCTTTGTGCTAGAGCTGTCGACGTTGTTTACTCTTCTTTAATTCCGGAGTTATCAGGTTGACAGTCTTGTGTTTTTATGTTCGTTATTGTTTCTTGCCTTCTCCTGTCTTCTTCAGCGTATATAGCTTATAATTATTATCATCATCTTTGCCATCCGACAATGTGCAGCATGACCTTCAGCGTTGACCACTCATAACATTCCCGAAAGCAGAAAGCCACGGAAACAAAGGAAACCTATGCGCAAAGTCTAACTGTTTGGCAGCTCTTATATCTTTGGTTGTGTTTATGTCCCCATCGTTTCTATTTTCTTCACCATTATTTGTACTCCTATTAACCTTCGCCGTCAATTTGTTTCCTATTTATTCCTATTATATTTATTTCGACCCTCTATCATCTCCATTACTACTTGCGTCAATCTGGCTCTACCGCCGTGGGGGCGGGAGGGCCACTTATTCCCTAGTAAATCATACTTCACAGGCGAGGTGGTGGGGAGCGGGGGTCGGGGCTGCCCCGCCCAGCTTCCAACCCTCTGTATGCGTACATACATACATATATATATAGACGGAGGACTCTGTCAGGCAGCATTATTATTGGCGAGACACAGCAACAGGTACGTAGGTATAGGTCGAGTGTCGAGTGTACACAAGCTGTATGTACATGATGAATGCCAGGCATAGCATTCTGTACAATCTACAACAACAATAAATCATACTTCACAGGCTAGGTGGCGGGGAGCGGGGGTCGGGGCGGAGCCCCGACCTCCGTGCCCCGCCCAGCTGCCAACCCTCTGTATGCGTACACATACATATATAGACGGAGGACGCTGTCAGGCAGCATTATTGGCGAGACACAGCAACAGGTGTAGGTCGAGTGTCGAGTGTACACAAGCTGTATGTACATGATGAATGCCAGGCATGGCTTTCTGTACAAGCTACAACAACAAATCATACTTCACAGGCGAGGTGGCGGGGAGCCGGTGTCGGGGCGGAGCCCCGAACCCCGGGCCCCGCCCAGCTGCCAACCCTCTGTATGCGTGTCCGTGGAATATATTTTGAATGGAATCGTCAGGAAGCGGCGTGGGTCCTACTACTGCCGTTGATGTATGGGACATACGGTCGTTCGTGTGTGTGATACGAAACACACAATCAATCGTCGTGATATATAATCTCTACGTACGTACGCGTATGGTCCTTGGCCCATGCCATGGGCCATGGGCCATGGGTTAAGTCGGAGTCAATGATCGACGATTTCAGATCCCAAAATAAATGAAAATGTAACGCCAACGCCAAATGAAACGGCACACAACAAGTTACGCCGCTTGATGCGATTAATGGCGAATTGTCGTTGTTGTTGTCTTCACATTAAAACCGTGCCGGTCTCTCTATCCACTACCTCCATCTGTCCGTACTAATCCAACACTTGACACGGTCGATTCCGTTAGATGGCTAACGCTTACAAAAAAGGATATTACTAAATAAATGTGGACCGAGGCTCGCAAACGATAAAGCCAGTCAAACAGATACTGGAGCTCGCTCCCTCCTACCACGCATTGTGAGGGTAAAATAAAATGTTGAGTCAATTCATTCGGGGGTACACGCCCCTTATTTTCTGGCCCTATTGCCCGGGGTGTTCAGTGCCGGGTTCACGCCTTTCAGGAAACATATTGGTCTCCACTCCGTTTAAAGAGACATTACGGGCGAACGGAACTAGGTCCGATGTGACTGATTACCCCGGCTGCGAGCTTAGTGTAATGTCAAAAGGTCAAAATCAACGAAGGGAAAAGCACAAAGACAGGACCAGTAAAGTACAGCAAACACTCACCACAAGAGACTGAGATGACAAATCATTGAATCGTTCATCCGTGAGGGGATGGTCAAATGGTGCGTGTGGTGGTGCGACGGGGGGCATACACACAAACAAAAAACAAAAAACAGTTCGACAGTCAATCCTGCACATTGGCCACTCTTCCGCATTTCTCGCTTATTCTTCATCGCTGATCACCTTCTGCACGCCTCAGTTCGTTTGGTTTGCGGTATCTTATTGTGTCTTGCGTTCTTTTTTCGCTTGGTCGCGTCCGGCTTAGTCTCTCTCCTGTGTGCCAGGAGTCATATTAACTCTCAGTTCCGCGTACTTCCTTGTTACGCTGCCTTCCTCTTACTTCGCTGTTCGCCTAACTGATATTCGGGACTCGCGAAGGCAGTCCCTGGTCGTCGTAGAGCCGTGCGTAGCTCAGAACCCTTTGTGTGTCCTTGCCGTTTGCGTTCCGTCGGACCCCCCGCGGTCTTTCCCCCCCCCAGCTCCCCGAACATCGTCCGTTTCGGAGTCGCGTTGGTGCCTGCGCGCCCCCGCGATACAAGGGTATGGGCCTGTTGCGGACGTTGGTTCCACGCTTGCATCCGCCCTTTCAGGCCTGGTGGACAGCTGCTGGTGTTGTTGTTGCGCTGCGTTACAATAACTCGGCCAGCACGGTGTGTATTCCGTCCGCAGCGTGTCTAGTGGTCGCGGTGTGGCCTGTTGCAACTAACCAGTGATATCGCTTTCGTTTGAAGCGGCGGGTACACAACACTTGTCCGTAAACAGTGTCCCGCTATCGAAGAGCTGGGCCATATCTGAGCACCCGGACTCTCTCTGCTCCTCGTTGATCTCTCCAGGTCCCTGTTCGTTGACGATGACCTCCCACGTAGGAACTCGAGGATTGGTTTATTTCTGGCCCCGGCTTCGTTATCAGCGGCCGGGGGCGTGTGGCTGCTTCTCTTTCGCGCATCAGGAAGAGTTCCGTCTTTCTCGACCCGTCGCCGAACTCCCAACACTGCTACTTATGGTCATCAATCTCGCGCTAGTCCGTAACGGACTCGATCAGCCGGCGTCATGGCTACATCCACATCCGCCTCCGTAGCGGGTGGTGTGTCTCCCCGCTCCGTTTCTCTTCCAGGAACTCTGGTTCTGCATGTACATTGTCCTCGTGATGTAACGATTACGCCTCCTAGCGGCCAAAGAAAACGGTTAAGCGTGGGGAAGAAATCACCCTGTCGCAAGCTGCTTGACCAAGAACCGTGACAGTCTCTTCGGTCATATCGCACCCGGCGCCCGTTCCGTCTGCAATGGAATGTATACTGTGGTACTGTCGCAGGATCCCTGCCTGGCCAGACTTTCCATAGCGGCTCGTTTCACGGCATAGGCCTTTGTAGTCAGACCGAAGCAATTTAAGCGGTTTTTCCTTCTCCTTCGGAGTCGGGCCGCGAACAGCATGCTATGTGTGATCATGCGAGCCGCACCTTGTGCTCGGAGGAGTGTGGTTCGCGAAGGCGTTGGCGGATGTTGATGAGTTTGGGATGATTTGCTTAGTGCATTAGTGCGATATCCCCCCTGAGTTGTTTCAGTTGGATCGGTCGCCCTTCTTGTACAGCACTTTGATGGCTGCATCCTTCCACTCTTGCGGGATCTCTCCTCCGTTCCACACGTCGACAGGGATGGCATGAAGGCGCTCCAGGACGACGGGTCCGTCGTCATCGATCTTGAGCCACTCGGCAGGGAGGGAGTCATGGCCGGGTGCCTTCCAGTTCTGCAGGCCTTTCGTTGCCCGTTCCACCTCCTCGAGGTCTGGCGCCGCTCCCAACCGTCGGGTGGCTCGCGTCGCTGGTCGTTGCGTCACTTTGTCGGCGATGTCTGGGTTCAGGGTTGGGGACTTGGTGTTGAGGAGGGTGCCGAAGAATCCCGCCCACCGCTGGAGGATGTCTTCCTTGTTCCGGAGCAGCACGCCATTCTCGTCCGTGACGAACTGCTGTCCCCCCGCTTGTCTCCCGCTGAGGCCCACTGATCTCTTAAGGTGTTTGTACAGCCCTCTCATGTCGCCACGTGCTTATCGAGGTGGGCATAAATGCCCGTTTCGACTGCTGCGGTCACTCCCTTACATGCTGCTTTGAGGGTCCTCCATGTCGCTGTGGTCCAATTGCCCCTCATCGCGCGGCGCGCTTCCCGCCGCTTGGCAAGGGCATCCTCCAAAGCTGCTCTCGTCGCTGGGGTCTCACACCACTCCTGCGTGCGTCGTCTCCGCGGTTCCTCGGGTAGTACTGTCTGCGCCGCGTCGAGGTGGGCATTGGTAAACAGCGTCGCCATCCCCGCTGTGGTGGTCGCTGGCTCACCTGGTTGTTGATCGAGGTTGTGGATGAACCGCTCGCTCACCGCCCGTCGTGCTGTTTCGACCTGCAATTCCTGTCGGCTGAACTGCTGCTGTTTCGGTTTGGTCCGCACTGCTCGGTTGTGGGCGAGTCTGCCACCGAGGTCGACGGTGGCTACCACCATGTTGTGGTCTGAGTCCGCCTTTACTGGGCGTACCGGTTGGGGAACGACGACTACGTTGGACACTCGGCCGCGGTGTGCCTGTCGCGTGAGGATGTAATCGATGCGCCGGTATTCGTCCCCCGATACACCGTTGTATGTGTGCCATATCCCACCCTTACGTGTGGGGAAGAAGGTGTTCGTGATTGCTAGTCTGTTGTCCGTTGCGAAGGTCCGCAGTAGCCTGCCATTGTCGTTCAGCTTGTCACGCCCGTGCTCGCCCATGATACGTTCGTCCTCTCCATCCACCCTCTCTCCCGTCCGCGCATTGGCGTCCATCAGTACGTAGACACACTCCTTGGCAGGGATCCCCCGCACGAGGCTGTCAAGTTTTTCCCAGAACCTATGCTTGCTGTCGGTGGTTGCGACCTCTGTTGGGGCGTACGCAGCTACGAAGTTGACCGCTCCGCGGTTGCCCGTTAATTCAAACCTCATGGCCATAAGGCGTTCATCGATATATTCGGTGGTGTACGCAGAGTTCCTGCACATTGACTCTTTAACGGCTATTCCCACACCGTGTGTTCCACCTGTCTCCGTGCCACAGCAGAACACCCGAAACCCTGCTGCTGCGAATTCCGTTCGGCCTGCCCTCCTTGTCTCCTGTAGCCCTAACACCGAAACGTTTTGTCTCGCTGCCTCGTACAGGATGCTGCAGGCTCTCCCGTAGCCGTTAGCCCCTTTTACAGCCAGAGTCCGCACATTCCAGGTTGCTACCCTAACAAGTGTACTCTGCTGCCTCTCCCGGGCGATGCGTGGTGCCTTCCTAGCCAGCCTACGCTTCGCCCATCCCCTCCTTTTCCTCCTTCGTGCCCTTTTTATCTGTTTTATTTCTGTTGCTTTGCGCACTCTCGGGGTATAGTAAAAAACGTTAACACGGTGTTTGTTGTACCAGAGATACGCCTCATCCCGGAGCGGCTCGACCCTCCAGCTCTGGATTCTCCTCCTTCCTCTCTCTGGTGCATACCCACACGGTGTGCGGTCACTCCGCCACCCTCTCCGTGCTCTCTGCTGCTGCATGGCCCCGGTGTCCAAGCCGGGGCGTTAGGGTTTAACCCCATCTGCAGCCACCCGAGCTAGCTGCGTCACGAGTTACCCTGATCTCACGATAGCGGTAACTCCCGACTGCCAGACTCAGGACCCCCCTCTGAACGGTGCTAGGGACCGTGTGTCCGTCTGGGTTGGGTGGTCTTTCGAGGTTTAAGTCCACTTACGGACCTCGGCCTACCTCAGCAGGGAGGCAGGCCGGGGGGGAGAGGCTTGAATTGAATGCATTTATAACCGTACAAGTGAAATATGAGTATTGCTGACTGTACTTGTCGCCACACATCACAGACAGGCTTTGCGGCGGGGAGCGGGTCACACAATACTGCGTACTCGTACTGCTGTAAGCGCGTCAAACGATCATATCGATGGTGGCAAAGTGTCACTGGGACCCGCGTGCAGAGCAACCCCTCTGCGCGCTATATAACTACTACTGGGCTCTGTCGCGGAAATTATTTAATTTCCCAAATCCCCTGCCTTTCAACTCTGTTTCGATGTCTAATTCCATCTTTTTTCAGTAATTCCCTCCCCTACTTGGTTCAACTCCAAACACGATTTGGCTCTGTAGCCCATCAATCCCTCTACTTCATGTTACACCTGGCATAACAAATTAACTCTGTAGCCTTTGGCTAGATGAAGTTATACAAATTCGATACTTAACCCGACTAGGTAATATCAGCTCTGGGTCGAGTCGATTATTGTGTCGGGCGTACTCGTACTGAGCTTTACATAGGAAGTGGGAAGTGCAGCTGTGCAAAGCGACGGCGCAGCCACCTGACGATAACGTGGGGGACTGCTGCAGCAGCGTGCTGCTGTGCTGCTGCTGCCTAGCCTAGGTGATATACGCTGCGTTGTGCGCTAGCACCCGGCGATAATGTGGAGGACGCTGATTTAAGCTGCGTTGTGCGCTAGCACCCGGCGATAATGTGGAGGACGCTGATTTAAGCTGCGTTGTGCGCAAGCGCCTGACGAGCACATACACATACATGGAGGACGCCAAGGCAGCATTACAAAAGCTGTTGTATGTACATGATGAATACCAGGCATAACTGCGTACAAGCAACAACAATACATACCAGGTAATACTTCACAGGCGAGGCGGCGGGCAGCCACCTGACGATAACGTGGAGGACTGCTGTTTCCCAGTTACTTTAGTTCCTAGTGACTTTAGTTACTGTAGTTACTGGGCTCTGTCGCGGAAAATATTTAATTTCCCAAATCCCCTGCCTTTCAACTCTGTTTCGAGGTCTAATTCCATCTTTTTTTAGTAATCCCCTCCCTTACTTAGTTCGACTCCAAACACGATTTGGCTCTGTAGCCCATCAATCCATCTACGCCATGTTGTACCTGGTATAAAAATATGGATCTGTGACATTTGGCTAGATAAAGTTATACCGATTCAATACTTAACCTATTAATAGCTTGGTAGTATAGCTCTGGGTCCAGTCGGTTATCGTGACGGGCGAACTTGTACTGAGCTTTGGATGGGAAGTGCAATTAACTGTGCAAAGCGACGGCACAGCCACCTGACGATAACGTGGAGGACTGCTGCAGCAGCGTGCTGCTGCTGCTGCTGCTGCTGCTGAGCCGAGGTGATATACGCTGCGTTGTGCGGTAGCAACCGACCATAATGAATGTGGAGGACGCTGATTTAGGCTGCGTTGTGCGCAAGCACCTGACGAGCACATACATACATACATGGAGGACGCTGCTCATTAACGTCAGGCAACATTACATAGTTATAGCGCGCAGAGAGGTTGCTCTGCAAGCGGGTCCCAGTGACACTTTGCCACCATTGATATCATCGTAATCGTTTGATGCGGTCCTACAGCAGTACGAGTACGTACTATCAATGCTATTGCGCAGTTCGAGTGCCCTGACTAAAATATATTACCTGTGTAGTACGTATCGGTACTTTCCACGATCAACGGCCACAGCGTAAACGGTCTGAAGCCCCGACTCACTCCCCGCCGCCCCACTTGTCTGTGAAGTTTTGTGATAATAGCACTCGTATGACATTCAATCCGCAATCAATAATCAATCAATCGTAGTATGAACTACTGCTGCTGCTCGATGATGCTGCTACGACGTACCAGGTACTGCACTACTACTACCGTGTGTCGTCTGTGTGTCGGTGGGTCTACCCCCTTCATCTTGCTGCAATGATTTGTACTCGAAAAACAAGAACAATCTGCTGCTGCTGCTTACTCACCCACTCCCCGCCGCCCCGCCTGTCTGTGAAGTTTTGTGATAATAGCACTCGTATGACATTCAATCCGCAATCAATAATCAATCAATCGTATTAATAGTATGAACTACTGCTGCTGCTGCTGGATGATGCTGCTACGACGCACCAGGTACTGCACTACTACTACCGTGTGTCGTCTGTGTGCCAGTGGGTCTACCCCCTTCATCTTGCTGCAATGATTTGTACTCGAAGAACAAGAACTATATCTGCTGCTGCTTACTTACTATGTATGTATATAGAATACGCCTGACGCACTCCTCTACTTACTCTATCGCATCGATATATTCCATAGTAGACATAGAGAGAGGAAATCCTTGACTCGTACACGGGGTTTGTCGGCTGAGCGGGGAGCGGGTCGGGGCGCTGCCCCGACCCGCCCCCCGCCGCAAAGTTTGTAATGTGTGGCGACAAGAATACTCTTCTTGCCCTTGTACGCCTGTACGAAAAATACGTACTGCATTCAATTCGCCATCAATCGCGTCAATCGTAAATATTTCGTGTGTGTACGTACTAATACGTACGAGTACGGGTACAGTCGTCCAGCATGTCAAGATGTCAAGTGTCAAGTATGTGATGCGCAGCGGCGTAACTTGTTGTGTCGTTTCATTTGGCGTTACATTTCGCACGAACATCATGGATCATGGACCATGGACCATGGATTACATGGATCATAGAATCGTGAATATAGACTCGAACTCTCCCCCAAGGCATGGGTCATGCGCCATAGAGAGCACGACGATTTGTTGCGTGCTTCGCATGACACACACGAACGACCGTTTGACCCACTCCGCTTCCTGGCAATTCCATTCAAACAATATTTCACGGACGCGCATACACAATGTTGCTAGCTGGGCGGGGCACGGGGGTCGGGGCTGCGCCCCGACCCGCTCCGCACCGCCTCGCCTGTGAAGTATTATGTATTGTTGTAGCTTGTACGTACAGTAGCTATGCCTGGTATTCATCATGTACATACAGCAGCTTTTGTAATGTTGCCTGACGTCAATGAGCAGCGTTCTCCATTGTATGTGTGTATGTGCTCGTCAGGTGCTTGCGCACAACGCAGCATAAAATCAGCGTCCTCTACATTAATTATCGTCGGGTGCTACCGCACAGATCATGAAATCGTGGATAGACTCGGACTCTCTCCCAAGGCATGGGCCATGCGCCATAGAGAGCACGACGATTGGTTTTGTGCTTCGCATGACACACACGAACGACCGTCTGACCCACTCCGCTTCCTGGCAATTCCATTCAAACAATATTTCACGGACGCGCATACACCGGGTTGCTAGCTGGGCGGGGCACGCGCCCCGACGCCCCGCCCAGCTAGTAACCCTGTGTATGCGCGTCCGTGAAATATCAATATTGTTTGAATGGAATTGCCGGAGTTGGTCAAACGGTCGTTCGTGTGTGTCATGCGAAGCACACAACCAATCGTCGTGCTCTCTATGGCGCATGGTCCATGCCTTGGGAGGGAGTCCGGGTCTATCCACGATATCATGATCCATGTGATCCATGGTCCATGGTCCATGGTCCATGATCCATGATGTTTGTGCGAAATGTAACGCCAAATGAAACGACACAGCAAGTTACGCCGCTCCGCATCACATACTTGACACTTGACATCTTGACATGCTGCACGACTGTACTCGTACTCGTACGTATTAGTACGTACACACACGGAATATTTACGATTGATGCGATTGATGGCGAATTGAATGCAGTACGTTTACAGGCGTACAAGGGCAAGAAGAGTAATATCCTTGTCGCCACACATTACGAACTTTGCGGCGGGGGGGGGGGGGGGGGGGGGGGCCCGCCCCCCCCCGCCCCCCCCCCCCCGCCCAGCCGACAAACCCCGTGTACGAGTCAAGGATTCCCTCTCTCTCTATGTCTACTATGGAATATATCGACGCGATAAAGTAAGTAGAGGAGTGAATCAGGCGTAATATATTTACATACATACGTAGTAAGTAAGCAGCAGCAGATAGTTCTTGTTCTTCGAGTACAATTCATTGCAGCAAGATGAAGGGGGTAGACCCACTGACACACAGACGACACAGGGTAGTAGTAGTGCAGCACCTGGTACGTCGTAGCAGCATCATCCAGCAGCAGCAGCAGTAGTTCATACTACGATTGATTGATTATTGATTGCGGATTGAATGTCGTACGAGTGCTAGTGTCACGAAACTTCACAGACAGGCGGGGCGGTGGGGAGTGGGTCGGGGTTCCAGACCGTTCACGCTGTGGCCGTTGATCGTGGAAAGTACCGATACGTACTACAGGAAATATGTTTTATTCAGGGTACTCGAACTGCACAATAGCATTGATAGTACGTACTCGTACTGCTGTAGGACCGAATCAAACGATTACGATGATATCAATGGTGGCAAAGTGTCACTGGGACCCGCGTGCAGAGCAACCTCTCTGTGCGCTATAACTATACGTAATAATATATTATTCAGTACAGCAGTACTCGTGCTACACAATAGTGCGTACTCGTACTGCTGTAAGCGCGTCGAACGATTATATCGATGGTGGCGAAGTGTCACTGGGACCCGCGTGCAGAGCAACCCCTCTGCGCGCTAACTATAGCAAATTTTCCAGGAACGCAAAAAGAAAACTTGGAACTCCCTATTTGCTGAGAAACAAGCAAAATCTCGCGCCAGAGCAGTGTTTTCTTTTAGGCTAAGATGTCACCGACTACGTAGCTGGTCCCCAATGCGATGGAGATATTGATGGCCAGCTGCTTGATGAACGCTTCGATGGTGATGCCCTGGAGCTTAATCCTGGTGAGATTTCGGATGTTGATCATATCGCCTCCGATCCTGAAATAAAATCTTTAAAAGCAAAATTTGATTGAATTGCTGCAGCCGAGGGTAGACCATCGATGCTTCCAGAAGTCGAGGTAGTGATGTTGTAGCTCGTGCAGCAGTAGTCGAAGTAGATGTAGATCCTGGCGACATAAACTGAAGAAGTAGCGAAGATGAAGTGCTGAGGATACCTTCTGTATCGAAAACAAAGCTTTGCGTGTGATGTTACAAAAAATAGTCGGTGGCATATTTTTTGCAATTCCAGCGTGAAAACGATGTTGAATGTACGAGTACAAGTCTCGCGTGAGAAGCGTGAAACCGGACTCATTACTGGTACGTGCCACCCGTGTACAAGCGTGACAGCAGTCTCCTTACCTGCCTCGCGCGTAGAAGCGTGAAAGCAGTACTCCTTGTAGTAACCCTGTTGAACGAAGTTGATGAAATCGATGATGAGAGTCGATGTCGATGCTGTCGTGTAGATGATAATCTTCTTGTTTTTGGAGCAAAAACCGTATTCCTCCGCAGTGGAAAACTTGAAATTTATTCGAAGGTAGAACGTGACGCGCTCGCCGGGAGACGTCGTTCCGTGATGCCAGTCGGCACGTAGACCAAAGTCGAGGCTCATAACCTGAAATAATGACGCGTGTGTCGAGGCTCTGTCTCTGTGAATAGAGATGGCAGAGGTGGCACCGAGTGTCTGTGAAGATCACTTGTGAAAAAGAAGAAAAGTCATGGTTTGAAAAGCCGCTTATTTAGCCATATTGGAAAGAAGATTGACCTCAGGGAGATCAATGGAAAGGGAAGAAGAGAAGAGAAGAGGAGAAGAGGGAAGCGGAGTAGAGGAGTAAAGTAGAGGTGAGTAGAGTGATCGAGGTGGGCGATGCCTGCACCTGATCATCCCGGTACAATGCCCATGCTACGGGCAGTTACATTCTACCGTAGTTGGTACTGTTCCCTCTAATGTTCTCTACAACGTTATTGGAACGTTCTACAGTAGCCACGTTCTCAGCATCGTTCCTGATGAAGATGCTTGGGACATACAATGTGACGCACTACGAGTGAGACAAACTCGTAGTCTATCCGCATATTGCAATAACCCGAATATCTAGACTAAGATACTCATATACTCGTATCAGTGCGTAGTGACTGTGCATCACAATAGATACGTATGGATGTCAACGTCCATATGCTAACAGACAAGTTCGTTTCGTGCGATTTAATTCAGTATTGAGTACCCTCTCCCCCCCGCGCGCTGAACCTCGGCGGCCTCGACGGCCTCAGCGCCCCGGCCAGCGATCTCAGCGCCCAGTGGCACGGTCAGCGGCTTCGGTAACCCCGAGGGCTCCTACAGCCTCGGAGGCTTCGACGGAGAAGTGTACGGCGATAGTGCCGCCGGGCTTTTCGGCGCATCCCCCGGTCTGACTGGGCCGCCGGCCTTCTTGGCGCACCCCCGGTCTACGATACAAGGGCGGGAAAATGCCGAGCTATGAACAAGTCACCATCCGGAATGAGCTGGCGGTGAAGCATGCCGGAGACCGGAAATAAATCAAGAACTGCCACGACGAGCAAACCCGTGCTCATACGATAACCTTCGGTGGCGAGACCCAGTGCTCGGGAAAAGGGGGCATCGAAGGGGCTACATTTAGGACACCTTCTCCGCCACCGACCCCCCCCCCCCCCCCCCACCCCCCATCCAGCGCCACCCGGATTTATCTTTCTGTCGGAAAGCATCTGGACCTTTTGACGTAGGCAAACATCGCGTGAGCGAGGTCTATCATCAACAAAGTAGATGAAGGAGCCAAGGTCTACGAGTAGGATTGTCAGGATTCGTCAAAATTGAAGAGGAGCTTGACAATAGCATGCTGCAACATGTATGTGTGTTCCCTCTCTCTGCTCCGTTACCACACGCAGAATACCACGAACAGCCCGACAACGAACAACCGAACACTCTCAACACAAACGCCGCCTCGGTCCGTATGCGCCAGGAGGGTTATTCGCGAGCAGATACACTGACTTGGGCTGAGAACGAATGTGGTCTTAACGAGGGTATAGGGGTAGAGAAGGACCTGTGTGGGCTGTGCAACCACCGTGGTAGTCTGTGGCGTGTCCGGAAACGTTCTCGTTGATATTTTGGGGCGGTTCCTCCGCCATATATGTTACGTCGTGTGGGCATAACTTGGCGACTTTGATTCGTTAACAACAACGCCGACAACTGCCGCGAGGACCGCGGTGATGATAACATGATACTTGTGACATGAAGCACAGTCATCGGGATGTGTTCTGACGACGGAGAATCTTGTGACGACGCCCTATCATATGTGTAGAGCGCTGTCGACGAAGCGTGTCAAATCGTTACAGAGTGTGGTCTACGAAGCGGCACATAGCGAATATGCCAGGAAACGGCGCAGACGTTTTTTTTGTATTCCACCGCTCCTTCGTTGTTGTTGATTGGTTATAGTTTATTTGGTGATCGTTGGTCCTCGGTGATGACCTTATCCATCAGATCTGCGTTATTATGTTTTTAGCGTCATAATTTGCACGCGAATGTAGATTTCCATTTTCATGTTTTGTGTTCTGGGTTTTATGTCGAGCTACAAAAGAGATACTGAAAAGGTTGAGATATCCACGCGGCAGGCTGCGGAATGACCTGTCCTCCAGTGAGTTTTCCCTTCCGGGCCACTGAGAATAATCCTACATGGCAATTCGAAAGAGATAAAAAAAGTGAGAGATAATATAGGGATACAATATAATATTGTACGAAGTATTTGTTTGTAGAGAGATAACGGCTTTTGTATAAAATTCTCACTAGCGTAATAGGCTCTGGTAGAAAGTGCTCCCGGGAGAGAGAGAGATAACCATTGTGGTGCTGTACAGCGAGACGAGTGCACGTTGAGCGGAGTAGCAGACCGCACGACCACAAGGCACCTTGGCTGTCAGGCTAGTAGCCAGCGCTGTTGTTTTTCCCACCCACCCAGCCCCTTTTTTTCTTAGGTAGGGGGAACGGAATTACCGCATATGGTATATATAGCATATACCATCCTGTTTTTTTGTTTTTTGTTTGTGGTTGGATGGATTGGATTCCTTGAGGAGTGGGTCAATGGTAGGCACCATTGAGAATCTCGGCCACATCAGAGGCTGGGTATGTTTGGGCTCCGGCTATCCGTTTGCGAAGGCAAACTCGAGAAGTAGAGGTACTGGTAAGGTTGAGATATCTACGCGGCAGGCTGTGGGATGACCTGTCCTGCCAGTGAGTTTTCCCTTCCGGGCCACTGAGAATAATAATACATAGCAATTCGAAAGATATACTATTACCTCTTTCGTATAGTATGAAGAACACGCGCCTTACCTTAGTCCTGTTTTGTATTTTTTGCGCTCAAATAAAAAGGTCTTACTGTAGTTCGCTACCATATACCAGGTATGTAGTATATACCCATTCCGGTTGGAGATAAAATGCCGGTTTACGAGAGGTTCTACTAACAAGCCTGATCAACCCTTCTCTTAAATCATAGAATGCGTTTACTAAAAGCCTTATACTAACCCATTCCGATTTAAGAGAAACGGCTATGTAGGAGAGGTCAAATGGCTTGGCACGGGTATTCTAAAAGCGCTACGAATGCAATGCCCATTCCGGTTTTTGAGATGTACCGAGTTAAGAGACTTCTACTTCCCCTCTTAAATTGTAGCCCCCCCTGTATCCGGTGTATTTTTACTTGTAAATCTATACTATTAATATATACCAGGTATACAACACGCATGATAACACACATGATAACACACACCCCGACTATTTTCTCAGCTGATTTCCTCGACAGCTGGGTCGTAGCTCAAGCGCCGAGCGATGCATCTATGGAAAGGTCTCGATGAAATGGTTCGCAACCCGCCATTTCCGTTGTGTGTTACACTGTATCCACGTTACTTTTGACCTTTGAAGCCAGTTAACCGTAAGTGTGTGCATCGGTCCTGTGTCAGGAGAGAAAACGCTGATGAGACGAAGAGCGGGCAGAAACCCTGCGGGAGCCTTACGTTCTCTAACGCTGTCAATTGTTTGCCGTGTATCCAAGGGTACGCGAAAACAAAATCGACACCCCCACCTTTGGTTTTTTAGACCCAGACAGGGGGTATACTAAAACCAAGTAAAAAATTAGACAAAAAGCGCGTTTGTTTTTATTCGTACGTAAAGAAATCCCATCCAACCGATCTGTTTTCCATTCTGACCTGTTTAGGAGTGTGGTCTCGTTTTCCCTTTTGTCGTCTACTGATGTAACTGTCATACTGTCAACCAATGCATACCATTCCCCGCTGTGACCGCCATAATTGTTCATCTGTTTCGCATCAGGAGGAAAGAAAAGCGCCGGTGAGACGAGGGTGCGGGCGAAAAGCCGTGTGGGAGGCGTTCACATTTTCGAAAGGCGTGTTTCTACGAGCAGATGGAGGCGGAGCTGGGTGCAACGACCCGGTCCCTTCCCCCCCTGGCATGTGAGTTATGTTCCTGTTTCTTTTTGTTACGCGTGCTACGATAGAGGTACGTTGCCCTTTTTAGACAAAATACTCTGGCTGACGAGGCTCCCTAATGTTTTGTGACTTGAGTACAGTAAAGCGACCTAAAACACGACAAGTGTCTTATTGTATGGATTAAAGAGTCTACTATTAATGTTTGGCATAACTTATCAGCCACTGATGCTGCTCTTTAAGCGTTTTTTCATGGATCGCTCACAGGTTTACCCGGGAAATATGTCTATAATATTTTGCCTTCTCCGCCTATCATATCATACGAATACGTAGTCATCATTCGTAGTTAATTTCAACGGTCTCAACTTTCTATCTCCGTTTGGTTTTCAGGCTTATGGTAGGCATTTTTTCGTTTTCACTTGTACGTAGCGAGATGGGGACGACATTGAAGTACGATGCAATAGGAGCGTGAGGCTACTCTAGGAACTAACTCACACCACAACACTACCACCGCCGCGTTACATTGATCTCGCGGACCGGAGCGATGAACCATGTCTCGTTCATATCGTTTAGCTCTCCTTCCATCCCATATTTTATACGTTCGTTCCTCCTTTCTTTGTGTTTCGGGCGGGAATGTAGTTGTGGTCTGCATCTTCATGCCGTCTCCGGCTACCGTTATTACGTCATTACAGCAAACACGACTACGTAACACGTACGTAACACACAACGCACGTGATCACGTACTACTTACACCTCCTTCCCCTGGCCAAACCATGACAACGTTCCACCTCCACGTCCTTGGCAGCCCAGCTCGTACATATGCATGTTTTACTACGAGTGCTACTTCTTATGTATATCACAGCATTGCATGCAATGCGGCTGTTGTTGTGTATGACGTGTTCAGCAGGGTAACGTTCGTTTTAATGTTTTACTCTGGGTCCAAGTTTCAAGCATCTATCTTATGAAATTCTACTATTCTATCTGTCTGTCTGTCTGTCTGTCTCTTTGTAATTGGGTGGCGCTAGCCAGACCGGTTCATCCCCATCTAGCCCCATGGGTGGGGAGGCTGGGTGTCACAACCCGCAGAACACCGGGTCCCATGCCGCGTCGAGCCGTGGCCGTGGCACAATCCCGATGCAGGTCTGACAACCATCTAGCCAGCCTAGCTGCTGGCTAACAATTTTTTTATTACTATTCTGCGGGCTGATTGTTTGCTAAAATCCATTCCAGTGGCCTTTGGCTCTTTCGAAAACATCGGTGCTGAAAAAGCCATCGAGGTTCCGCCACACCCGGGGACGATAGGGTCCCATCCCCGGATTAGAAATCCCTCCGTATATCTACAACTCCAATCAACCAGGGACAAAAACGGCGATTCCACGGGTCGACACTGCCCAGCACGGTATGGAAACCCCACCCCCATCAGTTGATCACTGATTGACTGAGGTTCAGGGAGCCAGCGGCACCAGGGGACGATAATGTCCCATCCCCGGATCATAAATGCTTCCATACATGGGTACAACCCCAACGAACCGGGGACGAATACGGACATCTCCAGGGTCGATACCGCCCCACAATGTGTGGAAACCCCAACCCCACAGGATAATTTACGGTTGGCTGGATCTCATGGAGCCAGCGCGCGGCGAGAATTGCCCCTCGGGGAAACGTCGAAGTCCCGCCACATCCGGAGATTATATGATACCATCCCCGGATCAGACATCCTTCCATACATCTACAACTCCAACAACGCGGGGACGCAAACTGACACCCCCGGGTCGATTCTGCCCCGCAAGGTGTGAAAACCCCAACACCACTTGCTGATTGCTGATTTGGCTGGGGCGCTGGAGTACATAAAGTCAGCGCGCAGTGAGAGTCGCCCCTCGGGGCAACGGCGAGGTCCCGCCGCACCCGCGGATAGTAAAGTCCCATCCCCGGAAAAGAGATCCTTCCATGCAACTACAACTCCAACGACCGGGGGACGCAAACGCACGCCCCCCGGGTCGATACCGCCCCGCAAGGTGTGGAAACTCCAACCCCCACGTGCAAATTCATGGTTACCTGGCCCTCATAAAGCTAGCGTGCGTCGAAAGTTGCCCCTCGGAGCAACGTCGAAGTCCTGCCGCACACGGAGTTAGTAACGTCTCATCCCCGGATTAGAAATACTTCCATACATCAACAAATCCAACGACCCGAGGACGAAAACGGACACCCTCCGGGTCGATACCGCCCCGCAAGTTGTGGAATCCCCACCACCACTGGCTGGAGTTTGTATGGCCAGCGCGTAGCGAGAGTTTCCCCTCGGGGCAACGGCGAAGTCCCGCCGCACCCGGGGATAATAAATTCCCATCCCCGGATCGTAGATCCTTCCATACATGTACAACTCCAACGACCGGGGGACCAAACAAAAATAAGTCGGGTCGATACCGCCCCGCAAGGTGTGG
This sequence comes from Saccharina japonica, assembly GCA_008828725.1. Classification (NCBI taxonomy): domain Eukaryota; class Phaeophyceae; order Laminariales; family Laminariaceae; genus Saccharina; species Saccharina japonica. The sequence continues at coordinate 112,391 of MEHQ01002044.1, forward strand.
AAAACCCAGCCCCACGGGTTGGCTGGGGCGCTGGAGTTCATAGAGCCAGCGCGCAGAGAAATTATCTCCTCGAGGCAACGGCGAGGTCCCGTCGCACCCGGGGATAATAAACTCCCATCCCCGGATCATGAATCCTTCCACGCATTAACAACTTCATCGGGCGGGGAACGAAAACGGACAACCTCCGGGTCGATACCACCCCGCAAGGTGTGGAAACCCCAACCCCACGGGCTAATTCACGGTTGTCTGGCCCTTTCGAATATAGAGCCAGCGTGCGGCGAGAGTTGCCCCTCGAGGCAACAGCGAAGTCTCGCCGAACCCGGGGATGATAACGTCCGATCCCGGATCTGAAACCCTTTCGTCCATGTACAACTCCAACGACTGGGGGACGAAACCGGACATCCCCCATCCACCGGGTCGATACTGCCCCTCAAGGTGTGGAAACCCCAACCCCACTGGCTAATTCACGGTTGCCTGCCCTCATAGAACCAGCGTGCGGCGAGAGTTACCCCTCGGGGCAACAGTGAAGTCCCGCCGCACCCGGGGGTGATAACGTCCTATCCACGGATCAGAAATACTTTCATACATCAACAAGTCCAACGACCCCAGGACGAAAACGGACATCCTCCATCCCCCGGGTCGATACCGCTACGCAAGGTGTGGAAGCCCCAACCGCACGGGCTAATTCACGGTTGCCTTGCCCTCATAGAGCCAGCGTGGGGCGAGAGTTTCCCCTCGGAGCAACTGCGAAGTCCCGCCGCACCCGGGGATGACAACGTCCCATCCCCGGATCATAAGTACTTTCATACATGAACAACTCCTGTAACCCGGGGACGAAAACGGTCATCCTCCGGGTCGATACCGCTTCGCAAGGTGTGGAAACTCCACCACTATTGGCTGATTGCTGATTTGGCTGAGGCGCTGGAGTTTATGGAGCCAGCGCGCAGCGAGAGTTGCACCTCGGGGCAACCGTGAGGTTCCGCCGCACCTGGGGATGATACGGTCCCATTCCTGGATCATAAACCCTTCCATACATCTACAACTCCAACAACCCGGGGACGCAAACGGACACCCCCCGGGTCGATACCGCACCGCAAGGTGTAGTAACCCCAACTCCACACGCTGATGTACGCTTGGCAGGCGCTTATGAAGCCGGCGCGCGGCGACAGTCGCCCTCGGGGCAACGACGAGGTCCCGTCGTACCCGGGGATGATAATATCCCATCCCTGGATCAGAAATCCTTCCATACATCCACAACTCCAACAACCTGGAGACAAAAACTGACATTCCCCGGGTCGATACCTCCCCGCAATGTGTGGAAACCCCAATACCACGGGCTGATTTACGGTTTGCTGGCGCTCATGAAGTCGGTGCGCGGCGACAGTCGCCCTTGGGGCAACGACGAGGTCCCGCCGCCCCCGGGGATGATAACACATCATCCCTTGATCATAAACCCTTCCATACATCTACAACTCCAACAACCTGGGGACTATAACGGACATCCCCCGGGTCGATACTTCCCCGCAATGTGTGGAAACCCCAATACCACGAGCTGATTTACGGTTGGCTGGCTCTCATGGAGCCAACGCGCGGCGAGAGTTGCCCCTCGGGGCAACGACGAGGTCCCGCCGCACCCGGGGATGATAACGACCCGTCCCCGGATCAGAAATTGTTGCGTACATGTACATCTCCAACAACCTCGGGACGAAAACAGGCACCCCCCGAGTTGATACCGCCCCGCAAGGTGTGGAAACCCCAACCCCACGTGCTGATTTACTTTCCGGCTGGGGTTCATGGCCGATGTTCCGCTGCACTCGGGGGTGGTAAGGCCCCATCCCCGAATCATATATCCTTCAATATATGTGCACCTCCAACAAAACGGACATCCCCCGGGTCGATAGCGCCCCGCATGGGGGTCCTAATGTTTTGGTCCAGAGTGGTACATCACAGCACACTGTTAATATGAGTACTATGTACAACACCAGGGACTTACATATATACTACTAGGGAATAAGTGGCCCTCCCGCCCCCACGGCGGTAGGGCCAGATTGAAGCAAGTAGAAATGGAGATGATAGAGGGTCGAAATAAATATAATAGGAATACATAGGAAACAAATTGACGGCGAAGGTTAATAGGAGTACAAATAATGGTGAAGAAAATAGAAACGATGGGGACATAAACACAACCAAAGATACAAGAGCTGCCAAACAGTTAGACTTTGCGCATAGGTTTCCTTTGTTTCCGTGGTTTTCAAACTATGCCAATCTCTGTTGCAGCGTCTTGTTTTATATCCTCGATGTTATGAGTGGGTCAACAATGAAGCTCATGCTGCACATGTCGGATGGCAAATGATGATGATAAGAATGATAGATATAATACGCTGAAGAAGACAGGAGAAGACAAGAAACAATAACGCAACATGTAAAACACAAGACTGTCAACCTGATGACTCCGGAATTAAAGAAGAGTAAACAACGTCGACAGCTCTAGCACAAAGCGTGTAGGGGCAAACCTATCCTCGGTTGTCAATATTACAATGTCGGCGGATTTTCGAAGTCTAGATATAGGCCAACATACGAGTATAAGCATCCGTGCATGAACACATCCCTGCGTAAATATAAACGATCTTGCTCACGACTGTGGCCTTGGCTAGGGTGAACAGTCACCGTCGCCAGTGTACGAGAGAGTGCTGTGTGCTGTCTTACGTACTCATATATCACTCGTATACCTGCACATATATACTCGTACGAAGTGCTTCTTGGAGCCGGGTCGTGGATACCAAACAACAACACTATACGACTGTACGTCAACTCAACACTACTATACACCATCATCAGCACTTATACGAGTACCATCACCAGTGTGGTACGAGAGGAGACAGGTGTCTTATGAACTCGTATACTCGTACATATGATATATACCTGCACATACATACATCTTGTCGGAAGCGCCGGTAACATCTTGTCGGAGATCGAGTAACCACTAGGCATACACTGTAAGATCTCCCATGCAAGTATCACCAATTCACCCTGTCATAAGATCTCCGTATCTTATCGTGCAAACCAGATCTCGTGTGATCAACAACCTGGCGTCTCTTCGACGCGTACACAGACAAGAAGGAAAGTGCCACAGGCTCAAGCTGTGAACCTGGAGCCCGTATTCATACTTGTATTCATACGAGTACGCATGTACGACGGGGATGCGTAGTTGATACCAGGTTCGTTCATACCAACGAGTACATAAATGCAGATAATAAAAACCGTTGGTCAAATACAAGCACGAGTAGTACAAGAGGAAAAATTCTAGAGCCCAGCAAACACAAAAACAACCAAACTGCCAACTAACTGATAAGTGTGATGTTATGAGCGCCAGCGGTGTGTCTGCGTGCCCGCTCTATGTCACTGCTGCTGGGTGTCGTATGTACAGCAGCAGTAGTAGCAGCGTAGTTGCTTGTGTGTTGCTGGTTGCTTGTGTGTGCAAATTCGCTGTGTGTCAAATTGTGTGGGGTTTCCACTGGGAATCACGAGTTTGTTTTTGCGGGCAGGTTCTTAAAGTTCGCCTGAGCGGGCGGTTTTACGGCGGCTGAACACCGCCAACAGAGCAAGACTAAGAACGACAGAAAAGGGCAGCCAGCCGGAGCACACCAAAAGCACCTTCCAGCCAGCCGAGGCAGGTTTGTGCCCGTAGTACAGGCAGGTTCTACCAGCTAGTCGGTCTGGTACCAGGACACCTAATAATAAACAGGAAATCTGGTCCAGGCTGGATTTCTTATTTGAGAGAGGGTGCTTTCTATACTAATGTCAAGATAACGACTGCAGAATTTCTTATTCCCCTCTAAATATCAGCCTGGCTTTCTTATAATTTTTAATAGGATGTTTCTTATTATTAATAGGTGTCTTGTACCCTGTACTGACTGTACTGAACAATGCATGTTGCTGCTCTGTACGAGGTTGGAGCTACAGCAGCAACTTACTATTATATAGCAACGGTATCCGTCGTCTACTGCTGTAGGCTGTCGACTGCTGCAGCAGCTCAATCAGCAATATACGTATGTATCGAGCAAGGGGACGACACACCAACCATCCCCGTGTTGCGCAACACGGCCCAACTTCACAGCGACCCAGGGATACAGGCTAAAGGTATCACCAAGTAAGTACTGCTGTAGAAAGACGCCCGTGGATAAGACTCAGTATAGCGAAGCAAATTTCTATGGCAAGGCAAGCCAAGGCAGGGTAGGGCAGGGCAACCTTCGCTACCGGGCCCGCCCTGCGGGAATGCTGGTCAATAGAACAGAGTCGTGGACATTATTCCGCCATACATGCATAGGGCCACATCGAGAGCGGCAGGGCAAGCAGAGCAGCAAGATAAGAAAAGACACAAACCTGCAACAAATGTTTGCCTCAACGGACACTGCAGCTCACCAGTTTTATGTCTGTTGAGGGCCAAGGCCTGGACACGCAGCAATGGCTACTGTGAGCGCGGCACCTTGCAGGGGAGCATGGAAGGCTGGGAATGCAGACAGCAGTGAGGCCCTGGCAGGCTGGACCCTGGACGCAGGACTTGTGCTGCCTGCAGGAAGCGAAGCAGAAGTGTCCTAAAGAATTCCCCTTCTCGTTTGACCAATGAGCGAACTCGAGACTGTTGGGAACTACCAATCCGCGCGCGGGATGCAGTACGGACGGTCTGCTGTGAAATCAATACGTATTAAATCAATACGTATATACGCATTGTCCTCGTATATACGAATCGTGCGCATCCGAAAGCTACGTACGCTACGTACCGCCATCCTTGCTGTGCCTCGCTCCCCTCTCCTCCTCGTGATCTGTACCACTGACTCTGTATTCGTATATAGCTCCCCGGGAAATAAGAGCCGGCTGTACGTAAGAAGAGCATGTGTAAAGTGAGCAGTACCACATTGCTGCTACCACAGCAGTACAAGTACTACTACAACTGCTGTTACGTAGATCTCGGACCCCCACGTCACATGATCGGGACATCGGGATCATTCAGGGCAGATAGATGTACTGCTGTACGAGTACTCCTGATCTGCACGATCTATGAATACGAAATACAGCAGCAGTATGAAATGTGTATGTACAGCAATAGTAGTGGTATCCCATACATATATACGTACGGCAGCAAGGGCGCACAAAAAAAAAAGAAAACGACACTACACACCTAGGAAGGTCAGAATGAAAAACAAACCGGATCGCTGTGATCACAGGACGAAATAAATGAGCAAAAACCATTTTTTTTTCGTTTTTTGTTCCCTTTGTTTAACTTGGTTTTAGAGACCCCCCCTATTTTTTTTTCGCTGGTCGGGGCGGGGGGGTAATTAAATAAAGTTATTATAAATACGTCAGCTGTTGAGTTCAACCGATTGAATAGTAGATACTCAACTTTGCGAGCTGCGTAGAAATTTTGTTCGTATGTGTTATTTGTTATTTGTGGTATTGGCAAGGTATTGGTGTAGGTTTCGTGATGTACTAGGAGCCTGGTAGTTACTACTCGATTTTATAATAAGCCGTTCGCGCGTGCTATGTGTTTATTCCTCGTTAAGGATATGGTTCAGTGACTCCCCTGGATACTACCCGGGTCAGCAGGACAATGTAACAAGGGTATCCCATGATCATTCTGCGCACTGATACTATATAACCCAATTAAAAAAAAACTTGACTTATTGTTTTCTGGGATCACAACGGTCCGGTTTCTTCCCTCCAATATAGGGGGGGTGGGGTGTGTGGTGTCGATAACTTTTTTGTTTGTGCGCCCTTGACGGCAGGCGTAATATAGTGCATGTTGCCGGGTAGGGGCCGGATGATCTGAATGATCAAGTACTACAGCAGTACTACTACTGCTGGCTGTTGTACATGTTTCCTGGGTTGGATCTGTCGTGCTGTACCTGGTATACTGCTACTATTAATAACTATATACCAGGTACAGGTACAGCAGCAGCAGTACGGCTTTATCCTATACCTGGTGCAGTTCATGATGCACAATGCACAACATCAATCACATAACGGCAGACATGAGATCTACTGTACGTAGTAACTGCTGTGCTGTAGATTACTGCACCTACAGATCACCTAGATCGTGATGATCTGTGTCCGATATGTTGTACATCATGAATCATGACATTTCACACAACTCTTTGGGGGTCTTTCTTCCGTTGGCGGAGTGGGAGTATAAAGATACTGTACCCCAACGGGGTGGACGTACCGGGGGCCACGTGGAAAGGGTTTCCGACGGTAAACGATGTACCAACTAACTGTAGAGTTGGGCTCAAGGATACAGCCCGATTATTTTGTATCAGGTACGAGTACTTGGATATCGTGAGAAGATGTGGGTTGGGGTGGAAACACCCTCTCCTCCTGTGCCGATACTTCCTCCGCTCTCCTGACTGTAAAATGTCCGTACTGCTGCTGTAAACTGGACTGGCCTGCTCAGCGCTAGATTGCCTACTCAACGGCACTGTTGCACTAATGAGTAGGGCCGACAAATCCGTCAATACAATGTGTACTATTACGGGGGGCCACAGTAAATACTACAGTAAACACTAGTAATAGTAATACTATTAAATAGTAAACAGGGCCTACGGTGCACACAAAAACCCACACATTTCCCTATTTTTACTACGTATTAATATAACAACTTTGGTCCTATTTACTACGGCCCCCCGTGTAATATGCTCCTTCTCCTTGGTGGCACTCTCTCTCGTGTATTCGATCGGAATTTGTCTTCTTCATGCTCGGTTTCGAGCACAGACAGGTATGGCTTCTGGGCCGAAACGGACAGCAAACGAAATCAATAACTAACTACAGTACGCTGTGTAGTACCGTATCACGGGAGAAAGCACACACCCCCCTTAGATACCACACCCCACTACTGCTGCTGTACATAAGCACAGCCAGTGACATGCCATATGTTTTTTGGCTGTTTTCTATCGTCGCTTTATTACCGGGGGTACGTTGAATACCACACCCCCAACGGAGGTGCGCCTGAAAACAGTACAAAACGCCTAAATTGGCACACCGTCTAGTGGATAGCATTCACCCACAACATTTACTTGCTACTACTCCTCCTACGTGCCCTACGCTCCAGCCACGGGCGCCGGTACTGCTACTACTGCTGTAGCTTTGTGGCCAATCACGGAACTTTTCGCGTGCTATTGTAGCAATTTCTCGAAAACAAACCAGTGCGCAATGCTATACCTGGTATCTGATATACGGTGTATTGTTCGGGGCGTCGGCTAGAAACAGACTCTCGAGGTTGCATATGTATGATCATGGTATCCATAATATAGTTATTAATATTAATAGGCAAGGGCCTCTGAGGAGCAATGTTCGGGAGTTTTGACACCATTGAATTCCTATGGTGGCACCTACCTGTAATCAGGGCATACGGAATTGAGGTATCCGGTGCCTGTTCCGTAAAGCGCAACGTGACCTGGAAAGCATATTGCGCTCACGCGCCGCAGGCGTGTGTAGTAGCTCCCCCACAGGGGCGCCCAGCAGGCCACCGGAGGCCAAAAAAACGACAATTTAGTTGATATTGGCCCGAAATCCACTTTCAAAAGTGTGTACGTATAGAGTTGTAAACACCTTAAACAGTTTTTCACCGCAGCGATAACAAAAAATGTACCTCGATCATCTTTCCCGCGGCAAGGACATGCCCAAACGGGTTTTTAGCCAGCGGCGAAAAAGGTTGCCGGGCGCGAAACCTCGTGTGGCGCTAAATAGCGATGGATGGATTCCAGCCCGGAAGTTGCGCCAGTGCAACAGCTACTTTATGCCCTACCGGTAACCATTCTGCGGCATTGCAGCAAGGCGGGGATCTTTGCTGTTATTTTCGATGTCAGGCGTGGGCTTTACCATCACCGGCAGTATTGCACGGGAATGAAAAAGCAAACTGGTTTCAGACTATAGCCTCTCACCTGTTAGCACACCCCTTGTTGCCGGTATCACCCCCTTTGTGGCGGACCCCCTTGCTATCACAACCCCCTTGCTAGCACACCCTTTTGTTATCACACCACCTGCAGTCTGGCCGAGCTCCTTACGTAGCAATGATCACTACCGTTAGCATACCCCATCAATATCACCCCCCCTCAATACCACACCCCCTAGCTACGGGGCTACCGTGCATGGTAGTCACCCGGGATACGATATATAGATAGCACACCCCTCTACAACAGCACACCCGGTGACAATAGTAATAGTCTTAAACGTCACATTGTTATCACCGGGGTGTGCTTTCTTCCGTGCTATACGGTACCTATTTTAGTGTAGAGTAGTGCGTTCTAGAACCGGGCTCGGAAGGCAGAGGCAGCGCAGGAAGGCGTGGGGGGGGCATATCGCCATCTGCCGAGATGTTTTTAGCGCCTGGTACTTGAGGCAGTATCGAAGGCACCACCGCCTGCACATATACCATTAATGTTGATGCACAGTACAGCAGGGCATTAACTAGTGGTTCGGCGTCTGTTGCGCGCAGCGCAACAGGCGACCCAAGGTGTTGTTACGCGCCGCCGGGGGGGGGGGCAAGAGGGCCCCCCGGGAGGGCCCCCGGAGGGCTGCCGGAGGCGGGAAACATGCGATATTTTCGCGAATTTACGCCTCAAAACTAAGTCAAGAGCCTTTCAATTTATTTTTGGCTACGGCAAATAGAAAAAAGTGCCTCGAAAAGAGTAAGAGCCTACGGCGAATAGCTAAAGGTGCCTAATGTTTGTTTTTTGCTATGGCGAATAGAACAAGGGGCCTAAAAGATGTTCAATTACGGCTAATTATTGAGGGGGGAAAAAAACGCAACAAAAGTTTCGCCTGCGGCGAAAAATGTTGCGCGCCCAAAAACGCGTGTTGCGCTGCGCGTAACCAGCCTCGCGGCGACTGTTGCGTAAAACGGTTATTTCGACCCAATGTTGCGCCAGCGCAACAGCGCAACACCTAATCAATGCCCTGGTGTGTACGCATGCTGTGTACTGTGTGTGAGTAGCATTCTCTTTTGTTTTGTCTTTCTGGTTGCGAATGCTGTACGGTCGCTGATTTCCACAAACTTAGTGTCTGCAGTCTGCAGAAGCGAGCGGGCTTGGACTAACGCGTCGTTTCGCGACTCGCCGTCCCGAGGTTGCCGTGGTTGCCGGAATCTTGTGGCTTTTATCAAATATATATAAATACGTCAGCTGTGAGTTCGGCCGATTGAGCGGTTGAAACTCAACTTTGCAAGCTGCGTTTTTGGTTATGTGTTGTGAAGCGGCGAGAATTCGTTTGTTTTTCGTTTTTTCTACATCGAACGCACACGGCCTGCTGCAAGTATGAGGCCACCTTGATTAATTTACCGCTCTACTATTAATAGTGAGTCAACGTCTATGACTTACATTGACTTCGTCTACTTGCTTGACGCCTACAGTAGAATCGATATACTTTCGTATCGCGTTTCACTTTATATTGCCTTCTCTTATGTATGGCACCTGAATATTAATATTGCTTATTATTTTTTCTCCTAAGCCTTATCCAACCTCCATCGCCACGCCATGGGTGTTGGTCTGGCACCCCCACCCTCTCCCGCTTCTCCTAGCCTCCTGCCTATGGCCACCTATGAGTACCGCAACCGAGGATAGAAGCGACACACCCTCTCACAAATGGTTAGATAACTTCTTCGACAAGGCTACGAGTACCTGTATGGCCACCAAGGTTAAGGTATTTTCACTGATAGCGCCAGAGCCAATAGTAGGATAGCTTCCTAGGGAACGCGGATTTCGGCCCACACGATCTGTCTGCTCACGCAAATTACTGTATGTTGTTGTTTTTTGTTTTCTTGAGGTTCTTGCTTTGTCGTTCTTGTTGTGGTTGTTTTTGTTGTTGTGGTTGTTGCTGTTGTTCCCACACTCACGTACCGCCATAAAATATATCTATAAGTTGTGGTACCACGACAGGCTCCAATAAACCTAGCATGGCGCCATCAACTTTGCCTGGGTATACTATAGTCGGACACTGTAGTGGTATAATGTATTATGTAGCGGTATATTCGTGCAGAGCATATAATAGATATAGGGAAAAAGTCAGTCCGGCGCTGGTTACTTTCCACCGACCACAGTCTCCGGCCTTAACAAAATGGATCAAAATCAGAAAAGGCCGGGCGCGAACTCATTTACGTGCTATTATTGTGGAGAATAAGGGCAGTATAGAGCAAGCAGATAGGGTGCTTCTGGTGGTGTAGTGGGTAAACCTCGAAACTACTATAGTACTATTACATAGTAGTGCTAAGTAACACCGATTTCACGAGTTCGAATCCCTCCGTGGAAGACTCTGTTCTTCGACTGAAAATGGCGGCAGAAAGCACCTATAAAAACGTGTGTGCGAAAATTCGATGCGAGTCGACGATGGAAGAAGGGGCTGAACTCTTACCGTCATAACAATGAAGGCATGAAGGCAAGAAGGCATGAAGGCATGAAGGCATGCGCTGCCGTGTCGAGGTGTAAGATGACTACCCTGGGGACACGAGTTATGGGGACACGAGGTATCCCCCGCCAGGTTTGCTTAGAGATGGAACCAGGTTATCGTTGCTACGCACGTGTGTCTGCTGCTTAGATATAGCAGAAGAGTAGCGTATTTCCACAATCAGGCCACGAAGAAGACTAAGCAGGTGGGGCGGGAGCCATACCCCGCCCGCCCCTGTTTTCCCATGTAAAATAGACCTCCCAAGCAACACAAATACGTTTTCTTTCGTATCTAAATCCTACCAAGAGTTCAGGTAACCGGCCTTTCAGGGAAATATCATATCTGGGGGGGGGGGGGGGGGGGGTCCGCTATGTGGCCCCGAATCTGAAATACGAAAGGGAGTGAGCCGGAGAAGTAGGGCAGAGCTAGTAGATCGAACAAAAACAGGTGGGGGGGGGTAGAGAATGGAAGGGGCGGAAACCAGCAGAGGGAGCTACCACACCCGTATAACACTTAAGGTAGCACTTAAGACAGCACTTAAGACAGCACAGCCCCTATTGATAGAGCGAATTTGGTGTGCTGATTTTCTGGACAATGGACAACGGGGAGGGTGCAAACGCCAAAAGACATGCGTTATACGTCTATACGTGGTACGTGAAAGGAACAATCTCGACCAGACAATTGTAAAGCCACCATACGTATTCGTTCGTTGTATGTGCCCCCCCCCCCAGTTTTGAGATACGAGTCGTCTGGTAAAAACGTCCAGGGCCCAGGAGGGGTTACCTTGCGTGTCACTATATGCTGTGTACAAAAGTACTGAGCAGTACAGCAATATGCAGAAAGAAGAACTGGCAGACTGCACTACACCGTACGTATAGTGTTTGAAGATTATTTTGTATGCCGTATAACGAAGGCAGGAGAACGATCCCTGGATTTCCAGCTCTAGGAAGAGGGGGGAACGATCGCTGAGTTATCGACCCTAAAATATGAAGGAAGGAGAACGACCCCTTGGTTCTCAGCCCCTGAAGTCTTCAAGAGGGGGCATCAAGGGGGGGCATCATGGGAGTCATGGAATCCACCCCATCATCAAGAAGAGTAGCGGGTTTCATAGCGGAACGAGGCAAGTTTTATAGTCAAGAAGCGTGTTTCATGTTTCGGGTGTTCCCTTGGTTATACTTCGAAGTATGTTGATAATTATAATCGAGTCACGGGTTTCCAAAAGAAGAGGCCTTTGTTCACAATCTCGCCTACACCCGGTGAAATCGTCACTTCTGGACGAAGATTCCAGGCGATGTCAGGAGCGAGCTCACGCCGCATCGCGACACACATACCACATAGTACCGCATAGTCCAGGTGTGATCCGTACGTGACACACTGCATCATGGCACCAGCCGATCGTTCCCCCCTATATACGTACACGCTTGTCTCGAAGAGGAGCTGCAGGTCTCTCGAACTGTCGTCGCGTCGCAGACAACGAGACGGCTGCTGTGAGCGGCACTTTTGTCTCACACCTATAGCAACCACACACCAAGCCACCACCGATTCTACGATGTCTGCCCGCCGGCGACGGGCGTTTTGAGTGCAGTACTCCTCTTACAAATCTCACACAGCACGTAGAGGACGGTGCTCGATACCACCGCCGTTGATCGCTGTTGCGACTTCTAGGCAACACATCCGTGGCCGCAGTTTGTTGTTTACCACAAAGGCCTACAGTAGGCTTGGTTCGTTTCTGTTTTCGAATCTGCTCTTTTTTCATATTGCCATGTGCCGACCCCGAACCAGACAGCTCCATCCAGATCACTACGAGAGTATCATAGCTGACAACGGGAAAACCTCGTACAGGCAGTACCTACCGGCCCCCGTTCATAAGAAAGTAACTCAGAAGAAGGTCAGCCTGAACTAACTGAAAAAGCGTAAGAAAGCTCTCAGCATAGTGAGTGTTGACGATTTATTTAAGAAAGTTGACCCCAAAAGTGCTTGTTCGGTATGAATACTAGGAAAAACGTCCTGTCGGGGATCGAAGTTAGAAAGTGCAACATGAGAAAGTGTGCTTTCGCGTGCGCCCAGAATAAGAAAGTCAGCCTGAGCCCTACGATTAAAGGTTTCTCGCATGTGTGGAGGGCTGGTACTGTACATCGCATGTGTGGAGGGCAAGATTGCTTACGGTCCGGATAATCCATCGACGACAGGCGTTTGGTGTATATCGAATTACAAAACTTCTGTTGAAGCCAAAATGAAGACGTCCCACTCTATATCTTAGACTAGAAATCACGGGGGTCCAGGCTTTTTCTCTTTAGGCCTACACTATAACCGTTATTATTGAAACAAAAAACAGGGGACGGTGAAGAAAACGTCCGACCCGCGCCCTTAATCTCTACCAGGCCGTATGTGCGTAAAAGCTTCATAACCTGCACCCAACAGATAAACACCTTAACACACACCCACGCCATGGGTATTCGTCTGCCACCTCGCCCCCTGCTCCTCCTGGCCTCCTTAAGATGGCCGCCTCTGCTGTGTGGTACCCGAGACTACAGTACTGTACTGTATGTAAAATCGTCTGCAAGAGGCGCTCCCTGCAGGTTACATTTATGGCAAGGGACTCTACGTATTGCCCCATCCTCACGCTTAAGCACTAATGCATACGCTCATGTACGTGCTGCCAGCTGATCGATGACGAAGCTGCTACCATCTACCCCAAGGCGCCCAACGCCCAAAGCTAATTCCACCGCGAAAAATAAACATTATTTTTCAGTATTTTTCGTACCAGCATACAGCCGCAAAACGTGAGGTGTACCCGAAATGTGCCTTCATATCATGTCATGCCTGCCTGCGGGTGCACGGGTTAAATTCAAAGTATTCCTCGAGCATTCCTCGGGATTTTTCCCGCGGGATATCGGAACTACCCCGTGGTCCCGTGGTAAATGTGGAACCCTGTTCCCGCACAAACGAGTCCCGCGCAAATTATTATTCCCCACCCCCGCGCCCACGGCAAGGTGTAGCTCCCGTTCCCGCGTGAATGAGTCCCACCCAAATACACATATCCCGTTTCAGCACAAACACGCCCCGTAAAATTCAGTATATCCCGAATGCTGTCAATAGAGTGATGTAAAATCCTGCGGATACATAAACACTAATCGCTCCCCTGCAGAATGAGGAACAATGGGTACGTAGACTAGAGTTGTAACCCGGCTGGGTGAGAACCGGGTACCCGGTGCCGGGTACCCGGCCCGGCCGGGTACCCGGTTCTACGATATACGGAGCCCCTCAAAACGTACGGAGCCCCTGAAAACTTGCTGCTCACAGCTCACAGCTCACAGCTCACAGCACACAGCACACCGAGAATACCCAACACACAACTCACACGATACTCTTACCAGCCGCTGGTGGCCCTCCTATACCATGAGCCAGGACATCGAACTAGCATCACAAGAGCCTCGTGCAGCTGCTGCAGCGGAGGAAGCAGCTGCTGCCGTGCCAGCTGCTGCCAAGCACCGCAGGGCAGACTCTCACGCTTCCTCTTCATCCTCCTCGGATGAATCTTCACCCTAGAGTTGTAACCCGGCTGGGCGAGAACCGGGTACCCGGTGGCGGGTACCCGGCCCGGCCGGGACCGGAACCGGACCGGTCCAAGTCTGCGACCCGCCGGGTATCTGTGCCCCGGGTACCCGGGTACCCGTGTACCCGTGTATCCGGGTACCCTCATCGATATATATCATATTCTCCTCTGCTGTCTGTCGGTGACGGGATTTGTCGCATGAAATTCGAGCAATCGTACTCGGAGTAGGATTTTGCTGATGACGAGCGCAATAGGCAACAAGGGTATGACAGCAGTATCACAGTCAGTATCATGTATCATGTATCAACGAAAACAAAACCCGGTCTAACCTACGTTCTTTTCACTTTGCCACAAAGTAGAGATATCCACCCCCCTTGCCTTCTGTTATTTGTCAAGATTCATCGTACAGTAAGAGACAAAATCAAGTCTTGTTCTCCCACCTACCTCCTTACCACGTCGTTTGAGTACCTTTCCGCTTTCAGGCCGGTAAAAGCAAGCGGGGGGGGGGTAAATACGGTATGATACCCCGGGTACCCGGGTACCCGGGTACCCGGGTCCTCCGACCCGCCGGGTACCCGGGCCGGGCCAGTCTGAATCCCTCAAAACCGGGCCGGGTACCCGGTCCAGAATTCTGAGGCCGGGTCACAACTCTAACGTAGACGCGTCAGGGTCCGAGTCAATATTATTCAATTATGATGTGTGTCTGCTTTTTTCTTCCTAAAGTTGTCTTTGCAAACAAAAAATGTGCTACGAAGTACTGTGAACTTGGTACTGGTATAAAATATTTTGAAATTCCCGGTGACGTAAGGACTACTGCCAACTATTAATAACTGTAGTTTGAGGGCAATTCTAGGGATTTTTCCGGCGGGAGTCCCGTCGTGGCTGGATCCTGTCCCGGGGAGTACCGCGGTGGCCGGACCCCTCACAAACAAGCCCGTCGAATCCCGTCGTGGCTATTCAGGTATTCAGGCATAGTTGTTGCACCCTTGACAGATGGTCGCACAGGCGGGTACAGGCAGCAGCATGCTGCCATGCTGGTGTTGGACAGATGATAATCCACCGATGATAAAACCCAAGAAGATTGATGTTTTTTAGAAGGGCCGCTTATTGGGCAATCAAACTTGCAGAACAATAGACATCCGAGTCTAGAGGTGGTGGTGAGAGGAGTGAGGGTGTGGGGTAGGTCCGTGTTCTCTCTCCAGCTACCCAGGCTATGATCCGTTCGCTACAGTCAGTAGGACCTCGTGAGAGGAAAAACCAACCCAGTGGGTTATGCCGCATACTGGTCGAAACGGTAAGTATCTACTCGTAGGACCTCGTGAAGAGTGAAGAGAATACAACAACCCGGCAGGTTATGCCGCATATTGGTTGAAACGGTATCATAACACGCCGCGTTGATATAACTATCGTCGCTGGTGCTACGTACTGTTGTGCTCGGCTACTGCAACATGCTACTGGTGGTGGAACCAGTACAACCAATTGCTTCCCCCGGCTACAGCAGTACCAGTGCTATATGTTGCTGTCCCCGGCTACAGCAGTAGTATGGTGACACCTACTGCTGTACCCGGTTACAACAGTGGCGATGAACATTGATCAGAGATGTAGGTGTTCACGCCCTAATATCTTTAGTACTCCCCCTTAATGGATATCGCGCTGTTGTACTGATATGTACTAGAGCAACATCATATTTACGGCTAGATGGCTACTGAGTGCTTACTGCCATTGTGTTTTGCATCAGAACCTAGCCTACACGTATACGTAACTTGAATAACGATGATGGCTATCATAACGTTCAACAGCACTCGTTGAAAGCAAACAGAAACTTGACTAAAGTGCCGATCATGGCTAACGATCATCAGCACTTGTTGGAAGCAAAACAAAATGGACTAAAGTACCGATCATGACTAACGATCATCAGCACTTGTTGGAAGCAAAATAGAAATTTGACTAAAGTGCCGATCATGGCTAACGATCATCAGCGCTCGTTGGAAGCGATATAAAATGTACTAAAAGGCCGATCATGGCTAACGATCATCAGCGCTCGTTGGAAGCGATATAAAATGTACTAAAAGGCTGATCATGGCTAACTTTCATCAGCACTTGTTGGAAGCGATAGAACTTGACTAAAGTGCCGGTCATGGCTAACGATCATCAGCACTCGTTGAAACGATACTCCAGTGATCAGCTTATTCACCAAGGCATTTAACAACTAACCGCCCCGTACAAATAGAACCCGTCGGGGTCCTCAACGAACTGGTCGTAGTTACGCCGCATTCTTAGTCGAACCGCAACGTAACATTATGTTTAACCTATAAAATCACCGGTGATACTGTTGCGCTCGGCTACTGCAACACGCTATTGGCGCAACCAGTGCTACCTACGTTGGCCGACGAAATAGCGGTCAGCCGATCCCAGTTCTGGCCGGGCGTAGCTCGGGTAAACTTGCTTCTTGACTCGTCGCGATCCCGAAGCTACCGAGTGGTACTTGGTTACGTATCGTGACTGCTGCTTCCCGGCTACAGCAGTATTACAGTAGTGCTACGAACTGCTTCCCCCGACTACAACTGCCTACTGCTCTCCTCGGCTACAGCAGTACTAGTCCTAACTAATGCTCCCCCACGCAACAGCAGTGGCGATGAACATTGATCAGAGATGTAGGTGTTCGCGCCCTAATATCTTTAACACTCCCCCGTAATGAAAATCGCACTGTTGTGGGCACTGAAGCACCGAATAATGTTACCCTGTCTGTTGTCGACACTCGTTTTAAACGTCTACGAACTCCAAACGTCTACGAAATTCACTAAGCGTAAGGCTGTTCACTAAGCGTAAGCAAACGTCTAAACTATACTGGTGGTGGCTCCAAGATCTTCTCGGTCATCAACAAAAAACGCCGGCGTAACTAGGGCTCTGCCCGGGAATGTATGTATTCCAGGACCGCTCATGATCCTACGTATATCAATCTGAGTCCTGGTCATAACTTGAAAAACAAACTAAAACTACATTTCGTGCAGGAGAACGTGGTTCCAGACGTGTGTCCCTTTTTTTTTTTTACTGTCAAGCTTGTCAACTGCAATGGAAATCCCAACCACTTTGAATAATCACAGCGTTTCACTGTCTATGCTCACGATAAAGAGCTCTGTACTCAACGTAACACGTTCTATTAAAACATCGGTGTCTACGACAACGATACCCCGCATATGTAAAATGGAAATAAAGTAGCTCCCCCATTAGCTAGCTCCCTTATTTCTGCTAAAAGTGGACAGCAAAGAAACAAAACGCCAACGAAAAAGAAACAAACCACACGCTTGATCGTCCAGACGCCTCTTCCAGGAGGTATATCGAAACGATGCTGTTCGTGTTGCTACTATTATCAGCAGTTACTTATTGTACTGAACGTTGACTATGTGTGTATTGGTTACTCAGCCTACACTTAATGCTCCTCCCCAACTGAAAGGTACACCAATTAACTCACCAGGTATAATGATAACCAGTATTGGTAGAACTGATAGAAGCTTGCCTGAAGTGTCAATCACGACTAACGGTCACCAGTACTTGTTGCAAGCGATAGAAACTTGACTGAATAACCGATGATGGCTGACGCAAACCAATCGTTGCTGTACCCGTCGATGCTGCAGTCGTTGCTGTACCAGTCGTTGCTGTATCAGTTGTTGCCATACCAGTCGTTGCTATACACTCGGCGTCTTCCGGACACGATGACCATGATGATGATGATGGCGATGATGATGATGATGATGATGATGATAATGGTTATGAGGATGACGACGACGAAGCTTGGTCCGTGTCTTGATCGAGTAGTAATATACGTAAAACGCGGAGTAGTTATGATAGTCTCAGCAGTAGTAGTTCCCGCTGGAGATAAGGTAGCTATTTATAGGCTGTAGAGCTCCCCAGGATCCGATTCCTTGTCGATGCGGCCCTCCAATGGACCGCCTCCGGTAGTTAGTTGCATGACTTCTGGAAAGTTGTTCAAAATTTCACCATTTCTCCCCCTTCGAACGCGTTTTTCAGTCGTCGGGGGTATGTCGAAACAACGTCAGCGTCGCTGCTGTAATACCCCCGTTCGTAGATAGTAAGAGGGCCATTAGACATGTTGGTGTTGCTGCGCTGCCTCTCTTCTTTACCATTATTCAGATATTTAATATCCCGTCTGACTTTACCGAAGTGTATTGCGGGTTATCTTTCGAATTTGCCTCCACTGTGATTAGCTTGGACTCCTTCTTTTACCGCAACAGTATCATTACGGTTTGTTTTCTGAATTCGCCTCCCACTGTGATTAGCTGGACTCTCTTCTTTACCGCAACAGTATATTACGGGTTTGTTTCTGAATTCGCCTCCCACTGTGATTAGCTTGGACTCTCTTCTTTACCGCAACAGTATATTGCGGGTTTTTTATGGATGTAGTGCAATTTTTTGTCGCCTCGAGTGAACTGTTGTTACCAGATATTTTAACACTCGACCCGGTTGAATCGCAAACGCAGTACCACACTCACCCCGACACAGTATGAATCGACGCGCTATGTACTGCTATCCTTCTTTTTTTACCGCAACAGTATATTGCGGGTTTTATATGGATGTGGTGCAATTTTTTATCGCCCCGAGTGAACTGTTGCTACCAGATATTTTAACACTCGACACGGTTGAATCGCAAACGCAGTACCACACTCGCCCCGACACAGTAAGAATCGACTCGCTATATGTGTACTGCTATCCTTACTATTTTACCGCAACAGTATATTACGTGTTCTTTATGGATGTACAGTAGTGTAATTTTTTATCGCCCCGAGTGAACTGTTGTTACCAGATATTTTAACACTCGGCCCGGTAGAATCACAAATGCAATAACACACACGCCCCGACGCAGTATCCTTTGACGCGTTATCCACTACTATCCTGATAATGACGAGCGGACGTCTTGATGTAGTGGGATTTCTGTCGACCCGAGTGAACTGTTGTTACCAGATTGAACACTCGACCCGGTAGAATCGCAAACACCGTCACACACACGCCCCGGCACGGTATGAATCGACGCGCTATGAGTCTGCTATCCTGATGACAGATGATCGTACATTTGGATGTGAGTACAATTCCTGTCGCACCCGAGTGAACTGTTGTTACCAGATCATTTTAACACCGGCCCGGTAGAATCACAAATCATATACACACACGCCCCGACGCAGTATGTTTGACGCGCTATGCACTGCTATCCTGATGATGATGACCGGAAGTCTGGATGTAGTGCAATTTCTGTCGACCCGAGTGAACTNTTACCGCAACAGTATATTGCGGGTTTTTTATGGATGTAGTGCGATTTTTTATCGCCCCGAGTGAACTGTTGTTACTAGATATTTTAACACTCGACCCGGTTGAATCGCAAACGCAGTACCACACTCACCCCGACACAGTATGAATCGACGCGCTATGTACTGYCTATCCTTCTTTATTTACCGCAACAGTATATTGCGGGTTTTATATGGATGTGGTGCAATTTGTTATCGCCCCGAGTGAACTGCTGCTACCAGATATTTTAACACTCGACACGGTTGAATCGCAAACGCAGTACCACACTCGCCCCGACACAGTAAGAATCGACTCGCTATATGTGTACTGCTATCCTTACTATTTTACCGCAACAGTATATTACGTGTTCTTTATGGATGTACAGTAGTGTAATTATTTATCGCCCCGCGTGAACTGTTGTTACCAGATATTTTAACACTCGGCCCGGTAGAATCACAAATGCAATAACACACACGCCCCGACGCAGTATCCTTTGACGCGTTATCCACTACTATCCTGATAATGACGAGCGGACGTCTTGATGTAGTGGGATTTCTGTCGACCCGAGTGAACTGTTGTTACCAGATTGAACACTCGACCCGGTAGAATCGCAAACACCGTCACACACACGCCCCGGCACGGTATGAATCGACGCGCTCATTGCGCTGATATCCTCATGGGCAGTTAAACCGACTTCCACATGCCTTACTCGTACATACGTAGTCGAGCATCCCGCCATCCCGTGTTTGACGTGAACTCACTTTTTGCTTCGTTTCTTTTTTTCGACTAAATCTTGACCAGGCCAGCTCGTTTTGGATCTCTCGTGGACGTCGTCTTGAGGACCCTTAGTTGTGTGCACCTTGCTGTAGACCGAGGCTCATAACCTATTTAGGCATAGTTGTTGCACCCTTGACAGATGGTCGCACAGGCGGGCACAGGCAGCAGCATGCTGCCATGCTGGTGTTGGACAGATGATAATCCACCGATGATAAAACCCAAGAAGATTGATGTTTTTAGAAGGGCCGCTTATTGGGCAATCAAACTTGCAGAACAATAGACATCTGAGTCTAGAGGTGGTGGTGAGAGGAGTGAGGGTGTGGGGTAGGTCCGTGTTCTCTCTCCAGCTACCCAGGCTATGATCCGTTCGCTACAGTCAGTAGGACCTCGTGAGAGGAAAAACCAACCCAGTGGGTTATGCCGCATACTGGTCGAAACGGTAAGTATCTACTCGTAGGACCTCGTGAAGAGTGAAGAGAACTCGTACAACAACCCGGCAGGTTATGCCGCATATTGGTTGAAACGGTATCATAACACGCCGCGCTGATATAACTATCGTCGCTGGTGCTACGTACTGTTGTGCTCGGCTACTGCAACATGCTACTGGTGGTGGAACCAGTACAACCAATTGCTTCCCCCGGCTACAGCAGTACCAGTGCTATATGTTGCTGTCCCCGGCTACAGCAGTAGTATGGTGACACCTACTGCTGTACCCGGCTACAACAGTGGCGATGAACATTGATCAGAGATGTAGGTGTTCACGCCCTAATATCTTTAATAGTGGCTTATAATGTACCAGGTACAAACGCGTTGAATTCCGTGGTGGCTGAATCCCGTCCCGGGGACTCCCAAATTGACCGGATCCCATAAATTACGAGTATATACCGTGAAATCCCGGGGTATTTAAATCCCGCGGGATCTGGTCCCGGAGTCGGAAAGGCGTCCCGGGGAAGGCCCTGATTAAATTGACACACGGCATCACACGTCACATGACACACGACACACCTATTGTCCAGGACTCGTACTTGGTATACTTGTAGGCTTCCGGCACGTGGTGCGCGTTGGTGCGGCCCCCGGCCAGGGGCCTTCGAAGGCCAAAATTCGGACATTATCTTATGTATGCGTAAATAATAATAATGCATAAATATACGACTCAAATTGTGCGTATTTACACGTTTTTTTACCCACACGTAGCAAGCGGGTATAAGGCTCCTTGTAGCATCAAGAAGCACTACCAGGTATTATAATGTTCTGGTACGAAGGAAAAACAAACAAACAACAAACAAACGAAAACTTAGCATCACATGGACTCAGAAAAAATTCGCCTACGGCGGAATGGCCGAAACAAAAAAGTTTCGCCTATCATAGGAAACCAAATTTCGTTTTCGCCTTCACATTGACACCAGCACACCAATAAAATAGGGCAGCGGCCAAAAAAAGGTATACCTCGTCCATTTGCGGCCAAAATCAGGTACATACTTAAAACCAAGTAAAAAAAGCACTCCACGTGCGCTGCCATTGGACCAAAACTCGTTGTACCGGTTTTTGCCTCTTCAAAACCCAGGTATACCTGATTTTGTCTACTCTGCTTGACTTTCACCTTTTTTTTGTCGTTTTTAAGCCAATCAGAGGCCCTTCATAGTTCCACCCTATGCCCTCGATACAAATGCCGACGTACGCGGAGACCCCCTTCTCCCTTCGCACCTCGCACTACACGCCACTCGAGCGACACACACACATATCTGCCTGCACACCTCCGCCGAAATAATACGAGATAGAAGGCTCCCCTTCGGGATTTTGTGGTGGACTTGGAATACCAGGGGTGTCACAAAAGTTGAGAAGGGAGAATACAGCAGCAGGCGTTCGTTCCTCGTACTATTAATAGTAGCTACTCGTATACGTAGCCAACGGGCGAGCACGAAGAGCATGAAAAAACTCTACTTTGCATTGCAATGAACGGCAGGTTCGTGGGGTGCGTTTTAAACTTGACTTTAGTATGTACCTGTTTTTGGCCCCGAACGGACCAGGTGTACCTGTTTTTGGCCGCTGCCCTATAAAATACTATACTACTTATACTACGTATCATACATACATGGTGGTGCGCTATATAATGATAAGCGGAATCCTCGCATAAATGGTGCGCCAAGACGCACCGCCGCAGCTTCAAGTACAACCTGGTATTATTGCTGTGTTATAAGCTTAGATTGGGTAGTAGGTAATATAGGTCAACATTTTACCAGTACGTAGCCCTTACTGTACGAGCTACGAGTACTCGTGATATGGCGTCATCTCGGCAACACATGGGTCGTTGGTCGTGAGTTCGAATCTCGCGTTCACCATGATGAAAAGAGCGTTTTTAAAGCGAATTTCCTGATGATGTAGAATCCGAAAAATCGCTCTTCTTCCTGGGTCCTTAGAGATTGTTAAGAACTTCGGACTGTTACGAATAGGCACGTGTATACGGCCCCTTACGAAGACCAAAAATCCCGCGCTGTTCAGAACGGGGGGAATATTATAATAGTAAGCCTTGGGTACTCGTAGTAGGTAAATACAAGTAGTAGCAAGGGTATGCGACAAAAAGAGAAAACGGCCTCTCACTCCTAGGAAAGAAGGTCAGAATGAAAAACAAACCGGATCGCCGATCGCTGTGATCACAACAGGACGAAATGAGCGAAAACCGATTTTTTTCGGTTTTTGTTCCATTTGTTTCACTTGGTTTTAGAGACCCCCTCTTTTTTTTTTTCGCTCTGGTCGGGGGGGGGGGGTGTACTCATCATGTCGTGCACGGCCGTAGTCGTATGGCCATAGACCCTCGCATCCCTACAACAGTGCCGGGACGGAGCACGTTGGGTTTTCACCAACCAGGCAGGCATTGCTTGCACCAAGCGCGAAGCGCCGTACCCTGGTTGTCTAGCTCACGTCGTGCCGTCTAGTTTTACAGTATATTGCTCTCTGGAACCTTTTTCTTGCCAACACTGCGTGCCGGCGTATCTTTCGTTCCCTCGAGTATCCTTCTGTAAAGTTGCAGATTTTTTTTATTTTTCCTTCGGATTTACCAGCGGCTTTCGCCTTACAAGTTATAGAGGTGTGGGAGGGGGTTGTGAAGCACAGTATCTTCGATCCATTTCTCAGAATTTTCTGGATGGATTTTGTACCCTCCTGATTTCTATGCATCTGCATATACTGCCCTTCAGGGTGGGCTTGTGTCATAGTATCCATGGTATCCCCGTTTCCCCTCTATTGTTGAGGTGGCGTGTTTCTGATGAAACGCGCATCGAGCAAATAATATTTGCTCCCCCTGGTGCTCAGAAGTCTTTCGGCACCGTGACAGCGTGATAATAAAATAAGACATCAAACATCAGACTGTGAGTAACTGAGTTGCGTCTCTCGTCTCAAACCTGCACGGTAGTCGGGCTTGCCCCAAACCGCATTTTTGTAGCTACGTACCTAATAACCTCCCCAGGGATCCAATACGTTCATAGAGGCGTGTTTTACAGCGTCGTTGCCAACCGACGCCAACCCAAAACCTATTATAAATATCAAATATTTGTACTGTAGGGGGGGGGGGGGGGTTATTGAAAAAAAAGTTGACTTACTGTTTCCTGGGATCACAACGGTCCGGTTTTTCCCTCCAATATATGATAGGGGGGGGTAGTGGGGTGTCTGGGATTCAGATCCGGACACACCCACCCTTGGTATAGTAGTATCCGCCAGGGCAACATGTCATGAGGTTTTTTGTTTTTTGGGGCGCTCAGTTCTCCGGGTGATGGGATCAGGAAATCAGGACGGCGGTGTGTGCCAGTGCCAGGTGGTGTGTGGTGGGTGCATGGCATGGCCTGGTGGTCAGCGGCCGGCGGAATCGCGAAAATTTAGACCTGGGGAATATTTCCAGATCTTTTTTCATACGAAGTTTTTCTGTTTCACGAACAGCTGGAGATACCAGTAAAAAGCAGTACTTGTACATACATACGTATCATACGTACTGCTGTTTGGATACAACGATACAGCATCCATCCTCTAGAAAAAGCACCAGCGCAATGCACTCAGTAAGAGTAAGAGCTGCACTCTATGAGATTAACTCGAGTAACCCGTAGCATTTCCTTGACATCTATCCCTGCGCAACACACAACACACAGTTGCTGACTGCAACGGATCAAACCAAACAGCAAAGCGACATGCGGCATCTGGCACATGATCACATCACATCACAGATCACACTGATCACATGATCACAACAGCCCCATCTCGCGAGATTCCGGGCTTAGGAGCCCCTCCAAAATAAGGCAACTACAACTTCTTGGAAACCCTTTTTGCACCGAGGGGCTCATTGCGGGAGGAAGGCAACAACGAGGCCACTACGAGCAGGACAATAGTATCAGGGGGGAGTTCAGGCCGATGACGTTCACGGTTGCGCCTTATTGCGTGTCCGTAGCGTTGATATGTGCCGCCGGAGCTGGAGTGGCGGCACTCACCGATCCGCAACATCAACTTTACATCCCTTTTCCCGACGGGTCGAGTTTGCCATTTGATAAGGAGTTGCCCGGACCGGACCTGTCGGATGGGACCCCGACGAAACTGTACTCGCTTTCTCTCGGGCGAGCGTGGCACAACCACACGGCGGACGCCGAGCTCTCGGCGGCGGTGGAAGAGAAGAAGCTAGCCAGACGAAGCTGGCAGGGACGACGGTCGCTGTATATGTCTTTCGAAGACACGCCCCTGTTTCCTGGATGGGGCACCCACTTTGCCTACGTCTACGCTGGGACTCCGGCACAGAGAGTGTCCGTGATCATCGACACGGGGAGTCACTTCACCGCCTTCCCGTGCTCCGAGTGCAAGAACTGCGGTAGCCACACCGACCTCTACTGGGATCACAGCAAGTCCAGCACCGCCCATATTGTGGACTGCGATGAGTGCCACGGCTCGTTCAGGTTCGGTTGCTCCTAACGATCACTGCGAGTGAAATGAAATCGATGCTGACTATTTTAATATGACATAAAGACTGCCAGGTCGTACTCGTATACGGGTAGTATGAGTTCGTGCGAACAGGTTCCAGGTTCCAGGTACAGAGTCTGTACCTGGAACCTGGAACCTGTTCGTACGAACTCATATTGTACAGAGCTACGCGTATATACCTGGTACTCAGTATTTCCAGACCTGCTGTGATGTATTATACCTGGTACGATAGAAAATTTCCTCGCTCGGTACAAAAGGAAGAGTCGTGACTTGTGCAGGCGGAGCGCAGGTAGTGCAGTACGAGTACACCTACTATCTGTACCGTGACCTGCCTGGTACGTACGTTTACGAGTAAGTAATACACACGGTACATATATATGTACGAAGGAACGCGAGGTCGTAGTGCATACCGGTACGTGGTGCATTCCAAGCATGCAGTAACCTCGTGGTGGCAGTGGTGGTACCATACGTAGTAGTGCGCTATTGCAATCGGTGTCGTCGTACAGCCCGTGGCGATTGTGCTGCAGTATGTTATCGTGTCTCCTCCAGCGACCCAGAGCGCTTTCTCCGCACTCTGAACGTAATTTATAGTTGCGCTCAAACAATTCGTGGTCTTGATTTGAGTCTTGAAGTCAGCGCCTCAGCCTCATAAAGTTCAAGGAACGAAGCCTGTCTCCTGTTGTATAACGTCATGTAATATCGTGCCTTGGGTACGTAGTCGTACGAATATTATGGGCACCTACGGGCTGAACACCTTTCTGGTACCGGTATGATATGATATACGATCGTATGTATGATACGAGTATCGTGGTATAGTAGTATCGTTCACCGTTCACTTTCCGTGTTTGGTACCAGGTATATATATATTATACTGCGTACCAGGGCATTAATTAGGTGTTGCGCTGTTGCGCTGGCGCAACATTTGGTCAAAATAACCGTTTTGCGCAACAGCCGCCGCGAGGCTGGTTGCGCGCAGCGCAACACGCGTTTTTGGGCGCGCAACTTTTTTCGCCTTCGGCATGGACGAAAACAAAATTTAGGCGCTTTTTGCTATTCGCCGTAGCCAAAAGTAAATTAAATGGCTTTTTGTTTTGAGGCGCATATTCGCGCATAGATCGCAATTTTTTCGCCTCCGGGGGCCCTCCGGGGGCCCTCCCGGGGGGGCCTCCGGGGGCCCCTGCGGGGGGCTTGCGCGCCTGCGGCGCGCAACACGCGCCACCGGCGTGTTGCGCTGCGCGTAAGAGACGCCGAACCACTAATTAATGCCCTGCTTGACACGGTCGATTCCCGTGGTCACAGGCTAACTTACCCATAAAAGGTATACTGAAATAAAAGTGGAACCCGAAGGGTCCGCAAAACGATCAAAGTCAGTCAAACACAGATAGTCTTGAGCCCTCCGCTCCCCTCTACACGCTATATGTGAAGGTAAAAAGGTGTATGATACCCGATTCCACGGCCGCCCCTGGATATGGTGCTATTGTATACCTAGTACCAGGNGGCTCGTTCAGGTTCGGTTGCTCCTAACGATCACTGCGAGTGAAATGAAATCGATGCTGACTATTTTAATATGACATAAAGACTGCCAGGTCGTACTCGTATACGGGTAGTATGAGTTCGTGCGAACAGGTTCCAGGTTCCAGGTACAGAGTCTGTACCTGGAACCTGGAACCTGTTCGTACGAACTCATATTGTACAGAGCTACGCGTATATACCTGGTACTCAGTATTTCCAGACCTGCTGTGATGTATTATACCTGGTACGATAGAAAATTTCCTCGCTCGGTACAAAAGGAAGAGTCGTGACTTGTGCAGGCGGAGCGCAGGTAGTGCAGTACGAGTACACCTACTATCTGTACCGTGACCTGCCTGGTACGTACGTTTACGAGTAAGTAATACACACGGTACATATATATGTACGAAGGAACGCGAGGTCGTAGTGCATACCGGTACGTGGTGCATTCCAAGCATGCAGTAACCTCGTGGTGGCAGTGGTGGTACCATACGTAGTAGTGCGCTATTGCAATCGGTGTCGTCGTACAGCCCGTGGCGATTGTGCTGCAGTATGTTATCGTGTCTCCTCCAGCGACCCAGAGCGCTTTCTCCGCACTCTGAACGTAATTTATAGTTGCGCTCAAACAATTCGTGGTCTTGATTTGAGTCTTGAAGTCAGCGCCTCAGCCTCATAAAGTTCAAGGAACGAAGCCTGTCTCCTGTTGTATAACGTCATGTAATATCGTGCCTTGGGTACGTAGTCGTACGAATATTATGGGCACCTACGGGCTGAACACCTTTCTGGTACCGGTATGATATGATATACGATCGTATGTATGATACGAGTATCGTGGTATAGTAGTATCGTTCACCGTTCACTTTCCGTGTTTGGTACCAGGTATATATATATTATACTGCGTACCAGGGCATTAATTAGGTGTTGCGCTGTTGCGCTGGCGCAACATTTGGTCAAAATAACCGTTTTGCGCAACAGCCGCCGCGAGGCTGGTTGCGCGCAGCGCAACACGCGTTTTTGGGCGCGCAACTTTTTTCGCCTTCGGCATGGACGAAAACAAAATTTAGGCGCTTTTTGCTATTCGCCGTAGCCAAAAGTAAATTAAATGGCTTTTTGTTTTGAGGCGCATATTCGCGCATAGATCGCAATTTTTTCGCCTCCGGGGGCCCTCCGGGGGCCCTCCCGGGGGGGGCTCCGGGGGCCCCTGCGGGGGGCTTGCGCGCCTGCGGCGCGCAACACGCGCCACCGGCGTGTTGCGCTGCGCGCAACAGACGCCGAACCACTAATTAATGCCCTGCTGCGTACGGTATCATCCAGCAGTACTCCGAGTTGAGTACCAGTTGACTACCGCTGTATTAATAGCAGTAGTTTCTACTGATACTCGTACATATGATATAATATGCCAGGTATATACAGCAAATACAGGTCGCCCTGGTGGCTATTAATAGATTAATAGGTATCCTCGAATGCTGCCAGAGTTAATTTCGTGAGTTCGAATCGCACGTGGGTCAGACTTTTGAGTGTATGATATGTAATAATAAGTAGATGTACCCAGCAATACCCAAGACCCATCTCCTATTTTCTCGAATATCTCTGAAACGTGACCACCACCTGATATGTTTCTCAGCATTTTCCTTGGTTCCAACTTCTTATCACTTCGTTTCGATTAAAGCAACTCCTCTCTCTCACAATCTCATTCTCTCGTCTAACCGCCACGACTATGCTTCGTCGTACCGACATTTTATCACATCAACTCTCAATTGTAACCATCACTACGAGTTAAACTTCTTACAACGTTTATTGGCAAAAAAAAATAAACGGAATCAACTGCTGATAGCTCCTATAAATAGCAGCGTGGGTAGGAGGCGCAATTCGATGCGAGTAGACGAGGGAAAGAGACGACGGAAGTTTTGTCGCGATAAAAGTGCAAGGCACAGACCGTAGTGGGGAGGAGGGAGAAGCGCCTACTTTGCGACCCCGGATCTGAGTTACGACTAGGAAGGAGAAAGGAAGGGCGAAAATGATAAATGGGATGGAAACAGTGGGCTACCCACTTTAAGCTTTTAGGCCATACCTGGTACCTATGATTTAAGAGTTTTCGGGAGATAAGACCAGACCAGGTATGTAGGCTTGCCATGAAAATAAAGTACTTGGAATTCGTGTGGGATAGGTTTTGCACTACACTACAGTAGTACACTACAGCAGTAGTAACAGAGAACACCATGAGCTGGCGCGCAACACGGGTTTCGGGCAGGCCCTAGCTTTTAAAGCTCGTTTTTTGGGCCGTTATCCCCATAAGAACTGGTCCCACGAATTGGGGACAAAATACTTGAAATTAGTGTGGGACTTTATTTTCAGTTCTGAATGGGTTATAAGGCAAATCGCTAACGCTCGCCGCAGGCGTAAAAAAAATGGTGTCAAGGAAAATGTTAGGGCAAAAGCCTTAACGGCCTTAACGAGCCTCAGCGGGTCTTAACGAGCTTTGACCAAGATAGACGCAAGCTTTAAAAAAAGCCTTAAGTAAGCCTTAACGCGTATCTCTACTATGAAGAGGGAAGTGGCGGGCTCGTACCGAGATTGGCATGGTATTGTACCCCCCTATACGCCGGGGGTCCCCCCATCTGTGCCTGCTTCCTCGGCATCGACGGTGTACATGCGCTCGCTGGTGCTCATCATGCTCTTTTGTTACGCACACAGTCACAGTCAAGCAAGCAAGCATCCTAGCCATCCGAGCATCCAACAAGCAAACACGCTATTAATACACATATTTATAGTGGTGTTCCAAGCCTGAAGACTGTGTGTGCCGGCGCGGAATGCGGGGAGACGTCCCGACACCGCCTGCTGTGGTTTACATAAGATTTAGTATAATCACATTTTTATACAGTGGGTACCCCGACTTTAGAGAGGGTACATCAAAAGCGAATACTACGGTTGCGACAGGCCAAATAGGCTGGACCCGCCTACTCGTACACTAAAGCTATATATTTCCCACTGCCTTGTGGATAAGGAAGGGTATTCATAGTGTATTAATAGTGTATTAATACTTAACAGAGGCGTTTTCGCCCTATACCACCTGGTTCCACACCTCTCTTAAATAGGGGTACCCACTAGCCTGTACTGTATCATAATTCGTATGGCTTCTGTAGTGGTTATATGTGTGCGTTCTTCACATTAAACCGTCCTTTCTACCCGTCGACATATGATATATAATATACCGTACGTACCTGGTAAGATTTAGTAAAAATCAACGTTTTTTTTTGTATTTACTCTTCCGTAGGGATTGGTATGACCTCTACTGCCCACCTGATTTATACGAGTACAGGGTCTAGGGTCAGTGGGTCAATGAGTACATAATATTTATATTAGAAAATTAGTATAGCTTCGTACCCCTACCTGGGTTATTTAGGATAGTATATAGTGCAGAACATTTTTATGTATGAAATAGTACCGGTATGCCCCTACCTGCCAAAAGGCCCCAAAGGGATAAACGTGACCCCTTTTTCGTTTGGCAAACAAAACATTGATTTTTGGAAACCCCTGCCCTGTCCCCTGTCCCCTATCTTTGGGAGTTCCCAGTCCAATGACGTTATTTTTTTACGCGATAATCGCCAACAACGTCCCAAGTAAGGCCTATCGCGTTGTCAGGCAACGAGCGTTACCCCAGTATGGCTGATAAGGCTCGAAACAGCTCTTAAGGCACGCCCTGCTCAGGAAAGGGCGTTCAACCAAATTTTTAAGGCAAGCCTTGAAGGCTATATACGAGGCTTAGTTTATAGGGGCGCGCAACATTTTTCGCCGCAGGCGAAAACAAGTTGCGGGCGTTTTTTTCGCCAGGGGCGAGGGAAAAAATATGAGGCACCTTTTTACGTTCGCCGTCGGCGAAAGAAACGTTTTAAGGCGTCTACTGCACGTTGTTACGTTTTTTTCGGGCATACATCTACACATATAATATATCGCATCTTTTTGCCTCTGGTGGCACCTGCGCATGCGTGCGGCGCGTGTTGCGCGCAACATGCCTTCCAACTCCTGTTGCGCAACAGACGCCGAACCGCTAGTCCATGCCTTGGTGTACAGCAGTAATGGTATACCGGGTACGTATTTATATTTATATGTAGGCGTTGTTGCCTTGTTGGCAAGCTCGAGATGCTGAGACAGCAGTAGTAAACGCATCCGCAAACTTGAACGAGCTGCTGTGCCGTAGTTTTTGTAGTTTTGACACGACTCGGCACTTGAAGTTACGTGCATTTATACATACCAAGTTATGAAATAGTACATATTAATAGTGTTAATGCTGCTATAGACCACCTGGTGCCAGGTAGTGTATCTGATGGTGTATACACACTTATGCCCCTGCGAGCATACAAGCTCAAACAGGCACGGTATACTATTGTTAGACTACTCGTATTGCTGTACATGTTCATACCTGATAGTTACTGCAGTAGAAGAACAGCAGTGCGTGTGCGTAGCACATGGAAAACAAAAGTCCCACCAACTTCCGCATGCGATTTGTCCGTCACGGATGTACAGTGTACAGCAGTACAGAGTGTACAGCAGTGCAAACTACGGCACTCACTCGATGGGGTCTACAAACTCACCCGGTATGTATATTTACGAGCACGACTATACGACATTACTGTTTTTCCCTCCGAAAGTGCCTTTGATGACAGGATAAAAAGGACAGTCTACGTACTGCTGTTGAGTATTGTACATATGATACATACAATATGTACTGCTGTTGTAACGCACACTATAATATTAATACATGGAAAATGGAAAATGCACCCCTTCGGACAAATGAATACTGGTACATCTATACCTGGTACTACAGTAGTTAGTATACCATCAAGGTGGTTTCTTGACATCGGACAGAAGGCGAACACTGAGCGGTGCGTCTATATGATAGGGATGTGTTGACGAGTTATTTTCCAAAGCCAGCATTTTTGGTTTTGTTGCCGTTTTTTTTTGTGTTCCCCCCTAAGGCATATTTTGCAGAAAATTGGATCAGAAGTCAAAAATGCATCCATCCCAGGGGGGAGTTGTTATGATATCAGCATATCACTTGATGACAGTATACCGTATGCGCCGATGTCTAACGCCACCGATGGTCAACGCCTTCCCTTTTCGCTTTCCTGATTTTGATCGTTGATTTTTTATACGTTGCCAGCAGGTGTCAGAAGAACAAGCGCTGCGGCTTCAGCCAGAGGTACAGCGAAGGCAGCTCTTGGAGTGCCTACCAGGTAAGCCACCGCAAACCAAAACCCAGACCTCGAGCGAGGAGTACAACCCTGCAGGGGGTGGTCCTCTGACTCGCTGAGCGCTTTTTTTTGTTGCTCGTCAATATGCGAAGAACCGTGGCAGCTTAAACGCGTGGATGCTAGCTGTGCGTACGGTGTGTGGGCATTATCCCACGCTGGCAACGATGCCCGCTGTTTTCCGTCGTGATGCATCGTTATCGGCCTTCGTTTGTTTTTACGGGCGCGGTGTGCATTTTCCCATGCTGCCTGCGATTGCCGCTGCTTGGTGCCGTGATACATCGTTTTCGGCGTTCATTGTTTTTACGGGTAGCAGTATGGCAAGTACATGCATGAGATGTGCGCTTTTTGTGCCCCTATACGAGTAGCAGCAGAGAAAGGTGAGGTGCCTGCTGCTGTTGCTGGCGTTGTTCTCAGGGCCCGGCTGGTATTCCAGGGCATGTATTACGGGGGGGCATAGTAAACACTACTGTAGTAACACTAGTAATACTAATACTAGTAGTAGTAATAGTAATACTAGTAATAGTAGTAAACAGGGCCTACGGTACTCACAAAAAACTTAATATTTCTCTTTTTTTACTGACAATATTTGGTCCTATTTACGTATGTATTACTGTGTATTACTGTGTATTACTGTGGTCCACCGTAATACTACCTTTGGGGCATATGCAGCAGTAGTTCCCGTTGGTGAGATGTAAATGCTTGTACGAGGGGGGGGGGGGCGAGGTGGTTGGTTCGGGGTTTTACTCCTTCCCACCAGTGGAAAAATTCGCTCAAAATGCAATCGACGCTGACCGACACTCACTCCTCTGCACGTTTTCGTGTTCCCTGGATCATATAATGTGGACGAACTACGAACGTATCATACGCGTCCTCCGCCCAGGTGGAGGATGTTTTGTGGGTGGGAGAGCTGACGCTAGAGGAATCGGAGAAGCTGCACCACGACGAATCGGCGTATGGCGTAGATTTTATGTTTGGGTGCATCGAGAGCCAGACAGGGCTGTTCAAGACGCAGCTCGCTGACGGCATCATGGGGATGAGTGCCGATAGCCACACGCTCGTGTGGCAACTCGCCAAGGCTGGGAAAATCAAGGTGCGGTGCCCGGGTGGAGTGCAATGTGGTCTCCACTAGTAGTTTCGGTGTAAGTTCGTGCTGGTGCTCGGCTGGGAGGCGCGTGAGCCCTTTGGACATCCTTGGTTACGGTGATGAGATATAATCCGCAACAGGCGGCCCAATTCCCAATTCCCACTCGTCGTGTTTGCTGGTATAGCTGTAGCTGTGGTAGATAACTGATTAGTGCCGTTTTTTTTTTCTGTGTGGGTGTTTGCACTTGTCGAAGGGGCGTGGCCCGTGCTAAAAAGCCATAACATTTTCGTTTGCCTTGCCGGTTTTCGAACACGGTTCTCTTGTGGCGCGGGAAAACGTTCGCAGCTATCCCAGAGATAGCCTCGTACTGGTTCCAGTGACACGACGCCCACTATATTGTATACGAAGTATGTATATCGCAGCGAATGAGCTTTTTCTTTAGTCATAAAACATGCGCTTCACATTTGACGAAACGAGGGGGCAAGTCCACGCGCCATACGAGTACATGGATTTACAGTAACTATAAACTGGTTTGGGCTGGTCGGTGTTACTTGCCTTATAAGGGTGGCTACTTTTCTTATTTACGTAGCTTGGAAGAGTTTTGTTTTAAGTTCGTTGTGGCCCGGTGGCTACGTACGAATACACAGGTAGTACGAGTCAGTGATGTCGGATTTCGTAATTTCGTGCTTTCGGCGAGCTTGTTTTTGCCGTAAGCACGGGAATTGGCCGAGGCAATTACCGGAAGCCCCAAATCCCCTAATTGTACAAGCCATACATTTCTGTAGGAAACCCTGCATTTTTGCTTTCCCTGGGCGCCATATTTGGGCTCCGAGCTTGCGCTGTGGCCCTGCGAGCTCTCCCTGGGCGCTGTGGCCTTGCGAGCTCTCCCTGGGGGCCATATTTGGACTCCGAGCTTGCGCTGTGGCCCTGCGAGCTGCTGCTACAATGTCGATGTCCTCGGGGATAGACAAAATAATGACTACAGCACGAATAATAACAAAATGGGTTTTGCACATTCTATTCTGTGCACTTTAATCGTACCCGGGGACTTTTTATAAACGTCCCCTGTTTTGCCGAAATTACGCGAAAGAAGTCCAAATGTCCAAATGTTGCTTTTTGCCGAAATACGCGAAAGCACGAGGAATTTCATCCGAAATCCGACATCACTGGTACGAGTAGTTGGTATAAAGGCCTGCTGCTGCTGTGTGTTCTCCCTTTTCAGCTTGCGACACACACGAGACTCGAAGCCAAGCCACAACCCCGAAGGGGGAACATGTATACGATATGTATAGTTATGTTTGTGAAATTTTCGCACTTTTCGCAACTTTTCTCTCCGCGCGAGCGCTTTTCGGCAAAACGCTAAGTACCCCGACACGGGAGGCCCGGCCGGACACATTGGTCGAGGTTTGGGCTCGATCCGAGCTCTGTGGCTCGTGTGGCGGGCGCTCAAAGTTCTTTTTCCCGCGGGAGTGGATAAGACGATTTCCCGGGTTCTCAGCAGTAGGCCGTGTTTCGTACGTACGTGCCAGTAAACAACGATGTTCTGTTTTTAGATGTTGTCTGTTTTTTGCTCTCTCACATGCACACAGGCCAGAAACATGTACCAGATACCAGTAGACAACAGACAACATGCGCAGAGCACGGCGTTACAGCGTTGGATAAGACGATTTCCCGGGTTCTCAGCATGAGGCCTTATTTTTGTACGTACGTGCCAGTAAATAATACCGGTATTGTTCTGTTTCTCGTTTCTTGCCCTTTCCCGAGCTCGTCTTGAGCACACAGGAGAGCAGACATACCAGTATACCACAGGTAGACAACACAGAACATGCAGAGAGCACAACCTTACAAGTTTGCCGCGCATAAGCGCCAGCAGGTAATACCGTGCGTGTGTGCCACGCCCATGTGCACTGTACTGCTGTGGCCACAGCTGTGGTTGTCGGAGCCTGCTGTCCGTATTCCACCATCTACATTTCTGTTCTGCTGCTGCTGCTGCTGTGTGTGTGACGAATTCGAGTTCACTCTGACCGAAATTATAAGTACCGATTTGATTGAAATTGAGTACCTCAACTGTTCCCAATTTTTTGTGTTTCTTCCTCGAATCTCGCCTCAGGAATCCATTAGGCTTCAGACAACATCAGACAACATAAAAAAACACAAACGTTACACCATCGCCTAGCATCACAAGCAGCAGCGGGCCATACCACGCGGCGTGTGGCAGATCCGCCGTGTACTGCTGTGGCTATTCATAGTTGCTTTATCGGAGGCTTGCATCTGTCATCAGTCATTCCCAATTTCCACCTTTCTCTCGTCTCTGCTGCTGTGCTGTGCATGAGTCATGGTATCATACCTGCAGATCGATGCTCATGTACGAATCTCTCCGCTGTCCCGAAATGTAAGAAAGTTTTGTTCATTAAAAATGTATGTAAACTGTCGTTACTTTTCCGGACAGAGTGATACAACACTGTGCGCCTCGAAGGCAGATCTGTGACGTGCTCTGTTGTAGTTGCTTTCATAGGAGCCAGCAATCCGTCACCAAGCGACACCACCACCACTCTTCTGCCCGCTGCTGCTGTTGCTGGGCTCCATGTGTCATGCGTACGTGCCAGAATAACGCCCATCTGCGCTGTAGTGCTGTGGCTAGCTGTGTCTATCGGAGCCTACCGTCCATAATCCACACCATCTATCTACCCTTTTCTGTTCTGCTGCTGTGTGTGAGAGAGAGCCAAGCCCACTCTGGCCGGAAATGAATGACCGCTTTTGAATACCACGATACATCAAACAACATGCAACGAACAGAAGCAACGCCGCAGCCCCGGCTAGAAGCACAAGCAGCAGACGTGCCTGTGGCGGATCCACCGTATACTGCTGTGGCTATTAATTAGTGGTTGCTTCATCGCAGGCTCGCATCCGTCATCAGGCACCACCACCTCTCTCTCTCCTGCTGTTGTTGCCTGCTGCTGTGCTTGCATCATGTATGTGCGGCCTGTCGTGTGTCTGACGCGGGCCGCGACAAATAATCGTGTACGTCGCAGTACATGGAAAATGTATCTTCGAAAATATAGGCAAACGGTCACCATGCACGACTTTATGCTTGAAGGCTTGGATTCGATCCTTGGCGATGACTATGATACTTTTTTTTTGTATTGTACGTAACCCAGACCCCCATAATATAAGACAGGAAGCACACAAAAACCAAGTGGATCTCTTAGGCAGGTGTGGTCGACAGTTCCAGCCTCTTCTTCGGTGCATCCTTTTCTACTTCTTCTGCAAATATGTATATTATCTCACCACTACTGTACGAGTACTGTGTTCCATGTGTCACGTGTGCGTGCGTGTGCGGTGTGTGCCGTGCCATGCGTGTGTGTGCAGCGTGTGTCACGCTTTTGGAGTATTTTCAAACGTTTTTTTTGTCGGGAGTCCTCTCTCTCGGTTTTGTGCGGGATAGACCTTTCCTTACCTTGAGCGCCACAACAATTAAATATGTTACGGATATTTTATTATATTGACAAATACGTTTTTGGCGGGATCATTCACAAATCTCTAAGAACGATCGAGTCAAATAGTAACGGTTCCACCATATTTCCGAGTATGTTTTATCTCGAAAAATGCAGGTGTTGTAGTTCTAAAAAGGTCTACATTTATTTATGAACCGCAATACGAGGATATCTCGTAACATGTATATATATGCGTGTGCTATTAATACGTACCAGGTACCTGGTATACAAAATGATATGCGTATGATACAATATCGCATGCTGTTGTTTTAATACTAATTCGTACGAAGTAGTAGGTTTTCGATTCGCCCTTGCGCCACTCCCCGAGGCACGTCCCGGAGGGGAACCTTGTATGTATATATGTATACAAGGTTCCCCTTCGGGATGTTGGTCACTTGAAATCCCGGGGGTGTCGCAAGTTGAAAATAGATCGCACATGCTTCATAGTTCCCTTTTTGGAGCAAATATCGAAATCACGATCTGTGACATTTTTTTTCGTCGTGGCTATTCTAAACTGTTTTGTAGTAAATGCGCCTGATAAAGGTACTTCGTTCGTGTGTAATCCACACGCAACCCTACGGCATGTCCAAAAACTGGTATAAGGGCCTATGTACAGCTGACACTGCTGCGTACACCGATTGTGGCCAGCACGCGGCTCCCCAAGGCCTCCGCTGGCCGCTGGCGAACGAGCAGCACATGGTGACCTCGAAACCTCGAGGAGAAGGCGGCACCGCGCAAACAAAAACCCAGCAAAATATCCTGAAAATCCGGGCGAGGCCGGGCAAACGACCTGGGGTTTTTTTTTGCTGGAATGGCATACATCGAACATACACACACGCATACACAATGAGAGGTAGAACACAGCAAAACAGTGCTTCGTAGCTTTCACATCTAACCTGCTGGGTCCCCCCTGCTACTCGTAGCTGTCCCGCGCACACTGCGGGGTCTGCAGCTTCTTCTGCTGCAGTAGTACTGCTGTGCTGTGCTGTTCGACAAACGGCGCCTTGGCTGCTTCGCAGTGTGTAACCTAGACTACTTGTGGAGACATGTATCCGTAAAGTACAGCAGTACCAAAATACTCGTGTTCGTATGTATGTAGATCGGCCTATCGTTGAAAAATAGAGAGGTCGTAGATATGATACTTTGAAGTCTGCATGCTGGTTGGTACATATATACGTGCTCGTAGATCTGTGGATTTGTACTCTTACGTAGATTCCCAAATATTGGGACCAAATTACAAATTTACATACAATTATCAAGCGTGTCGTACAACTGCTACTACTGCTGCACGCAGCCCAGACAGAGCAGACGCATGCAACATGATATCAACTACTGCTGCACGACGCTTGATGCGTGCCTCGTTCGGTGTTGGTGTGGTCCTCGTTTTCTCGTGCGTGGTGCGTGCTTTGTGTGTTTCGTTCATGCGACGGGCCAAAAACGAACCATCAAAGTTCATCGAACCATCAAAGTTCATACCCGGGGATAAAAAAACAATCGTATGGCAGGTTTTTCAGGGTAGTTGCGAGGCGGTGTCAAGTCGGAACGCCTCCCCTGAATTATTTGCCAGGATTTGCGACTTTGAAGGCCCAGAGCACGCCCCACGGGCCTCGGCCGGGATCCGCACTTGCGCCGTGGTGTACATGCGGCCCCTCTGCGTGCCCCGCAGCCGACTGCGCGAGAAAAGACCCGCGGCCCGAGATGAAAAGTGGAACTATTCCGGGAAAATGTCCATTTGGTACCTAGACATATATGTATAGATGTATAGATGTATAGATGTATAGATGTATAGATGTATATATATATATGATGTATAGAGAGAACGAGGCACCATTGGCCCCTCGTCGACCTGCCTTACATTATGACTTAAACATTGTTTGGACATCGTTTTTTTGTAACATTTTTTTCAGGAGCGCACATTTTCGTTGTGCTTCGGGCTTAACGGGGGAACCATGGTCATCGGGGGCTACGACAAACGCCTCAACAAGCCCGGCTCGGATGTGGCCTACACTCCTTCAACCAAAACCAGCGGCTGGTTCACAGTAAAGGTAAGCCGACTAGACGTTCGTTGGTTCGTTCGCCCATCGCTCGTTTTGGCAGGGGTTTCCATGTTGACCGTGTGCTTTGACGATGTTAATGTTTTCCATGTGTTGGGTGCGTAGTCGACTCGAAATATCTATATTAATAGTAAATAAAAAGCATCAGCTGTGAGATCGAGGATTTCGTCGAGACTCAAAATCGATCGAGGATTTTCGAGACTCAAAATAGGTGTCGGGAAGTCCTCACCTCCTGAAGACTCCACCAGGTACGCACCTGTGATGATTTTTGTAGAACTTTTGAGCTGCTTGATACCTGGTAGCTGCTAGTTGGACCACATTTAGTAGCTTTTGTCAGCGGTACATATGTATTGTATTGTTTGTGAGCAGGAAGCACAGTGTGGTATTATACCGACTGTAACCCTAAGTTGTTACGCCCCCTGTACGGTGTCAAGGAGCTTGCCCTGCTGAATGCGGTGCGGGATTATCTCGCAGTCCTAAATTGAAGCAGTCACTGCCGTCCGTTTGTACACCTCGTGAATTATTGTTCAAGGTTGAAGCATACTATCCTTAAGAGGGGCACTTGCAGGTGCAATGCGTATTTGTCGTAACGCCGTGCGTGCTCTTGGCCTGTAGTCGGTAGTCGGTAGTTGGTGGTGCTATCAACACCCCTTTGGAACTGGATTAACTTGATTATAGTATACAGGCGAAACGGCACGAAGACAACGACGGTGACAGCATCAGGCAGGCGAAACCAAAGTTGGCATTGCTGGGTTAGGGTATGATGAACTTGCGCTACTACTGCAGTACCGGAACCGCACTACAATAAGTTGTACCACAGCAGTACGCTCGCTCCATCACAATACGACTGCTCGCACGCAAACCGCTCACCCAAGGCCGCGTTTATTTATCATTTGTTTTCGTGGTATATACGTACTACAGTTTTTTTTGTGGTGTCACCTGTAGTTACTATTAATAGTTCATAGTCTGCTGGTCGACCACTTGAACGTTGCAAGT
The DNA here is from genome assembly GCA_008828725.1 of Saccharina japonica. NCBI lineage: Eukaryota > Phaeophyceae > Laminariales > Laminariaceae > Saccharina > Saccharina japonica. The sequence goes on from MEHQ01002044.1 coordinate 151,795, forward strand.
AACCCCAGGCCGTTGCGGTTGGCTGTTGATGCTCTCGCTCTGTGCAGAAATACAACGATCGTTTAGGCATTACTATGAAGACCCAAGCGGGCCTTACATGAGAGTGCTAGAATCTTTGTAAGGTAAACTTCGTACACGGCAGCGGTGGGGGCTGGCAACGATACGCCAAGATCGCCAGCGTGCGGCATAGCACAGTTTGCGTTCGCAACGATTTATACGCCACACCGGTGGAAATATCATATGCTCAGCGGTAGAGAGGGAAATGGGATACTTACGAGGGCGCAATTATTAAACGATAAAGGGCTGGGGGCAAAGGCGTGCACGGTGCCAGAGGCGGTAGTGTAGTGTAGTCTACCTAGTTTCGGTCTTTTGGGCGTTTTTTTATGAAACCCTGCTTCCATCCGCTTTGTGATACAGGTGTTGGACATCACACTCAATGGAATAAGCATCGAGAGCGACCCGACAGTGTACCAGAAAGGGAAGGGCATTATCGTCGACAGCGGCACTACGGACACCTATCTCCCCAAGTCCGTTGCCAAAGGTTTCAGCAAGGCGTGGGAGGCGGTTACTGGCTCGGTGAGAAACGCGGCCTCTGTTTTTTGGCATGTCCCTGTTACTGTTAACCCGTGTAGGCAGGCCCCTTTAGGCATGCGGCTTATTAGGACTGCAGTCCCGTTGTGGGGACAAAACACTTGTAATTTGAGTCAGATTTGGGTGTATGCACACTACCGTGCTTGAAGGGGTAGGCTTATAATGGTTGTACATGGTGCCGCCACAGCGGCATGGCGTGTTGCGTGTTTGGGCAATGAAGAACTCGGTGTGCATGTTAGGTCCCGCTGTTGACACCTTGGAGTGATTGCGCACAAAAAAAAGGAACATTGCAAAATATCGGTAGTGTTTTTCTTGTGCTGCCGTGGACACGGTACTTGCTTGATCGAGAGCTACGTAACTGTGATACTACTGCTGTCCCTGGCACTGCTTGCAGTGCTGTTTGTAGACTCGCCTGTGCGCCATTGCCCAGGGTCGCGCACCTCACTCTCTCCGGCGCGTACCTTCGATTGCGCATGCATGGCTTGGGGCGTTTGAGGTGCTTGGAACTCCCTCATGGTCGTGGAGTAACCTAATTTACTTAAGTTTACGGCACAGTGAAGTTGCTCGGTGTTGTTGTGCGCTGCTGTTGATGGTGAGAGGCGTGACTCTGAGGTGGAACGATTCACGACGGCGTTTCTCACTGAGGACAGTGAGAGTTTGGCAGGCATGCCATCCAGGCCACGTTCTATGAATATATTTCAGAAAAATGAGCGTATGTGATGATGTCGTCATCTTCATCATCGTGAGGGTAGCGCGCTGACTCTCCGCGTGTCTTTGTGCGCTCTGCTCTCCTCCACCCCCTCCCCCCTCCCCCCAGCCGTACAAGACTTGCGGTGACAACCGTTTCTGCATGACGTTGACCTCGGCCGAACTGGAAGCCTTGCCGATCATCACCGTACATATGGACGGTGGGGTGGAAGTGCACGTGCGACCTGAAGGTTACATGGACGCCCTGGGGAAGGACAATGCCTACGCGCCCAGGTGTGACTCTCGCGTGTTTACGCGAACAAGCCTATACTTCGTGTGATGCTCGCATTGGTTGTCACCGTGTGTGACCTGGGTGCGGTGGTGCTCTGCGTTTTGTCGCCTTGCTCCGTGGGCCGCGTGGTGTACGTACGAGTACTGCAGTCTGCGTTTTGTCGTCTTGCTCCGTGGACACAGATGGGATCGATCAGTGTGGGAGAGTGCGGAGTAGTACTAATAGTGCCGGTTGCCGCTATAGTGCCGGGATTGTTGAATGGCGCATACATACCGGCACTATACAGGGACCACTACTGTGTATGTATAGTGCACGATGTTCCAAGCGGTGGTCCATCGCTCAGAAATGCGAGACACGGCTCAAACCCTGGAACTCGATCACGATGCACCGGAGCTTTATGGCTTCTTCCTCATCCCCTATGTGCAGCAGAGTCCTTGCCTCCCGTATGTGCTGCCACCCAGAACCGTTTGGTGGCGATCACTCCTGGTATCGTACCTACCAACCACTATGCGACCTATTAGTAGCACCTGATACTCTCGCGCTATGCCCCCCCCCCCCCCCCCGTTTTCCTGCTCTGATTAAGATCTACCTGACGGCACCCATGGGAAGCCTTTCCACTCTTAGTGCCACGCTGTTTTTTCCCACGCTGTTCACGGGCCGGGTCAAACCTCGCGGGTCGGGTCGAGTATGGCTGACCCGACCGGAACCGTGAGAGTTTTAAACCCTCCCGACCCGACCCGACCCGACCCATGAGATTGCGAAACGTTTCTCACCCGACCTGCGGGTCGGGTCGTGGCCCGTAAATAGTGCTGATTTTGTTCTCCCCGTTTTTCTTGGTGTAAACAGGATCTACCTGACGGAGTCGATGGGGGGCGTGCTCGGTGCGAACGTTATGCGAGACCACAACGTTGTGTTCGATTACGATAGACACCTCGTCGGCTTCGCTGAGGGCGTTTGCGACTATAACGCGGCCACCCTGGAAATGCCTACGAGGGTTGACGGCAAAGAGGTGTGGAAATCGCAAATATGAAATAGGCACGCGATAGTGTAACGGGGCGTGTGTGGCTACGTACTGCAGTGTGACCTGCTACGGATGGGTGTACTTAAGTATGAGCATATGCATACGGTGATGGTGTCATGAGATGTTGTTGCTGCGGCGTTGATGCGTGCTGCTCTGGGTCGTTTCAGTTTGTTTCGGAGGTTTCGTGAGTCATTCGGTTATTTCGTCATTTCGCGTGGGAAGATGCTTGCCTACAGTAGTACAGTAGATGGTCGCCCAGCGTAAAAACTCCTTTCGTACATGCGAGATGAGCTGGACAGCAACTATAACGGAAACAGAAAAAAGGACGAAAGTACAGGTACGAGTAGTACATACGGATACGTAGCTTGCAGATAATCGACGAGCTGTGGGAATGCTAATGCTGAAGGGGTTGCGCGATCGAAAATAATGAAGGCATGTCTATACCGGGGGGGGGGGGAGGAGAAGGGAAGACACCTGTGACCACGGCCTATGTTATACTGGTAGTCCAGAAGATCGCTGAGGGTGAATCCCCCTACTATTTATAGTTGGGCTGGAAACTAAAAGTGGTGATGAAATAAATAGACATGGAAATAACGGAAACGCACAGACGTTCTTGTCACACCCCCCGTGTGTATACGTGTATTCCCTCCTATCATTGGTTTTGACCTCCAGGATGTAGGTTCATTCTCAAGAGCGCTATGATACGGTTTATGTTTTCATCGCACACTTCTCTCCAAGCCCGTTGCTCTGCCATTTACGGCATGTGCACAGCAAGTGGACTACCGCTACCAAACATGCTGGGTAACACAGCACCGTCCTGCCCATTGCGGTACTGCTGCTTACTGCTGTATCCTGTCGAAATGCGCCACCGAACAGCCATGTTTATCTCGCCGCATTTGTCCTGTGCCAGCCATGTTTTATCTCGCCTCATTTGTCCCATGCCAGCCATGTCATTATTTTTTATTTATCTCGCCGCATTTGTGCTATGTTCTGCGACCGTCCCCTTTGCCGCAACAGACGGAAGGGCCGTCCATTGAAGTGGGGCAGAAGCAAAAGGAGAATGTCGACTGCGTCACTGCGAAGGAGATGGTGAAGCAGTGCGATGCCAAATGTGTGCTTGGCGCTCCCGCCCCGCAGACGCTCGTGGGCCACGAGGTGAGCACGCCGTATTATACATTAGGCATACGTACTCGAGGCGTTTCTTGGCACGGGAAGGAGGGGATCAAAAGGAAACTGGTTATTACGGGGGGCATAGTAAATACTAGTAAATAGGACCTACGGGACACACAAAAAACTATATATTTACGTATTTTTACCAACAATATTTGGTCGTATTTACTAGTGTTACTAGTGTTACTAGTGTTACTAGTGTTTACTATGGTGTCCCGTAATACCTTGGTACGAGTATGTATACATGTACTTTGAAGAACATGTGGGAAAATAATGGGTCGATGATGACGCGGCGCGGCGGTTTTATGTACCTGTTGGCTTACTCCCGCGAGGAACTCGAGCTGGTGAGTATGTGTGCAGTGTGTGTTGTGTGTAGTAACTGTCGTCAAGTGTCAACTTTATGCGCTGGTGGAAGGCAGGCGTGGCCTTTTTTTTGTGGGGGGGGGGGTCCGGGCGGACGCCGGGGGTCTCTCGGGGCTTCAGCTTTTCTGTAGGATAGACGGCTTCAGCTGACGAAGGCATTAAGACGTGCCCTGTGCTCTAGCCTACCGTGAAAATTAGCAACTCCCTTCGCTCGTAACCCTATTGCAACTATATTACTATATTCAGTTTACTTACTTATATTATACTTATAGTATACTTGATAGTGTTGCCATCGCTTGCATGTGGGTCGCCGAATCGCCCTTTTGTGGTGAGATTAGCGCCAGTGGTGTGCAGTCCGACCACTAACTTTAACGACACAAGGAACCCCTACGTACGAGTAACCCTAACCAAGTAGTAATAGGAGACGACCGTGTCACATCATAGGAGATTTGCGGACACCAGTCCCATCGTGCACACGAGCTTTTTTATTTTGCTGCGAAATACTCCTACCGCTCAAATGCCATGGCTACGTAGTCATGGTGCTTGATAGTGTACCAGGTACGATGGTTGTATAAGGCATTCGGGCTCGTGCCGAAGGTACCCCCCCCCCCGTCTCAAAGCGTTCGTCCACCTTCCCGACGATGCCCGCTGAAGCTGCTGCCCCGTCCTCTCTCGCGCGCGCTCCCGTGGTGATGTGGTACATAACACAGGTGTGGGTGGATGTGGTGGTAACTCACCCCAAAGGGCTGGGAAGGGTGTGTCCCGAACTGATGGAGGAGGAGAAAAGAAAATGTAAAAAGCAATGCCCTGGAGGAGCTCCCAATCCGTCCGTGGGGGTTACCGCTGGGGGGGGCGAGGGGGATAAAGCCGACCAAGAAGCCGTAGCCGTAGAGGACACCACGGAGATTCCGGAGCAGTATTGCTTGCTGGAGCAGGAGGTGTGGACTGAGTGCTCATCTGACTGCCTGCAAGAAAGGTATCTCGACGAGGCCTGCGAGAAGGAGGCGGAGGTAAGACTTTGCCGTTGACGGCTCGCGAGATTTTTTTTATTCATGGCGTCCGGGATTTTTTGCCCCGAGCGCCTGATTTTTTTTTTTTGTTTTTTTTTCGCCGGTCGGTTGTTGTGTAGAGATGAAAAGTGCCGAAAAGTTTTTTTTGTGTTCTGGTAGGTTCCTGTGTGAGTTTTGCTGGGTGTGTCGGAACACCACAGGAAGTTCAAGCATGTAATATAGATACAAATGTTTTCGGATGTTTCGTGCAAAATTTAGGCAAAACAAATAAAATAAAAAAAAGGCGCGGTTCGTTTTGTGTTGGTTTTTCCTTATTTTCCCGTTTCTGGGTGTTTTTCATCAAGCAAGCGCCCACGGTAAAATCGGGAGACGTTTGCTCAATAATTCGCCTATAATAACGTAATAACAGTGCCGACGAGTGGGCGGGGGGGGGTAACTTTTCGTGAGGGCTGTGTTTTGTTTATATATGCACTTGCGGTGATGTTCCGTACAGCTTTTCGTGCAAGGTAGAGCAGCCTCGCTTCTTAAGTCGGCAAGGGGAAAGGAGATATAGTTTTGTATTTCATTCGAGCGAAGCGAGTTGGTAATATTATATGCCGCCCAAAATGTGAGGACTATATGTTCAGGACACTTCCTTGTTACGGTAGGCCTTAATAGGGTATACCTTTTTGGGGGCATGCCTTAATAGGGTATACGTTTTAGGGGCATACCCTAATAGGGTATAACTTTTAGGGGCATACCTTAATAGGGTATACCTTTTAGGGGTATGCCTTATCGGGCATGCCTTTTAGGATGTGCCTTACTTTGGACCTGGGTGAAGCCGGATGTCTGCGCCGTCCTATCGACAATCTCCTAAACTTGAAATACATATATAGCAGCCTTCCGCCAGCGCACACAGTTGACGACAATTACAGCCACCCACCAGCACGAGTTTGGTACTCTTAGCGAGAGTTACCCTACAGTAGTACTTGTGCTGTAATTGTATACTATTAATACTATTAATACTATTAATACATGATACCGAAGAGAAGTGCCTGCGACGGCGACGTGCCTTGCTCACGCGTCACTCCCGCTATCTTTGCCCACACGCCCCCCCCCCCCCCCCGTCACTCTTTTGGCTTGCAGGTGAGGCCGTGCCATGTCGGTGCCTTGTGTCAAGCCAGCAAGGCGGGGCTGCTGCTGTCGACGGGCCTTACCCTCACCCTGCACATGAGCAGGGATGACATCGCCAGCGACGACTCAGGCCTCTGGGTGGAGTGGGCCGGTATCGCCGTCTCCGACGCTATAGCGCGCCTCGCGTCGATGCCGGCGGGAAACGTCCGGGCCACCGTGGTCAGCGACAACCCCGAGGCTCTAGACGTTAAAAAATTGGCCGCAAAGGCAAAGACGAGCGTGCCGTGCTCGGCGCAGGTGGAAATGCACCTCACTCCGAAGATGGACGAGGTCGGCGCGGATCGCGTGAGCAAGGCCGTGAACCTGTCGTCCTTCCCCGAGACCCTCACGTCGGCGCTTGAGGCAGCCTCTCACCAGCACTGGCTCCTGCGGGGAGCGAGCATCACCGTCACGTCCGCGGAGAAGGTGGCCATGTTCGTCGCGAGCAATGGAGAGGCCTACACGCCCCCGGGCCCCAACCGCCAAACAGAGAGCTCCCGACCGCGCATGGAGGGGCCTCAGGCCGGCGTGACAGGGGCGCTTGCCTTCGCGGGCTTGGTGGTACTGACGATCGGCATACTCGCTTGGAGAGCCAAGACCTTGGCTCCGGAGGACAAAGGGTACGACCCGGTGGCGCAGCAGGTGGAGATGTCGGTGCGCAACCAGAGCTCTAGCGGTTCTGGCTCGGGCAGCAACGTGGTGGAAGGGTCGGAAAGCGGTGGGTTCTTCCGAAGAGCCGTCAAAACGCCGCGCAATGATATGGAAATGTCGACTACGGGGACCCCAGAGTGATTTATTTTGTCGGCGAGTACTGCTTGCTGCATGGGCTGGGGGCTTGTGTACACCTTTGATTTTTTTTAATGGGTAAGAGTGTTATTAGTGAGGCCCAACTTTTGTTTTCCCTCGCGCTGTGTTTGTCTTGCCAGCTGCGAAGGAGTCGGGTGGGTGAGTGAGTGGGTGCCTGCCTGTGTTGTTTTTTTATAGAGACAGAATCGTCGGTCGCGACTCCCAACGTACAGTAAATTAGTACCACGGCTGCTGACTACTTTGTGTTTTGTTTCCTGTTTGGATTGATTTGTCTTTCTGTTCTTGGGCTGTGGCTATGGCGGCATGCTTTCATGTTACCTGACAACGCTGTTATTTTGCAGCAAGTACGAATGAGCACGTACGGTGTAGGCGACGTTTATGTTTGAATTGAAGTTGAAACCTTTCCGAGTAAAAATCGTTGCCTTGTCTTGGTTTTTGCGAATCCTTTCGGCAAGTTAGCGGCGGGGCTTGTCGGAGAGGTTAATATAGTGTCATTGCGGGGCAAGTGCATCATTGCTGTTCGATTCACACCGTGCCTTCCCGCGAGAGTATAAAGAGGATAACGATTAATAGCTCCATGCTGGACAGGGGTCAATGGGTCAGCGTTGGACCTCGTAGTTTAGTTCGCTGTGAATGACTGACCATGAAAGTAACCGGGGGGGGGGGGGGTCGAGTCTTTCCACCGCGACGTTTTGTCTGAACCGGCAGACCTGCCTCCCACAGCAACCAAGTCTGTGTAACCTTGTATTTTGCCCGGGTAGACGCCGCTCGGTCCGGGTAGACGCCGCTCGGTCCGGGCTGCTATGCCATTCGGTTTAAGTAGAATCAACGCTCATCGTGATGGTTTTTTTTCGAGCGTAGTAGGTGGGGTGTTTAGCGTGCCGGTATACGCTAAAGCGCAAGATAATATGGGTAAAAATAGATCGCTCTGGTTTACTACAGGTACGTTATGCCGCCATTCCACTCTGGGGTGCGCCGTGATGTTGCCGATGCGGGGTCTGCGTTCGTTGCAAACCCCGCGGAGGCGGAACAGAGGCGGTAGATAAGGAACTCTCCTATATATCTACAATAGTATTTGTTTTGGTGGTGTTTGTATATCTAATTACACCACGGTGTATGATTACACGACGGGTATGATATGATGCTTGGAATTATGCTTGGTTTCTCTAGGTTCGTGTGTAACCGTGTGGTTGATAAAAATGAAACGGTACAATAAATGTGGATGCTACAAAATTTGTGCGCTGCATATATACGCGGGCCAGCGCTCTGTTGGTGCGTTGCGCGCGTTTTAACTCTGGTGCCTGCCCAGCAGGCACGGAAGTGGCGCACATTTGCGCAGGAAATATAATGGGAAATATTATGACGTTCCTGCTCCTTCCTTCTTAGTGATGGAGTCAACCCCAGTCGCCGGGGAGAGAGACCGATTGGCTATGTCACATCCGAAAAACGTGTCGTCTGAAGACGATTTGCACTTTTTTTTACAACGGGAAACGCGGCTGAATCCCAGTGAGTTTCTACTGCATCCGATGTGTAATATGCTGTCTCAAAAGCAAGAGGCGATACACACAGGCCAAGCACTTTCGGTACAACGAAAGTTGTCAGCATGTGTATCTTGTGTATCATGTACCAGGTAGTATGTTTGATGATGTGTATCATGTGCAGCATGCACCACAAAGTGTTGAGGGAGCACGTATTGTGATTGGTTTCTGGTTTCCATTTTTTTTTTCTCCCTCCCATTTATAATCTTCGCACTTGTGTCTTTCTCCCTCCTTCCTAGCCGTAAATCAGATCCGGAGTCACAGAGCAGGCTCTTCTCCCTTCTCCCCCACTACGGTTCGTGCCTTGATTTTCATCGTGCAGAGGGTTCAGTATTCCCAACGCTCGTCGATTTTCATCGAATTTTGCTAACTCACGCTCTCGCGCTTTCCGCTAGTCAAGATATTTTTGCGCGAAAAAGTCCCCACGAGCATGCACTCGGGGGGGCTCGAACCCACAACCTTGACTCTTAACAGGGACGAGATTCACCTGCCATTCCACCGGGGACGCCGGCTCCATTGCGCAGTCGAAAAATACGTTTTGGTGTACGTATAGCTCGCTGCCTACTTCAGTACTTCCGACGCAAGAGACTGGTCGCTTTCGGGACGAGTCGTGCGGTAGGGTCATCGCAACACGTACTTGATTTGATGTAACACGTATAATATCGTCTTCGCCACAAATAGATCGGCCGAAAAGCATGACCTACGTAAATAAACAATAAACACTACAGTTTAGTAGCGGGTACAAAGTCTACTACTCTCTTGTACTCGTACAGCGAATATACGCCGTAGAACCGCGTTTTGCTTGTACTTCGGCAGCTCTATGGTAGACCTACAGAACACACCGGGTGCGCGCCTTCAGACTCGAATACTCTTTTAATGCTCAATGCTCCATGCTCCCACCCGGCCCAGTAAACGCTAGCCCACGGCACTGCTGTACTCACGTTAACGCCCCTCACGTGGATAGCTGGAGTCTCAGAGCGAAAGCGTGAGTCACACCCACGTCACATTTAGTCCACGTAAATATATATGATACCACACCAACCCAACCCCCCCCAAAGCATCGTTCGAGACAACCACCATCCCCGGAATAACGTGTGGCCTATACGGGGCACAGAGCAAAGCGCAAGCATCGAGAGCGCTCTCCCTCCCAAGTGTCGCAAGCTTCAAACGAAAATCCGTGTCAGGCGATACCAACCCAACCCCCCAAAGCGCCATTCGTAGCAACCACCACTTGAATGCTGTATGCCCTGCATGCAGCACAGAGCAAAGCACGAGCATCGAGAGCGCTTTCCTTTCAAGTTGTCACAACTTTACACGAAAAATCATGTCAGCCAATACCACACACACAACCCAACTCCCCAAGCGCCACCGCGGAAAAGTATACCTGGTACGGTATGTATGCTATGCATGCGGCACAGAACAGAGAGGAGCATTGAGAGCACTCTCTTTCTCTTCAAGCGTCGCAAGCTATAATACGTACACACGAAAAGTCGTGTCAGACGATACCTGATTCAAACAAATCGCAGTTGCCGATACATACTCGTTCAAACTCAATATATCTCAACGACAACTTCAAGTACACTTACAAGTAGTACAACTATTGACCAGCTACTCGTACAACATATGAGAGTTGCTTTGTGTTCTGTTGGGCACTGCACGAGCAACCTCGATTCGTTCTGATACGTGATCTGGTTCGATTCGATCCGATGCCACTAGATTCGATGCCATATAGTATCTACTCGTACATTAACAGTATACACCCTTCCTTCCGCTCCTATATATCATATTACACCAAACCAGGTACTGGTATACCGTATTGTACCATACCAGGTATTACCGTATTGTACCATACCAGGTATACCGTATTGTACCATACCAGGTATACCGTATTGTACCATGTATCCCTCCACACCGTACCATATAACATCGAAGTACGTCCATATCGTATAGCATCCAATCCCTCCATACCGTGCATCATCATATCGCATTACATCGAATCGTATCGCAAAGGAATGTATGCATGACCAGCCAAATCGCCGAAAATATCCGCCCCACCTCCGCCCCCCCCCGCAAAGCACGGCAGATCACAAAGTCACAACACAAGGCGCCGAACTCCCGTCCACACATTTTGGGATAGACGCCTACCACACCCAAAGTCAGCTCTTGGAGTTGGCGATGATGCTCGAAAACGTTTTCCTGGACCTGTGGGTTGGAGGCCGTGCATGTCGGGGGCAACGCATTGCGAGGGGGTGGGAGTGGGTGGGGGAGCGGGCAAGAATTATTACTTGTCAATAATGTGGACTTGGGGGGGAGGGTAAATGATGGCCTTGACTCGAATGGCTCTATTGCCATCGCTGCCTCCCTCTGGCACCGGCACCGCCACCAACGAAATTACTATTGACAGTAGCAACTATTAATACCTGGTATTTTAGTACACCTGTTCGCGAATTCGATCTCTCTCAGAACACTCTCATCACATGTGATACCAACATTACGTGAGCCCATTAACACTCTACCTGCTTTAGTAACTTACTTCTACTAATCACAATGTTAATGTTAGCAGTATATACCGGAACTTCTCCAAGAATGCCGGAAGACTATTAATACATTAATACTAAAAAATACCCAATGACAATGCCTACGTACCAGCTTCCACGTCACCACAACAAATTGAACGTACAACTACGGTGCGTGAGTGGGTGCCTACCTGCTCTCCTCCTCTCTCTTCCTTTCGTTGTCTTGGTTCGCTAGCTCCCGCCACTTCCACCTCAAGTACCGATTCATGTCTCTCCGGCAAAATATCGTTATCGTCGTCCCAGGGTCATAGGGCTCGCCTGAGTAAGCCCAGTCAAGCCACAAAATAATCAAAAGCATTGTTAAGTACCAGGTACTGAGGGACATTGCCACCATACCATCAACACAGGTGGCGAAAAATACGGAATTCGAGCCGCCAATACCATCGATCTATGAACAGGTCAATACCTGGTAGTTCACTACGTATAGTAGAATCCCAACATTTTTTCGTTTGCAAGTGGGCAGGAACAACACGTAACTCACGATGCGCCCTCCCTTAGTTGGTGAGCGCAACGTACAAAGCTGAGGCGACGTGGTTGAGTCGGGCCGAGTTTCAACGCCGGCAAAAAACAGGTTGATGACATAGGACTGATGACCGATGATAAGCCTGGAACCTCGGGAAACGTCAGCCTTCCAACAAACTTCAACCCGCACCAAAAACGACCCCAAAACAAACTTCAAGTGTGATCGTTTGTACCCGAAATCAGGGCGGGCGCGTATGGACACGTCGTGGTTCTCCATGCCGAGGTTCGGTGGTGTCGAGCAAGGATGAACTACACACAAAACTGAAAACGCAGCAGTTGCAAGACCGCCTATATACACGAGCGTTATTTCCTCCTGTCCTCACTTTCGGTGTCTGGTGAACGCGCCCCGCTCGGCCGTGCCGGCACAGAACTGTCGGAGGCCGGCGCGGTGTCGGTACTCGTAATGTCTGCCGCTCCTTTAGGTGATGTCTTCGCCCGCTTACGAACCTCAACGGGATGGGGCACGTTCGCGTTACCGTTGGCGATTGCACCGTTGGCGACTGCACCGTTGGATCGATAACCGTTGGGTTGAGAGCCGTTGGCGATTGCACCGTTGTCGCGAGAGCCGTTGGCGATTGCACCGTTGGCTTGAGAGCCGTTGGCTCGAGATCCGTTGGAAATGGCCACTCCATTAGATGAAGGCTGCGCTGAGGCGTTACCTCCTCCGGTCCCACCGTTGGCAAGCCTTCGTTTCCGCGAAGGGTAGGAGCGCAGAGAGCTCTCGCTGCAAGCAGCACACAACCACTGAACATTTACCAGGTACCAGGTACACCGTATTATGTACGTGTATTGTATACGCCGATTTGACAATGCGCGGCAAGGGGCAAGAGGCGAGGGGCAGGAGAGCGAGAGGCAGACACCTCCAAAGTTAAACACATTGCTACCAGGTATGGTATGATAAGAGCATCAATATCTGTGCGGGGCTTCGATTTATGCCAAGACCTTCGCTTGGACACGGCTTCATAATTCAAAGTATCCTGCGAAATATACACACGCTCGTGGTCCTGTGTACTGACCACATCAGCATCACCAGAGTTTTTACACACTTCGAAGTATCATACCTGGTACCTGGTGTACATGACAAACAATGAAAAGCGTACTCGTACATATGTGTATGCTCGTACTCCTACGCTGTTGAGGCAAGCATAGCAAGGCACTGGGCACAATCGTACTCGTTTTGCCACGTTGTTCATGCTTTTTTACTTTTTACAGCCATACCGCAACGCTCGTGCGTCTTGTATTGTACGGTACCTGGTATGATATCATGCATCGAAATAACACGTATCGTGGCTTCCGGCCCCGCCACCACCACCTCCGATAGCCTACAATAAACTACAATAACTAGCACGCAACTTGCTGAACGCATATATACTGCGTTGTAGTTACAAGTCGAACTCACAGCTGACAGCTGATGCATTTGTAATATTTGGAGTTCGAGCTTTGCGTGTGTATACCAGGTACGAATGTCGTACAAAACTGTACAAATAAATACCCCAGGATATATCATATGTTGTTGGCGGTTGATGTCCACATCAACAACTTCCGAGCATAAGTAGAGTGGAGATTCCTCTACAAGGTAATCTTTGTCATGTACTGATGTCTATATACTTAGTATATACTGATGGAGGACGTCGGTAACATATACCAGGTGTATACATACCATGTATACACGATGTATCTGGTAATTAACTACTGCTGCACGAGCGAATACTCGTATGTACGTATTTACCAGGTGTATAACTTGCTTCGTTGTTTCCTTGTCCTGTGTCAGTCCGATTCTAAATATAGGGGCAGATTATTTGATTCTGTAGTCAATATAAGGGTATCATAGTTTGGAAACGGGCTGTTGCAGTACCGTTATACCTGGTAGTAAATATAGAACGGTCTATGGTTGTATCATTATGCAGAGAGGGGAGGGCCTTTAAAAATCCACTTTTTGACACGGGGATGCTTAATTATCACCCCCCCCGGATTCTCGAGATTTCGCGCAATTTTTCCAGTAAGGGATTTTTCTGAGGTTTACCGAGCTCTCGCAGGCCGAAAAAACGACCTTTTTTACGTTGGTATTTACTAGTTACTATAATACCAGGTATGTTTTCTCTAGCGCTTGTACATATCATAGCCGTAAGAGCTCTTGTTGAGAACATTAACCATTAACCATATTGGAAGCTCTTCATCCGGAAGAAACACAAAAACTGCTCTGAGTCCTACTTCGTTGTGCCGACATACACAAGCAAACAAAAAATGAAAACAAAAATGGGTAAAAAAAAAGGAAGTCGTGGGGGTGCCGAAAATCGGACTCCGGCCGTGAGATTCGTATAATAATTTCAGTACTCGTAGTTCTTGCTACTTTCAAACTGCCCCTATATTTAGAATCGGACTGGTAGTTATTTTTCGTGAACGGTTTCCGGGAGGCTTGAGCATGTTGCCTTTCGTCTTGCGGCGGCGAGCTTCTTTTTGGTCATAACAACGAGAAAAATATAAATATATAAGAAGTACAAGGGCTCCGCATGGGTGCCGGCATTCGCCGGCACCCATGCTTCGGATAGGGCAATTTACCTGGCACATCAGTTATTTCGTACCATCCTTAATATTTACGACAATGTGATGGCGCTCGGTCGTGTTTCGATATCTGACGTGCAGAATCAAGGTAATGCCAAGTGTTGCAGGAAGAAGGGAATGCTGCGTGTTGAAATATTCAGTTCGCAACCTCATTTCTCAGTCTCAACAGTAGTTAGTCTCAGAAATGTGATCAGTCGCTTTTGGTGTTCCGTGGATAGTCTAATTTTTCAGGATAGTTTGTGAGATTTACGACAACAATGTGATGGCGATCGCTCGTGTTTTGATATTTGACACATACTACGTACATAGTCAAGGCAATGCCAAGTGTCGCAGGAAGGAGGAAACGCTAACTGTGTTGATACTCAGTTCGCAACTTCATTTCTCAGTTTCTGTCAGAAATGCACCAGTCGCGGTCCCGGTGTCGGGCTCAGTTTTGGTTGTGCGGCGGAAACACATCGTGCCGAGCAAGCGGTTGCGCGTGTGGATGTAGTCGAGATATTTCAAAGCTGGCGGCAACGGGAAGGGGGTCTCAATCCTTCTCTGACTCTCGTGTCAGAGCAGACTACTCGTATCTACAGCACAATACACAGGCAGCAAGCTTATTTCGTGATTGTTTCTTGGAGATCCGAAATATAGCGAGGTTCTACGTACGTTCTTCTCAGTGCTACAGACCAGCTGCTCGTTACATCGTACGTACCAAACAGCAGTACTTTGTACCTGGTACTACGCTGTTGTTCTACGTACAAACTAATATTTCTACCCTGAAAAGAAGGGAGCTACAGCATCAGTACCAAGGCAGTATGAATCCACCCGAGAAAAAATCGGCTAAAATTTTTGTTGTCGTATTATTGTGCTACTACTGTTCTACGGTAGTACTGACTGTACAAAGACTGCCGTGCTTGCTGCCGTAGTATCGTACTCGTATCCCGACGAAGCAAGGCCGAAGGGGTGGAAGGGACTAAAGCTCGCTCAGGAGGTAGTTGGGAGTAGGTAGTCGCATTTGCGAGACCGAGCTAT
This sequence comes from Saccharina japonica, assembly GCA_008828725.1. Taxonomy (NCBI): domain Eukaryota; class Phaeophyceae; order Laminariales; family Laminariaceae; genus Saccharina; species Saccharina japonica. The sequence goes on from MEHQ01002044.1 coordinate 167,103, forward strand.
CGAAGCTCGCGACCGAAAAAAAAGCCCAAGATCCTGGAACAAATACAGGTAAAAAGTACGTACGTAGAACCTCGCTATGAGTACGAGTATCTCCAAGAAACAAAAACAAAATGATCTTCTGCCTCGAAGAAACAACCTCGACGCCCCGCAAATAGCCTTCCTGCCTCGAAGAAAAAGTGTCGATGTCCCGCCGTCTCGAAAGAGCCGACGGATTGAAGGCCGCCGCGCTCGGCAGCGACGCGCGACCTCGAGAGAGCGCGAGCGGGAACAGGCCCGTCGGAGGCCGGAGAAGGCGACCCGCGAGAGAACGGACGAGAAAGCGCGGGCGAGGCGCCGAGAGCTGACGCGTTTCCATTTCGGTCTGAAGCCCAGACGATAGGAGGGACTTCGGCCATTTCCAAAATCACGAGAGGCATCGATGCTCATTCTATTTATATCTATATACGTATATGAAAATACACAACAAAACATTCGATCCTCAGAGTCTCACAATGAATGAGTTTAGTAGTTTTATTTTGTTTTCCGTTTTCCAACAGAGTGCCGTGGTGGCTGAATACCGTGCAAAGATTAGATTACCGCCGGGTTATCGTCGAGGCCGATTGCGGCGGAAGCGTAACCGCGCAAATACCGTGGTTGCTGATTACTGCACCAAGCAAACCGTAGTGACCGATCACCACGGTAGCGCAACCGTGCAATTACCATCGTGCTACAGTTGTTCCAACTACAGTATACCAAGAAAAACGTGGCAGCCCATTCCCATACCGCGGAAGCGTAACCGTGCAATTCCCGTGGTCGTAACCGTGTCATGGTCTACCGCGCCAGAATTTAATGCCAAGGATCATCCTGATTCGGCCCTATGGGGGGGGCGGGGGGGATCAGCCACACTAAAATCACGTGAACGCTGAGTAGGGGGTGGTTAATATCCATCCCCTCCCTGACGGACGCCTCGCGATTTCTGCGGAACTCGATCGCGCACATTATATTTTAGCCGTTGGAGCGCGCATGCCTCACCTCAGATGGAATCGGGCTCGAACGTGCAGATAAGCTTCGTTGTGCATGTCTGAACGGGCAGTGCATAGCAGTCAGTAGTGCACCACATTTTGTCGGTGGTGGAAGCTCAATCAAGCTTGCAAGCATGTACAGTAGTATACATATAATATGTCGATACTTGTCGGTCGCAAATGCCTTGTTCGGCCCTCAGAAACAAATGATCTAATGAATGATGTAGTCGTACGCAGGTCGAAAGTCGAAAGAATGTGTTTAAATGTTTCAATGGTCGAGTCAAGCACTGAGTGAATGAAGTGTTGGTGATGAATTTTGTTTTCTGGGCGCCCTCGTCGCGGCTGATGTTTCTTAGAACCATAATAAAATAATCGGACCGGTTGCCTTGCGAAAAAAAAAAATAGAGAAATACTCGTAGACACAAAACGTAAACCTTGCGTATACGTATCATACGAATAGAGGTATTTCATATTATATATCGTAAGTCCACCCCTCAGACCGCAGACCTCACACCGACAGTATTAATAGAACAGAGAACAGAGTAGTCACGACGTTGATTTTAACTGTAACTTACCCGTGGACCTGGGAGGGCCACCAGCGGAATAGGCAAGCAGAAGGTGTGCTGGACCGTGATGCATCGGTTGCACGACAGAAGACTCTCCGGGAACCTGTCGCTGCAGCATATGTCGCACTTTGCCTGCAACACAGAAGAGTATTACGCACTATTAATAGTATCAACATGTGTATCACACGTACGAGTAGAGGTGGTAAGTGGTGAGTGGTGAGAGCATCATGGATTGTGCAGCATCGACCGCCGACCGTCGTACAACATAATAACTCATCGTATATCGTCATCCACACTACCTGGTTTTAGGATATTTCATACTACAGCAGCTGCGGGCACGAAATCCTTTTCTCTCTCGTACCTGGTATTGTACGTAAGTAAGTGCTCGTACCAATACCAACCACCGAAATATAAGGATATCTTTCATTGAATATTAATATACAAACGGTCTTTACACTTCGAGACGTACGTACGTACGAGTGGTCCTGGGATACTGCTAAGCATGACACAACAAGGCGCAGCTACTACTTGTAAAAAACGTAAAGATATCTTGAGGGAATACGAATCATGCCTGCGATGATGCGATGATGTATATGCGACGTATATAGCTATGATATTTCAATCATCATGGTACACGCTGGCAGTTGTGACAGAAAGACGGCCGTCTCGTGTAGCAAGAGGTACGACTTGGTACTACTGCTGCTGCTATTATACGCTGTACGACTAACAAATGAAGTGTACGACATTACAAGCTCAAAGCTAAACGGGCATCGACTTCTGCGGCAATACGAATACCTTGTCAGCCCCTGTCGTTCCCTTGGCGCCACTGCCGCACGAACTCATGCCTGATCTTATCACAACCACAAGATGTATCTGGCGTGGGATATCCACCACCACGTGTCGAGGTCCGTGTACGAAGCTATCAAGCTATGCCGAGAATCGAGAAGTCTAAAATGTCAATGTTCGGAGTTCACCGCCTTGGAAAGGCGTGAACAGATGAGGAAAAGGGGTTTTGGAGAGTCTGTTTTTCTGTTCATTCGTGATGATGCCATTTGTCCGTCACTTCGATTAATCTCGGTGACGCGCTAGCCACTGAAGTATACCAGGTCGGGTGATGCCCTGGCAGCCACCTAGGGTGAAAACCTACCGCTGTTGATTGTTGATCTGGGGGGCGTGTTGTTGGACTCTGGCAGCCCCGGCGCCGTAAGAGGCAGCCGTCAAAATATGGACGACGATCTGCCCGTGCCAACTCCAATAGTTCACGACGGCGATGACAGCACCTCCGCCTCCCAGTTCGACAGCCAGGTGGGGTCGCAGTTCGAAGGCTCGCAGTTCAGTGAGAAGAACCCGCTGACAACTGCCGACCCTTCGTCTTTCAAGGACCTGGGCGACCCGAAGAAGCCGCAAGCCGTCGCCTTCCATGGGTGGCAACGGACAGTTGCTGTGGATGAAGATTTTGATCCGACAATTCCTGTTCGACTTGGTGCGCCGGGAACTGGTCTTTCCCAAGCCAAAGTGCCACCAAACGGGGGTGCGGCGCTCGGGCCTGCGCTAGGGCGAGGGAAACCTCAAAACTTGTCTCCGCATACAGCTTCGTTCGGCGGCACGGGTGCCGCGCCGGAGTTATGGGATGACCTTCAGGTGACGCAAGAGGACAAAAAGGAGGCCAAGTCTCTGCGGGCTCTCCCCGTTGCGCCAGGTGCGGCCCCTTTGCCCTTTCCCCGAGTGGTTTCGGAATCGGACGAGTCGTCTGTCGCGGACTCTCTCGATTCCTTAGCACAGCGGCAACTAGACCGGCGCTTCGAGACGCAGAGCTCGTCGGCGTCTTCCGACTTGAGTTTCCTCGTCAACACCGCCGCCGGGAACATCTTCGGCACTCGGCCAACCTTCGGGCGGGCGATCGAACCGAGAATCCCGGCAACCGTGGGCGAGGAGCGCCTCCACAACAGCCTCGCGCAGTACTTCGGGCACAGCAGCCGGCGGATGCAGAGCTCGGGCGACCACCTCAGCCTCAGCACAAGCCAGGACAAGGAGCGGAGCGAGCGCGGGACTGTCTCGAGCACCCCGGTGACGAAGGCCGAAACCCGGGAGTCGTCCTTGTCCGACGACTTTTCGACCAAGGTTGCAAGTAGTATTAATAACGTAACTGCCGGCGCCAATGGTAATGCCAATGGCAATGTAGGCAGCGATGCCGACCAGGAGGCTGGTCAAGGGGCCAGGCGAGGAGACGGAGGAAGGGCGGGCGGCGGTGCTAGGAAGTCTGCAGCAGGGTCGGGGTCGTGTGCGTCGTCGAGAGGGGCCACTAAGAGGTCGAGTTCCGCCGCTTCTACGGACCAGAGTTTGGAGGACGTGCTGTACGAGGAGGGTCGATTAGCCAAGCCTCAAGGAGGCGAGGGCGAGCAAATCGAGCCTGGACAGCGCATGCCCTTGTGCGGATGCTTTCGGACTTGGCCTTGGAAGGTATGAATATGATGCGCTGCTTTTTTTCATACTCTGGTTATGACCTATCATACCTGTATATTTATCTGCGAAATGTATTATTATTATTCAATAAAACCAGTGTCAGTGTGGTAGGGTACGTAAACGACGCAGTATTTCTCTAGTAGGATAGTGGTTATACGTAGCATCAGCACCAGTATCAGCATCAACATGACGAAGCTCTTTCACTGCGGTTAGGTGTTAGCCGCCCCCGTAAACGATCATGTGCGCTTCGTATACATCTGTACATGTATTCGGCCCTTCATGCTATTTGTTCATGAACAGCAATATATATACTCTGTACTGGTAAAGGTTAGACCAGGTACTGGATAAATATACTTGTAGTACGTTACCAGCGAGGGTTGACACCTACGTGCAAGTTTCCACGTGCAGGTTTCCCTTTCCCAGACGGCCGATTATACTATCAATACTGCTGTACTTAGTATCAGGTATGGGATTATATCGTATATACCGGGTTATGTGAGACGCCTATACCTGATACGGCCGTGCACGCCGTGCATTGCCACATACAAGTTGCATCGGCGAGGCATTGACAAAGCACGTCAGATACATGATGTAACACGTAACACAGCAAGCAGTCGAACAAACGCGCACTGCAGTAATAATCCGTGTTACGTCGGTACATACTTTTATGAGCGACTTCCTTCCCCTCGAGCACATACTGATGTGATATTATCATGATATATACGATACCTATCCGGTGCGCGGTGAAGTTGCAAGCTATCTCTCGCCGTACACTCTGTGCATCTGAATGCGTAGCCGCAAGCGGTTTGTCGGTTGTTTCTTTCACTCTTATTGTGAACAGCGAGCGGGCCGCCGCTTTTTGCTACTTCTGTGAGCTTCGACGCACACCTGGTAGTTTCGCAATTGTTATGGGTACAGCAGGGGTACTGTAAGGTACGAGGCACGACCTACAAACTTCGCAGGCTTGCATCTCGAAAGCTTTCGCTTCCGTGATTGATTGAATACGTCATGTTTGCGTGGAATTAGAACAATTATCGGCTGAGGCGGGATGGGTCCCTCTACAGCAGCACAGCAGCAGCAGTCGGCCTTGCCTCCCCGCCCGTACGGGGTTCATCACCCCCAAGCGTCCAGTTTCCCGAGTTGGCAGTTGGCAGGCCACTTGCACCCTGTTGTCCCAACTCCTTTCCGGGCTCTTGCTTCGTTTCTAGTGCGTACCACTCTAGTACCACCAGCTTCAACCCGCCTTTGCATCGTGCGTTTCCAAGCTATGCACACCCACAGTAGTAGCAGGGGCTCTTCCTGTTGAGCAGTTAATAGATGGCGCTTCCGTAACCCGATTTAACAACTATTTTTGGCGCAGTCCATCTATCGGTACGTAGATAAAGTCAGTATTAATAGTAGTATGTACGTATTTCTCGGCGGATTTATGGGATATGATATTCATGTTAGCATTTTTCTGCAACTGTTTGTTCATTGCGTTCGCCGGGGCCTGTTTGGGTTAGTCAGTAGTCAGTGGTGGCTTCAGCTTGGCCGCCTGTTGTCTACGAGTATACTGCTCCATGTATGTATACGAGTTCTGCGTAGTCGTGGCTTCGTTTGTTTTACTCGTAGTGCCCGTGTAATAGAACGTGTTGGCAAGCTCGCGATGAAAGCCCCCATGCCTCGTCCCTCATAGCTCATGGTATTGACCTATGACCTACCTGGAGTGCACCCACACACATGCTCTCCCTCCGCCTGAAGTAGCATGAGGTACGTAGTGCTCTTACCATATCATTACAGCAGCAGTATATGTAACATTAACATTTGTAACATTTGGCGCCATTGTATTATACATGCTCATAATACGCACCTGGTATCTGGTATGCCATTTGCATCACAAATCGCAACATATAATCCATCCGCATCATGCTGTAGAATACCAGTACCTGGTATTAATAGTCATGTATATACATGAATGTACCAAGTACTCGTACCTACTTATGCATGTATTATATTATGTTTAAATGATGTGTATATTATACGAGGTGCCTCACATAATTTTGGGCTCCGAACGATTATCTATTTTGTTTCCAATAATATTAGAAGTACGTACTGCTGTAGAGTTTGTCCGTTATATTGCCGAAGGTTGTATTTTTGGCTGGGCGCTTGTTACCTGAGTTGCTACTTCAGGGATGGACGAGCAGGATGCACACCTTTCTGGCATGTTTCAGTGCAATGTGTAGGCTGAGCATACACTTGGGCTCACCGGTGCAGCAGGGTATTGGTCACGGTGGTGGTGGTGGTGGTGGTGGTGGTCATGAGACTTGCGTCGGTCTGGAGGTACTTGCCGGTGCAAATGCCCGATTGGCCGAATAGAGGTGGCTCTATTATTGACCGACGAAAGGTCGAAGGTTTAGCGTTTAGCACTTAGCATACCGGAGGACGGTGCAAGGGCACAAGCAAGGGCCGAATTTAGGTTAAAGCATTCAAGCTTTGAAGCAGCAGTGGTGCTAGTTCCACACCACGGCAACAAATGGTGCAAATGATGCCCAGCAGGCTTGTACTCGTAGTTTGCACCCCTACATGGACCGCAGTTGTCTTCCAAGATTAGACCGATGTCGCACGCGCTTGTTCCTGCCGAGCGTTTTGTGATACTGGCGTACTTTCTGTAGGGTGTAGAGGTTCTATGTACCGGTACTTGGTAATGCTGTACATGGTTTCGTCTCGGGAATTGACGGATTTGGCCAGGTTTCGTCGCTAGCGGTCGCGAGGTTTGGTTCGGTATTGGGTATATACCGGTATCATATGTCCGTTAATAGCGTAGCGTGTGCTCTCCGTCTTTCCGTAAAGTAGTAATAGTGTGCTATCAATACGGGTTGTAACTCCACGGCACCACAGGTATATGTCACTAGTAGCATTACAGCAACAGCAGCAGCAGTCCAGTATTGGAGCTACGTTACAATACTTGAGTATAATAGAGCTGTATCCCGGCGGCAAAGAGGGTAAAATACTACAACATATATACGATATTCAGCTAAATTACTTGCTGGCTGTGGGCGACCCTCCATTGCGGTCGGCGTGGGATCAGGGTGCTTGGTGGCTGGTGGCTTGGTGGGCCCTACCGGCGGCTAATTATTTATATGCCCAGGGTCAATTTCGAGGGCTCAGTCCCCAAATGGGATCAGGTCTGGGTGGGATCAGGGTGCCAAGCGGGAACAGGGTGCAAATATGCGTATTTGTATGTTGACCAATGAGACACCCCGAATCATCAGTATTTGACCAACCAATGGGTACCAATGGGTACCAATGCCTGTCGTCGAGTAAGTGGTAAGCTTTACTGAAAACGAAAACATTGCGCGAACGGCAGTGCTCCTGCGTAAGTATCTGCATAAGTATGTCGCGGTCACCCATAAGGCAAGGTATTATCAATAGTGACAATAGTGCACCTCTTAGAAAACAGTACCGAATCCTGTACCTGGTATTGAATATTGATGGACCAAAATGCTCACAAGTATGCTGCGAATCGATTATTTAACTTGACAGCCCTCTCCACCCGTTGTGTCGCTTGTGACGCTCGTGGGCCGTGTGTTCTTGCAGATATTGATGGGCTTCGTTATGTTCGTAGCCGTGGTGGCGGTGGTGGTGGTGATAAACTCGGGAGGATCCTTGGATGCGGGGCGGCGTTTGGCCCTCCTCCCCAACGGGACTCTGGTCTCAGACGCGAGTGGATGGGGCGCAGAGGCTGCGCTGAAGCACTCGAACCGGGTGCTTAAGCACGCCGATATGGCTGACGATAGGGCTAGAGGCGTTTTCGAGGGGGGTAGACAGCCCTCCCGAAGTCCTGAGGGGGGCAATACGTCGAGACGGCGAAGGGGTTTGCGCCTTCGCTCGTCGGACATCGACAAGTCAAGACAAGTGATTTGAGGTGCGGCTGTCTACTTTTCGATAGTTGATGCCACACCGGAGAGGCTCGTAGCGAAAGCTTGTTCGGCAGGGGGGATTACAGATGCCGCAAAAAAAGCGGATGGAAATTCCGTCACGCGCCGTTTTTTTTAATGTGGCCGGGCGGCATGTTTCTCCGGCTCGAGCGTGGAGCAGCATAAGGATTGCTGCGTGGTGTTGTTCGTAGTGTCTAGTGCTCTCTGCAATAGGTAAGAGGTTTACCCTGTGGTTCAAGGTGGTTTTCTCTCTTTATCTCTCTTTCTCTCTCTCTCTCTGTGCGGCGTCTCCCTGGCAGTAATGCCCTCTGCTGCCCTCTTGTTTGCTGTGCGCCGTTGTCGTATAGGTGGGAATCGTTTCGACTTTTTATGGTCCCATCTTTCTTGTGTGTTTTGATTTGTCTCCCATTCCCATTCCCAGTTTAGATCGAGAGGTCGCGTATTAAGATTAAGTGTTGGCCTGCGTACAGCGGGTACTCTCGGTTGCTTCCATTTTGCGACAACCCACGACGGGGCGGGGAAAGGAAGGTGCACGCACGCCTCTCTGTAGGATATCGTTGCTTCACTCTTTTTTTTTTTTTTGCCGCTTCTTGCCCCCCTTTTTTTTAATGGAATTAATTAAAACCCGGTGCGAGCACGCCCAACGCGCTGCACTGCTCTCTTGGGACCGGGATCTGTTCCAAACTCTGAACATGATATACTGATGTACCGTTATTATCGTGCGCGCCGGCGCGGCGCGCTGGACACAGTAGTTGGGGGAATGTTCGAGCCCCATGTAGCTTCGGGGGTTGATCCGGCATGCAATGTGTACAGTAGGAGCGAGAGATCGCTATCGTAAGCGCACACAGCCTGGTGGGTATTTTTTGTTGGTCGGTAGTTTCCCCGAGCCAACGCTTGGCGTCGGCAGAACGTTGTCTCATTTTGTAGCAATTTATATATTATATCGTACCAATAGCACGTGGGGGGGGGGGGGGGGGGGTGAAGGTTGGGGGGGTGGTCGAATGTGTTGTCGGTTACAGTGGGTCGTCCCATCCTCATCGCGTATTTAAATGCCTGTCGCGAGGCGGCGTGATGTTTCGTCCGAGTTGTACGAAAGGTACTGACTGCTATGCTTGTTCTCCAACCTGGCTCGAGCTTTTGTGATCGAGCGCCGGTGGGAAATTTTGGTCCTGTGCGAGTTTATTTTAGTTGTTCATGTGGCATTTTTTTGTGGCGGGTAGAGAGATAGACGGGCTTGTTGGCCCCAAAGGTGGATTGGAATGGAACTCTCGTAACGGGATGGACTCGGGGGCTACTGTAGCCTTCCCCCGCACTGCTTCGTCAAAACGCGAAGAGACAAAAAAAGTGCCTACATTTAGTGTAGGAAAAGTCAAGCGGCTCTCACGAATATGCTGAGAAGAATCATTGTGAAATAGGCGTTTCTTGGCAGGTTTTAGGGCTGCAGATCGCTGGCTCGTGTATTCGTTTGGAACCCGTTTTTGCTTATCATGCTATAATAGTGCGCCGGGCCACAGATGCGCGTGCGTACTCCCCCTCCGACGTTGATGGCACCCTTTATGCTGCCATTTGCCGGTATGACAGGTCTCCATGGGTTATTTGCGTGCTGCAGTTGTAGTGTTATACTACAAAGTGCAGAGTTAGCCACTGCTTGCCGCGGGCGTGACGGAGTCAGTGGCACGAAACGTGCGTGGGGGCGTGGAGTTGTAGTACGAGTCAAGCAGGTGTACTACAGTACAAACAGTAGTGTTGCATGTGCTTGTATTTCCGGTTGCTATCGCTATTATCGCTGCAGTAGACACTTATTATTAGGAATAAATAGGCAAGTCTGTGAATAAGCCTGTGCAGGCGTGCCGCTCGTTGGTGGAAGGTTGGGGCTACTGTAGTTCAACTGGCTGGCAGTTGTTTCCAGGCGTTTTTTTTTTAAGGACATGACTCCGTGCTGTCGAACATGTTGTCAACGAAGTGGTATATACAGTTATCACGACGGTCACTCGCCTCACCAACTATTAATAGTTGCGCTGTTTTTCGGCGCCATCTTATAATATGAATGGCTACCTTTTGTCATTCGCTTGAACAACGTTTGCACCCACTGCGGGCAAGGCAACGTTTTTTCTCCGCTCCGTGTACGGCACTACTACACTGTAGTACACTGTAGTAAATGTTTGCCTGCGCCTCGCCACCCTCTGGATGTTTCCATGCACCGCTCGGAAACCTGTAGGCAAGAGGACTCAAATACTGCTGTACACTCTGCACTGCCGCGAGAGGCTGGTGTGTAGTACACCTATACCATCCTGCTCGTTAGCCGACTGCATCGCCTCGCCAATCCAATTGGGGCAGCAGGGCAGCAACACTTTCACGAAAAATGCGTTGGTCATTCCGCCCTTGTGTACTCGTAGCATGTTTGGACACCTGGCATACTACTGTACATAAGCCTCTCCACTCTCCACCGCTCTTGCTTGTGACGTGGATACACGCACGATTGTTCCCCATAGTAGTAAAGCATGCTCTTGTTTCCGGTAATGTAAATTGTAGAAACTCGCCCAGGTGGGTAAGGCGACTCGTGTACGCATGTATAGCACGCCCACACTACTCTTGGTGAAAGGAGAGCAACAAACAGCAATATACCCTGGTGCGTATTCCTACAGTAATAGAGTATCCCTACGCTACGCGGGACCGCGATGAGGATGGAACAAGAACCTGCTGTCGAAAATTGCCCAATACTTTGTGTATGTGTTTGGTCTTTGTGTCCCCACCAGAGACCTGGCGGTGTCGTGATTGCGAGCGATTGGCTGAAAAAACTCCAGTTGCAGCAGTAGTTGACTTTACGTTGGCGCATGTCATACTGCCTTTTCTCATTAAAAAAGAAAACGATTCGTACGTATGATAGCGCGGAGCAATAGTCAATACACGAAATTGCGGAAATAAATCCGTTCGATTAAAAGTGTGGGTGCAGGTTCCTTCAGTAGTTTATCCCTGGGGACTATTCATAGTTTATTTATTGAACACAAATCAAACAGGAAGGCCACGTACTGAAGTTTTTAGCTCCGTGCATCAATGCCTCAAATCTCAAGCTTCCCTCGACGACTGTTTATTACTCGGGGTAGTGATCTCCTAATCGCAGCACAACCCCAACGGGACAGTGGTCGCTGATGCCGACCGTGTCCCGATCCAGCACGAACGCGTCGTGCACAACACCGCAGTCCCCGTCGACAAGCGTTTTCGACACCAAGCAGTAGTCTAGCCGCATCCCGCGGTTCACTGGCCGGTTTCCCGCCCGGACTGACCAGAAGCTGAACACTCCTGTCGCACCGGGGTGCATCTCTCGGAACGTGTCCACCAGCACTAGTCCGCCGGCAATCCCACTGGCAACCCGCCCCTGCTGCTCAGGACCGGCGGAACCCGCCTCCCCCCCCCCCTCTCCCCTTTCGGCTGTTTCCGTCAGTGGTAAGCCAGGCTTGGACTCTGCCGAAATGCAGGAGGGGGGGGGGTCACGGCCGAGAAGGTTTCTGGCGAAGGAGCTGCGCTCCTCCGGAGTGGTGCCCGACGACTTGCGCATGCGCTTTTGCTCGGGGTTGTAGAAGTCCTTGTCCTCGTGCGCCACGTTCAGGTCGCCTTGGTGCCGTCCGTCGGAGACAAGACAAAAAAAGCAAACAAGCAAACAAGGCCGGCGGAAACGAAGCAGTGTTGGCGTCTGGCGTACAGTATACCTGGTATACAAAAAGGGGGCGTTTGGTCGTGCGTGGTGGGGGCATTGTGTCGTTTTTCTTTTCAACCTCCAAGTTTCAGACGAGGGTCTCCCGATGTGTTCTTTACAGCCTCAAGTTTTTTTGTTCAGCTGGGGCTCTCCAGTTGGCCAAATGGCGCCACTCGGAATGACAGCCGGTGCATCGCCCTTGGTGGGGTAGTTGGCTCGAAGAGCGGAAGAGGCGTTCTGCGATAGGGGTAGCAGTTTAAGGCCATACCATGGTATGGAGTATGAGGCAATGCTTCATGCTTGTGGCTGACGGCGCTCCCCGGCTGAGGAGCTACCAGTACACAATAAGCCGATAAGCCAACAAGGCATGCCTTGTCGTTGTATACCTGAACCGTGGGAGTATTCATCGAGTCATGCTTGAATATGTTCCTCAAAATTACTTCTTGGGAGAGGACGATGTGTGTCAGAGAGCTACTATTACTACACTAATACACTAATAAAGAGGTGCCTCATAAAATCATCATGCTATATACCCATACCGTGGGACACGTCAGCGCTGTCAACGCTCCCTTCCTTCCCTTGGCGATTACATACCAAATACCTCGCCCCAATCCTCCCGAGTGGCCCGATGGCATTCCATCATAGACACCCGGACCGGGCGTACGTACGGGAAGGCCGTAAAGCAACTCACCAACAACGACCACAGGCTTACTCTTCTCCAGCCCCTTCACGTACGCTGCGAATGCTTCATCCCAGTCGCCGGTCCTAAAGGCCAGCCTCTTCAAACCAGCACCGGAGTTGGGTGTGTAGACGTTGACAACGAAGGCAACATCGTATTCTGCGGTGGTGACCCTGCCTTCCAAGTCTCCCTCCGCGTGCCCGATGCCGCCGCGCACCTTGAGCAAGGTCGGGCACCCTCTGAAAGGGGAAACACGCAAGGCGGCAATTAATCCGTATAAATTGTTGGTTTATCGAAAACGTTAAGCTGTTGTTAAGCTGTTTGCAAAACCTGTGATACATACAAGTAGTGAGAAAGACATTTCATGCCGGGGTTCAGGCATCTCCACCAAAGACGGCAGTCTTCTGTTTCGGAAACAGCCGTCTGAGTTTTTCTCTAGTGGTCCATTGGTTCGATTGTGTGCCTTTACCGTCTAAAGTAAGAACTGGTGAACTTATCGACTGATGAACGCTGAACGGTTCAATGCCGTCGGGGGACAAACCTGTTATCAATAGATAGGCACCATAATAATTTGTCTATTAAGTCAGCGCTGAGTGGTATCGTAGCTCGGTGGTTATGATGCCTACTTAACAAAAGCACAATCAGGGGTCGACTGGCTGTTAAGCACCGCAATAGACCTCGCTCAGATGTAACCCAAGGGTTGCAAGTTGTAAGCCCTTAAGTTTAATCAACGCTGCCGTGTTACGATGGTCTCCGACTCTTGCGATGCCGGAGGCTCGTGTTTACGAAAATATTGTGCCTCTTCTTGCCTGTCCAATGTTTTAAGTCATAGCACTTTTTCAACATCGTCAAAATCACAGCATGTTACGCGGTGTATGCTGTTGTTGTCGTTTGTGGTACATAATGATGTGTTTTTTTTGTCGCCATTTTAGCGTCACTTTAGCTTTCAAGCTCACCCTGTAGGTGGTTGAATACCCACAACAGCGTCCTGGGCAAGCCGTGGTTCCAGGTGTCGTCTATTTTCCCTCTCAAAACAAAGTTGGGCCATTCCAGCAGACAATTATAGGGGCCATTGATACCTGAGCTTGTCACTCACACGTCCCATTCTCGTTTTTTTCGCACAAACATGGCAGTCCCCGAGTAGCCTGACCTCGCAGGGGGGAAACTGGAAAGCCCTGCGAACGCACAAGGAGACAGCGGACAACCGCAAAGGGTAAGGGGGGGCAGCACAAGCAACACAAGCGACACAAACAACAGGGAAACTTGTTGCATAACTCGGATGTTCGTACGAATAAAAAAATTGACTAATCTGTGGAGGCTTCGAAGAAAGGCGCCAAGGTGAAGAATGTGATAATTGGTACCAGGTATTCAACAACAACCGGAATGTAGTGAGTATTGAACGCATTAAGAGTATTACGTAACAGGATACCTAGTAAATGGTATCTTGCTAAAATCCTCAAGCTTTAGGACGTGCCATCAATTGTGGTCGCACAAAAGTATCCTCTGTCTCCATATGCCTTGCACTATTTGCTGGGGACTCTGAGACCCCTGGTACGGTACTTGCACACACGCACCTCTTCGGCTTCATTCCAACAGGAAACGAATACGCTTGCTTGCTTCCATCCCAAACCGAGACAAGCTTCGTACGCATCACAGGCTGGACTATTTCCTTAGTAGACCAAGTGGTGCTCATAAACATGTAGGGGGTGCTGGCTCACAGATGGTAAGCTTCGTATGCATCACAAACCGGGCTATTTCGTCAGTAGACCAAGTGGTGCTCATAAACATGTAGGGGGTGCTGGCTCACAGATGGTAAGCTTCGTATGCATCACAAACCGGGCTATTTCGTCAGTAGACCAAGTGGTGCTCATAAACATGTAAGGGGTGCTGGCTCACAAATGGTATCGTAGTCCGGTAGAAGGGACTTGACGACGTCCACGTAGCTTGAAGCGGCGGAATCCTTTTTTTGGCTTCCTCGATTCGTCGCACCCGGAGCCGCAACGCGAATCTCCTGTACTCCGAGCACGTGCGGCCGCTCTTGCGCTATGAGCGCCTGGAAAGCCTGAGGACGTTGGGGGACAAACCGATCAGTATCATGCCTCCACCAAGTGTAGCAGCAGGCATGAATAGTATACCTGGTATTCACTATCAAGCTATAAAATGTCATGATACAAATACCATTCGTAATACGATGGACTTGGTGAACATGTATCAGCTGCTTCGAACAACCCGCCGTACGTAAAGTAATTAAACACCCGAAGCGTAGCGAAGCGAGTCACTGTTCTACGTGGCCGCCTGAAACTTAAGGTACTGTATGCCTTATTGCCTTCATGTTTAGCTACAGTAGGTGAGGCCGGAGATCCAACAGAGAAAATGAAGCCTTAGATCCCCACCGTCCGATCCGAAAATCTCCGAAAAGCCGTTCATCTCCGAAAAAACGTTTTTTTTTTTCTTGTTTACTGCCTGCCACCAGCGCACACATTTGACCGATACAACTGTCAACCAGAGTGAGTTCCTCTAGCTACAGTTATTAATAGTAGAGCTATATACTATCCTACGTAGTGGTCACTGTGAGGGTATTACCGCTGAGCTATAGGGGTAAAAGATCGATCGATTACCCAGCCCAGGGTAATCCTTATAACATCACCTTTCTTCCTTCTTCCTTGTCGAGCTGGGCTCTTATTCCATTCACGTTCCATGAGAGGACTCGAAGTTGGGCCGTGTAGGGGTGAAGTGCGCGCGGTCTTGGTGTGTCTCGTCGTAACACGCAGCCGTGTGGCGGAGGTACCACCGGCTTGTGCTTCCGTCTCCTCGGTCTTGTCGGATCTGGCAGTCACCCCAGAAGGCATTAATTTGAGCAGGCCAAACAACACTCAGCACACCATGCTCAGACCCATGCCATAGTTAAAATAAACATCATCAGTATTTAAAACGCTGAATCGCGTTGTGTTTCTTTAAACAAAAAGTAAAACTATTTGCGGGGGGGGGGGGCTGCCGCGGCCTTGTTGCGATGGGCGTTGTGTTGAATCTGGTATCGACAGCACTACACCATACCTGGTACAGTTTGGTACAGGATATTTTAAGAAGAAACAGGCTAATAAGAAAGCCAGGCTGAAATTTAGAGGGAAGCAAGAAATTCGGGGGTCATTATATTGAAATTAGGGAGGAAAGCACTCTCAAATAAGAAATCCAGCCTGGACCAGATTTCCTGTTTCTTAGTTGGTGTCCCGTACTGCTTACTGGTATAATACTTATCAGAGTTGCTACCGGTATACCAGTAGTTTTGAATGGATAGTGCGGTTGCTCTGCACTGGCCGTGTTGGTTGCCCCGGGCTTCGATCCCATCGAAAAGTTGAAGAAAAGTGAACCCCTAAAAGAGAATTATCTACTGCCTGTCGTATCGGTAACGGTATCAAAAGCTCTACACTCTACACACGTTGTCAATCTCGTTGTTCTCTCTGGACCATGACAGAACAAACTTTCATCGTACGTACGTAAACATGTGTCGCGTGCGCCTGTGATTATCAGAAAGTGATTGCTACTCTCCATCTTGATGATATCGTATTCTTTTCTGTGCTTGAGAAGCTCAGGGTCTTACCTGGTGATTGCCTAGACACCAATCGCTCCACCAACGCTTCCCGAGACCCTGTACTCTTCTGCCCTCGCTCCCGCGCTTGTTGCCTCAATTGCGTCACTGTCAGCTCCTGCAAGTAATTGCTGTCATCTCTGTCCTTGACCTCATTGTTGACTGTGAATGTCTCCTGGTAGTCTATCCATCGCCCATCATTTCCAAGGAAAAGTGCGTTCGACGGGCCTATGGTTCCTGTAGAGTCGGTAGCTCTGGCTACCCCGGCGCTGCCCCTCGCGGTCGAAGCCAGCGCGTTCGCTGTTCGCGTTGATGTTCGCTGCTGTTGCTGTAGCGGCTGCTGTACCGTTGCTCTCGGAGATTGAAGCAGAATTTTCACGTTGTGATTGAACGAGCGAAACATCTGTCCTGGGAACACGTGGAAGGCGAGCGCGTGCTTGGGGATTCCCAGCAGCTGAAGCGGGAATATCACACGTAAAATCATCACGCAGCTACTCGCGCAGTAGTGGGTATGTTACTGGCACGGCAGCACTCCCATGGACACCACAGCTGCAGCGTTGCCTGCCACTGATATGAAGTATGAGTTCAGAGAGTTTGAATTATCAGGGAGTTCCATTGCGTATCGAGGCGGGGACGCAAATGAACGACCTCCAGCTTGAACCTGCAAGGAAGTCACAGACCACCTGGGTGAACCAGGAGCGGTCCTGGAAGGACTGGTCCTCGTGGAGGTGAGGTCGAACTCGGTGTTGAGCTGTCTGCTGTCTTTCGTGCCCAATTTTGACCAGCAATACACGGTTTCCCTTGTGCTTGTGGCTTCAACTTCGACTATAAAACACAATCCCCCCCCCCCTAAGCGTCGCGCTCCACCATCGACTTGGAGATAATCAGGTAGCTGTAGGTACACCTGGCTATGTCATAGCCCATGGCACCCTATTGATAGCATGCGATGCTACCAGATGTGAACAGGGCTTCGCACTTGCACGATGGTGATAGCAGTTTATTTCGCACGTTTGACTGGCCAATGCACACAGAACTGTAGTGCCTCATACAACTGCAGCACATGTACTCGTAGCCATGCCAGGGGCGTAGCAGTCCCCGAACGGCCGCAGCTCGCGGAACGATGTATGTCTGACAACGCTCTTACCGTATAGTTTTAGCATGTCTCGACTTGACCCACTCGTCATGAAATGTTATTCATACAGAACGTGCCATGTTCAGTACCTGGTACCATATCAGACGGGTACCAGCTACCTACTGGTGTTTATCCTCGCTGCGTATACTCGTACTATTAATAATAGTACTCGTACGTAGCTGTCGGAATTTGATCCACGATGGTAAGGCTGCCCACCGAACATACCATACGGTACGGTATACCATCTCACCTCTGACCCTGGTAAAGAGTAAACACCAAAACACCCCTTGTCACATGGTATCGCATCATGTTTATGCTTGCAGCGAGGCTTGGCATCTTGACATGGCTCCACGCCAAGAACCCATCTCGCTGGTGGCACGCCGCAGCCGAGCGTGGGCCGTCGCAAGGTCCGTCGTTCTCCAAGCAGTGGCAGTTGCTGTCGCAGCGCAACTTTTGGTGGTCGGTGTTGGATCGACTGCAGCGGTGCCTGTGGCAAGGGCGCCGTTAGTTTTCCGGGTGGAGGGGTCCCGGCACGACCCGGATTTCTCGCGGGCTTGTGGCGTGGTCAAGGGCCTGGAGGACCTCTACGGGAAGGACCGATACACGCTGCATTCGGTGAGACAGGCACCTACCTGCCTTCTACAGCTATGATACTGGTGTTGTACAGCTCTGTACTGATTCGCATTGCACGCTGAGTTGTTCAGTCGCCATGCTTGTCCTTTAGAGAGCAGGGTTTGAGGGGAGGAAGTCGGCGAGACAAGAAAGTGGGCGAAAATGAACAACGGTACGACGTTTGCTATCTGTGGCAGCGGCTTGCAAGTGGGTGCGCCGCTTGCGCTGCCTTTCGTCCGCCCTTCCTTCCTTCTTTGCGGTAGCACCACACCAACCGGCAGCGCAATTTCAGAACCGGCCCTGTGACAATCGCTGTACCTATCGCGTACCCTCAGATATATACCAGCCCCGCACTGATTTTCGCCACTTACGCTCTTAATCGCGTAATGTGGGATGATATCGGCAGATAGAAACCGAGACGGAAGCACGTCCTTCCCCACGGACATGGAGAAAATGGTTACCACGCTGGCCAACTGCTGGGAGCGGGCAGTTAGGCTTAAAACCAGCGGATCATCGAGGGGTGTTGTGCAGCATCGACCGCCCGCCTGTCGTTCGCGAGACGCAAGATAACCTTTCGGGGACGGAAGGGGTGGCTCTACGGGAGGAAGGTCTGTCCGTTGATACGAGCGTTGCCATCGGCGGGGTAGAAGATCTGCTGGAGTTTGTGAGAAGCAGCGTGCTGGCAGGACCGAGGCCGTTCTCTTTCGCATTTCATGAGCGGTCGCTGAGGTCAGTGCTGGTAAAGTGCTGCGCACATCATGTTGTAATACCTGGTGTTAGTGTTTCAACGGCCGTGTGTCATGCTGGCGATACAACGGTCATGTTTCATACTGAATATGGAACGGCCATGTGTCATGTTGGCGATACAACGGTCATGTGTCGATGTTGGCGATGCAACGATCATGTGTGGTGTACTGCATACACAACGATCATGGTTCCTAGTGAAAATGCAAAGGTCTGGCGTAAGATTTAATTAACAACGGTCATATTTGGAGGAGCCTGCTGCTGTTGAAGCGAGGCAAAGGTAAAATGGGGCGGATGTTGCGTGGGGCCGTTGTTGCTATTATACGAAGTAGAAGATTACAGTGGCGTACGCTGACCACTCCTAGTTCCTTCATCCGCCTTTCCTTCAATCAGGTGGACAAGGACAACCTGACTCTTTTAAGGCCATGCCAGTTGCTATCAGTTTTCTCTCCAGATGCACCCAACACCCTGCGGCGCTTATTGCCATCTCCGTACCATCGGCGGCCGTTTAACATAACCTATGATAACTTATGGTACTGGGACGCGGTATTATAGGTGTTATGTATATAACCGTTGGTAGGTTATACACGGGTAGGCTACCGCACCGTACCCGGATACCCCAAAGTACATACCCTACCAAATACACCTTTTATTTAAAAAAAAAAAAACACGTCAACTGTGATTTCGACCGATTTAATGGTTGTGTTTGTTCTACCAGGCCGTATTTGTCTCCCCTCGTGTTCACTGCCACATGTCCTCGCCGCCTATTTTCCTTACGACCCAACGTTCTACCACCCACCTCTTCAACCTGCAGGGTTCAACACGAGCACAGAAAAAAAGGCGAAGCCTCCCCACCCGGCACGATCCCGCCTAATATACTGGAAACCCCGCCGGCGCCGAGAAGCCTTCGAAGTAATAGCGCCGGGTTGTCGGCCACTACAATAACTGACAGCGGCGACATCGAACCTGAAGATACGGGTGTTGCCTCAAGCCCCGACTGTGCTGACTACGATTACGATCTGGTGGTGATTGGGGGTGGGTCAGGAGGTCTAGCCTGCGCGAAAGAGGCGGCGCGGCTGGGACAGAGGGTGGCCTGCCTTGACTTCGTGAAACCGTCCCCCATGGGGAGCCAGTGGGGCTTGGGGGGCACCTGCGTCAACGTGGGCTGCATTCCCAAGAAGCTCATGCACCAGGTGCTGTATTATAGGTCATAGCTCATAGGAGGGTGTTTGTGACAGCGTCGCCTGGCCACAAGTAGCCGCCCGGCTCTGCCGGGTTGGTGTTTGGCACGTTTGAATGCAGGAACTTCACTGCTGTGATGACTTGTACAACACGCTCGCAGCATTATATTGGTTGTACTTTCGTATTAAAATTTGAGTTTTTATCACCTTCGGTGGTAGTGAAACTGCGCTTCTCGGTGTATTGGTCGATGGACGTAGTGTACCTGGTGCCCTAAAGGCTTCACACGTCGGACAGATCATTTACAGATCATACAGATCATCTACAGATAGATCATCTAGATCTTAAACTGTCGTTATGGGACAGATCCAACCCTGTATAGTACAGATCCAACCCGGGAAATGTCCTACGGATCATACAGGTTATACGGCTCCCATCCGGCAACATGAGCTAGATCATGCAAATCAGACAGATCAATTATCTACCCTCAAATATCTAGATCATGTAGTAAGAATCGGTCCATGACCTGTCCGAGTTTAGAGCGGCTACCACCCTCTTGTTCGGCGTCATCCATAGCCATCATGACATCATGACTATGGTGCTATGGTGCGGACCCCACGGCGACTTATCCGTGTCGGGTACGAGAGTATAGTGTAGAATAGGAGTGCCAGCCGGTCGTCACGGTCGTATACTACTTATAAAACGATACTATCAGTCACCCTGTATGTGTCGGCTTTGCCAATACTTCAGTATATTGCCACAAACAATGGTGCAGTACTCGTACGTAGCATTTTTTGTTTTTTTCACGGCGATGAAATGGCGCCCCCGTGTAACAGCGCCTTTGATGGATTTGCCTTTGCCTTTGCCGTGCCCTCTCCTCTCCTTGCACACAATGATGCCATGCGGCGGCGTTGCTCTACAGGCCTCTCTCCTAGGAGGGCAGGTGGGTGATGCCCACTTCTTCGGATGGAGGGCAGGCTCCGAGGAGGTTGAGGCGGGAGGGAGAGCGACCGGAGACAAGCTGTTGACTCGCCATCACGACTGGGGGGGTATGGTTCAAAACGTGCAGAACTATATCAAAGGCCTGAATTTCAAGTACCGGGCCGACCTCCGCTCCAAGGGGGTGAGTTGTCTTTTGACAGGGCATCAACCAGCAGCTACGGTAGCCAACGCAGCAGCAGTTGTCCTATGCTGCAGTTGCCGCTTTCCTTTTCTTAAGGCCAGACTTTGTCCATTGCTCGTTTCGCAGATTGTTATTCGCAGGCGGTGCTTCAGGAAGGGGTGGCTATGGACGATGACGGCCCGGTTTGATCTGATTGTTGTTTGTATTCGTGCAGCAGTTTGAATTGCAGTATGCGGTGTTTCCAAGCGTGCTTACTCATATGTAATATATGTGATCACTCGTGTTTAGTGATAGGATACCTTAGCCAACTACGCTTTACTTTTTCTGGTGTTTTTGTCAACACTACTGTAGTTGCTATTGTGCTCGTTCGTTGTAGCGGTAGGGTGGATGTGGTGTGCTCGCTTGAAAATGGTTCTGCTGTAGAGCCAGAGGCCGCGATACAATCAGCGATGTTTTTTTGTGGCTAATGTGATGTCAGGCCCCCTTCTCCTATGAATAGTACCGCTTCACTACATTATACACAAGTTAAAGGTCGCACCTACGCTCTGTCACTTCGTTCGGTGCAGACCCGAGGTACCGACCCACCTCGCTGTATACCCCACACTCCACAACCATAACCACGCAAGAGACAAACCTGACCCCGGGCGTTCGCCCCATCCGTTTTTTTGTGTTTGTGTCGTGTGTGCCGCAACGGTTGTGTGTCAGGTGGAATACGTGAACGCGCTGGGGAGGCTCCAAGATGCGCACACCGTGATAGCGACAGACAAGAAGGGCAAGGTGACCAAGTGGAAGCTTTGCGTATGCCAGGATGCACCGTTCGTCGCAGGCGCAACATTTGACCATAGAATGCCATCGCGACTTGTTTTCAAGTTCCCTGGCCATAGAAGGATGCGCAGGGTGGATGATTAGGTTGTCTTCGATTACAGTACAAGCGGGAAGTGTCGCAGGCTGTCGGCTGCAGTATGCAGTAAGACTATGTACGTAACCAACGCGGCGCTCCTTTTGGGTGTTTTGTATCTTTCCCTCTCTCTCTACGCGTTGGGTAGCGTGTGCCTGGCGAGTAAACCCACCTGTATTTCGTAAGGACATACGGCATCGTGGTATCATACCCGTTGTTTGACGGGATTAGGGTTAGGGTTCTGAGGCCACCGCTGATGCTGATGCTGATGCTCTCTTTGATATGTGCCTCGACTAATTGCCGTGTTTTTTTGTGCGTGTTTATGTGCCGTTTTCGGTGCCGAAAACGTCCTGCCATCAAGCTCCGCTCCCCTCTTTGCTTTTTTCTGCTCCCGGTTTCGCAAATCAAATTATTGAAGTACCAGGTAGGTTTGTTGTTTATTCGCCACTTCTGGATCTGCGCGACGATGCAACCTGCTGTGGACTGAGGCTCCAATTTGGTTTTAGTTGCGTGCTATTGCGAGTTGAAAACGCGATGTTTGCTCAAACGTGGAAAGCACCCCCATTCCAATCCAACCATTCCCGTTTTATCGATTCGTCCGGCTGTCCAGTTGTTCCCATTTTCCATCTGTCGCTGTTTCTGGACACTTGGCGTCATTTTGTCGTCCTGCCCGTTGTTCGTTGCGCAAATCGCTCCTTGCGGTCGAGCCGCCCCCTCCCCCACCAAGCAAACCAATATGCCGACGCCTTCGCTACTGCCTTACCACTGTATCGTTGGTTTGTTCCGATTGCTCTTCCTTGTTCTTGTCGTTCTCTAGAACGCGTCGTGAGAAGAGTCCCCCCCCCCCGTCTCCCTTCCCCCAACCCTGGTATGTTGTTGGTGTTCCCATTATCTCTGAACTAAGCCAATCGACTTTTTTTCTTTGCCTCTCTCTCTCTGCGTACCACGTTCCGCCTTCTCGTGCCTGGCTATTACGATTTACATAATATTTTAGGAGCGTGCTATGAGCTGCGGTAACGTGGTGATAGCGGTGGGGGGCAGGCCTAGAGACCTGGGCTGCGAAGGGGGGGAGCTGGCCATGACGTCTGACGACATTTTCTCATTGAAGAAGCCTCCTGGAAAGACCCTCGTTATCGGCGCCAGCTACGTAGCCCTCGAGTGCGCGGGTGAGATGGATTGAGGATCATATTCTTGGACACGTTCATGCAAAAGTGGTTGTCGCAGCGGCTCTTTGTTTTGTTCGGGGGGAGGGGGGGGGGGTGGAAGGTGCGTGGGAAGCTAAAACCGTGCGGCAGCTCTACGTAGGCTTATTGAGCAGCATACCAGGCAGATTTCTCTGTCTAATATGTGCCTGGTATGCTTCCTTGGTCTATGTGACCACGAACCTTAAGGCTAACCCTCACATCGATCGCCGACTTCTGCGCCACTGTCTTGCCTCGCCTTACCTTGCCTTTGCTTTGCCCGGTTGGCAAGGCTTCCTGAGCGGGCTCGGCATTGACACGACGGTGATGGTGCGGTCCATACTTCTCAGGGGGTTCGACCAAGGCATTGCAGAACGAATAGGAAGCTTCATGGAAACTGAGGGAACTCGCTTTCTTAGACCTGCCGTGCCGCACAGGTGATAATGATAATGGTGATGGTGATGGTGGTGATGATCATATTGGAGTCGA
Source organism: Saccharina japonica (assembly GCA_008828725.1). NCBI lineage: Eukaryota > Phaeophyceae > Laminariales > Laminariaceae > Saccharina > Saccharina japonica. The sequence goes on from MEHQ01002044.1 coordinate 190,367, forward strand.
CTACAGTACGCGACAGATGTTAAGAATATGATAATTAAGGATTTGAGGCGGAGATTTTGGGGGGGAAATAAGAATGCGACCTCTTTGTACTGAAAATAGTGTGGAACACGCTCAGTCTTGCATAACAATGAATGAATTCCAGACTGCCCAAAAATAATAGATTATTAACATCTGCCGCGTACTGTATTGGCCAGCCCACCGATAGCTACTACGTATGCGTATTTGTAACACAGCAATAATAGCAGTGTTTCCTTTGCTTCCGCCGTACGAGTAGTTTTTCTGCTAGTACATACTACCTGGTAGGAATATTCGCGTGACATATACATGCCTAAGAAAGAGTCTACTGCTGCTGTCGCATGTTTACTGCAACGTCCTGCTGATGGGGATTTCGGCTTGGAGGTCCTCGCTACAGTCGTTGCATGAATAGCACCGGTTTCATGATTCACTGCTGTTGATAGAGTAGTTGTTTTTTCACTACCAATATTGTTCAAGGTCCAAGGTGGAAATACGCTTACTCTTGCTGTACGTGTGATTTACCGATAGCACCGATATCGTATAACTGCTGCTGTGCTATTTCCAATTTCCAATTTCCAATTTCCAATATTTACTTGCTGTTTTGGTGAGTGACATTGTCCCGAGAACAAGTAATTGCTGACGACTGAAAATACCTACTGCTGTATCAGAGATTCTTGAAACAGATCCTTGGAACAGACCCTTGGAACGCGAGGCAAGAGATAAGAGATTAGTACGTATTGTCCTGACACTCTTTAGTACGGTAGATTTAACCGTGTTCGTTGTGTGAAACATAGATCAAGCCGTGCATCATCCTACCCAAAAGCTGGTACTCCTTACTCCTTGCTGCTAAAGCCAAGAAAGGGAAGTGGCGCCGTCAGTTGTTGAGTCGAACCGAGGGTCCCCTCGCTATTTTTATTAATAGATTAACAGTGTTATTACGTATAGGTATTTATACGAGTATTTTTCAAGGCTTATCACGGTATTTTGGCGGGACGGTAGCGACGGTAACGGCGGGACGGGACGGTTAAACCGTCGTTAAACTGTTCCCGTCGTCCCGTCAAATCCCGTCCCGTCCCGTCCCGCCGACAAATCTCCAACCGTTGAACTTTACCGTCCCGTCCCGTCATCGAAATCTGCCCCATTGAACTTTACCGTCCCGTCCCGTCAAGAAAATCGCTCCCGTTGAAAATTACCGTCCCGTCCCGTCGAGATAATGTAATTTACCGTCCCGTCCCGTCGAGATAATGTAATTTACCGTCCCGTCCCGTCATGCACCGTTGTCTTTACCGTCCCGTCCCGCCGACAAAACTTGTCTCTCCCGCCAAGATTCACACCTGCCCGTTGTCTCTTCCCGTCATTCCCACCAACAATCTACGAATTTACAAAAATTGTTTTTTTCACATTGGTATGTACATTGAAATTAAATTAAAGTTATACGAATTTACGAAGTTACGAAATAACGAAATACGAAAATTCCGAAATGTGAAACATCAAACTATCAAAATATGAAATAAAATTACATATATTTTTTAGTATGGGGATACGAATTTCCCGTCAAATCATATTATACGGGGATACGAATTTCAAGATGAATTTCTATTCAAGTACTGGTATGTACGATTCGTACGAGTGTTTCTTTTCGTTGTTCCTCTGGGGCATCAACTGTTTTGATCCAATGATCCAGTGCCGGATTACCACTGCTACTTTTATACGTTGTGTAGTAGATTGCAATTAATTGGTATATAGTATACAACTAACATTTGGGACAGGAAAACTCGGTCCCATGGTACGTCCCTCCCGTCCTGTCGTGAAAAATTATTTATACCGTCCCTTCCCGTTGTGAAAAATATTTACCGTTCCGTCCCGTCGTGAAAAATTATATTTACCGTCCCGTCCCGTCGTGAAAAATTATATTTACCGTCCCATCCCGTCGTGAAAACTTATATTTTCCGTCCCGTCCCGTCGTGGAAAAAAAATCCGTTGAATTTTACCGTCCCGTCCCGTTGAGAAATTGTACACCAACCGTCCCGTCTCAAAAACCTGTTTGGTCGTCATTTTACCGTCCCGTCCCGTCCCGTCTTCATTTTTTTCCCCGCCAAACAAGTAAAAACAGTACCGTCCCGTCTCGATTATCGAGTACCGTGATAAGCCTTGGTATTTTTGCTACTACTTGTTGATATTTATGACACAGCAGTAATAGTACTATTAATACTACTGGTGTAGAGCTCTACTGTAGTATTACTGATACTATGTATAATAATGCGGTACCATTTGTGGTACTACTGCTGTAACATTTGCTGATATTCATAGTGCAGTATTCACATCGCAACACAGCAACAATAGTGCTACTGTTTGTTTATATACATTTGATGACACAGGAGTGCCCACAGGCCACCATCTATTCAATTACGTTTCGAGTTCCCAGCTTGCAGCCTTTTGTTTTCATCTAACGGTGTAAATACACACAGCAATAAATCTAACTTTGACAGTTTTTTTTTTCCTTTTCAATGTGCATGATTTCCCTTTTCACCGTGCATGACGGCCACAAGCACGTACCTGGTACTGTGTACTGTATATATCATGCCGACCAATAAAATGCTGGCTGCCACGGCGTATTGGTGTCGTTGTTCCAGGATAGCTAAGACGGGAGGAGGTAGGCTACTCGTCACTTGGAAGGAGGGTGACAACCAGGCCTGGCGAGAAGAGGTACAGTGCCGATATGGATACCCGATACCGATACCCGATACCGAATCGATACCGAAAATGATAACCCACGATACCGATACCGATCCAATACCGATGCCGATATTCAGCACTTCCGTCTCGTCTATCAAGGTCAATATCAAACGTCTCCCTTCCTCTTGCTCTTCCCCTTCCCCTTCCGTTTCCTCTCCCCCTTCCCCCTCCTTTAGTATAAAACCATCTCGACGTTCTCGACAGATAGTTGTTACCCTCTTGGTACAATATGCAATGGCGATAGAAACGGCCTTAGGCGCGTTTTTTTCGCCAGATTATCGCCAAGTATACCACTGTTAAAAACCCCGAGCTTATTTGTATTCAGCATGTTACAGCTCTACTGCACTAATCGTCAGCACTGGCTTGCTGTGCTTGGCGTGGTGTTTATCAGCGTGTTGCTTGTCGCTCGCGCTTCGAATATTCAAGCATCGGTTGCATTCACGATCTACGAAGCTTTAAAGAGCCGGACAACCAAAGACGCCCTATCGTTCGTGGAAGTCAATACGTATATCGTATACCGGCATTGGCTAACGTTTAGCGCTTCGCAGCGCATTGCGTACAATGCGACGCTTGCATGGGGTGCTCCCGTGCTCCAGACCGAGCACAACCTCAAAACCTTTACCAACTCCCCCCTCCCCCTCCCCCGCTATCTGGCGTTGTCACGTTGGGCGTTGCGCGCGACTGCAGGAGTTCGATACTGTGTTGGCCGCCACTGGGAGGACAGCCGATGTGCAGGGGCTCGGACTGGAGAATGTTGGAGTCGCCCTCAGCAGGGGTGGGAAGGTGACCGATCATCTGGGGGCAACAACCTCGCCTATTGGTCCTATTGGTTCTATTGGTTCTATTGGTGCACCGCTGAATATACCTCGACTCTCCAGCAGACAGGCCTAACCCTTGATAAGCACCGATGTAGATATTGTGATGTTATGATAGTACGATATGGAGGCGTGCTATGATACCATAGTTGTAGCAGCTTTTGGCCAAATCATTTCTACATCACCTTGACTGGGTATCTATTAATAGTGTACAGCAAGACATGCCCTATCGTTGGAATACCGTTGTTAGTACTGTGATTAATACTGTAGGTTTTATTTACAGTGAGGCATGCCTTGTCGTTGGAATACAATTAATTATAATAATATCAATATCAATAGTGTTTTCCAATGCTATTAATTTTGTATTCGTCTTATACCTACAGGTGACGGGATTATTTATCGGACGAAGTTTTCATTTTGTCTCGAAATCAGTTGTTTGGGTGACTTACTAGTGGTATAGAGCTCCTATACAATAATCGAGTCAGGAGCCTCATAATTCATAAGGTGCAACCCCTGTAAGGCAAACAGCCCGCGTCTCAAGTATACAGAGTATAGTATACAGGTAACCCTAACTAACAGGACTAACAAGACTATCAGGACTGAGAGGTATCGTCGCAAAAGCCAGTGAGCATTCGACCGTACGCGCTCCTAAACCGAGACTACCGCCGACTGACAGACTGACAGATGGGTGACTAGCCGATACGTCCTACGACTGAGAGATGGGTGGCTAATCGATACGTCCTGCGACTGAGAGATGGATGGGTGACTAGTCGAGTCGCCAGCGCGATGATAGTGCTATTAATAAACTATAACTTCGAAATGGAACCCCTTTTAGGGTATGATACGCTCTCAATGCAGTATCCCACCTAATTTTCTCAATAGCGGAGAGTGTAACAAACGCCGACCGATGCATCATAAGCATGGAAACCATAAGGATGGAATTATCTCGACGAGGTATTTCCAAAGCCACCATTTTGGTTGGGTGTGTGTGCCCCTCTAAGCCATCGCCCCCCTAAGGCAGATTTTGGAGAAAATCGTCTCGGAAATTGAAATTCGTCCTAGATGGTGTGTTATCAAATCCTCTCATTTACCTTGAATGCAGTATACGGTAAAGGCTAAGAACCTGGAGCTTGAGGCTGTGTCCTCCGGCTCTTTTTTTGTGTGATCTTTAGATGACGCTCTGCTGCGCCAGCTACTCGCACCGGTCGTCCTCGTTGCTACGCGTACTACATACCGCGTCGCGGAGGCTAGGGCGTCCATCACCAACCCTATTCATAGATTAGTACGACGTAGTCACCCCCGTCTTCCCAGGGGACGGTCTGTTTTATTTATGATGTATACGAGTCTCCTAAGTGGTCTATTTTGTGTAACGAGCTTTCTGATCGGTGTAATTTGTTTCATGGGGGGAAATGGTGGGTTTTTTTTTTTTTTTTTTTTCTCCATCCCATTTATTATCTTCGCACTTCCGTATTTCTCCCTCCCTAGTCGTAACTCAGATCCGGGGTCACGAAGTAGGCCCCTCTCCCTCCTCCCCCACTACGGCTCTTGCCTTGGTTTTTATCGCGCAGAGGGTTCAGCCTTCCCAACGCTCGTCGATTTTCATCGAATTTTGCCAACTCACGCTCTCGCGCTTTCCGCTAGTCGAGATCTTTTTTTATTATTTTTTTTTATTTATTTTATTTTTTGCGAGAAAAAGTCCCTACGAGCATGCACTCGGGGGGGCTCGAACTCGCGATCTCGACTTCCACAGGCTTCGTGGTTACCTGCTAGCCTACCGGGGCGACCGGCTACTGTTTTGTGTAAAGGGTTTTCTGATTGGGATAATTTTGTTTAAGGAGTTGTATTAATGGTATATTTTGTTTATGGATGTTTGTGATTGGCCTGTTTTTTTTCAAAGAATGCTCTGATCGGTGGAAACTGCGGGCACGAAATGCCTTCCTCTCTACAGAGCTTCCTGTCATCATACCGCCACACGCATCATAAGTATATACATACGACGGGACATCATGACAGTGCGTGGCTTCGCAGGTACTTAGAGTTTTTTTGCTCAATCACATTGCTCCTTTAAAGTTGTTTGGCCAATAGGGAAACTGCGGGCAACTTTTCGTTTTCGCTCTGCTGTATATACACATATACCCATATACACACTTACGCATTGACGACGACGCCATCCTGCAAATGAACTGTAAACTGGTACGATCAGATGGTGTGCACCAATGAGGAAACCACCGTACCAGGCGTTTTTGGGATCGGGGATGCAGTGGAGGGGGTGCCTGAGCTGACGCCTTCCGCCATCCAGGCAGGACGGCTGCTCGCTCGGAGGCTCTTCGGCGGTGAGCTTGCTATTTCCTTCTCTCCTTCTCTCCTTCTCTCCTTTTCTCCTTATCTCCTCCTCTCCTTCTGTCCTTCTCTTCTTCTCTCCTTCTCTCCTTCTCTCCTTTTCTCCTTGTCTCCTTCTCTCCTTCTCTCCTTCTCTCCTTCCTGTGTTTTGTTCCTCCCAATCGTGTGTCATGTATGCTTCACACCTCGAACAGATCAGATAGATCATCTGGATGAGATAGATAATATAGATTATCTAGATCCTGACCTGCCGCTATGAGGTGCTGTGCAGGATCTGTATAGTTTGATGGCAGATAGATTCCCGATCTGTACGATCTGTATGATGTAGCTCGTGCTGCCAAAGGGACCCGTAGAGTGTGCATGACCTAGTAGCACATATTTCCAGGGTTGGATCTGTACTGTGCAGATCCTGCACAACCTCGCACAACGGCAGCTGGGGAACTAGATGATCTACTGTAGATATATAGATAGTCTAGATAGATAGATAGATAGATAGATAGATAGATAGATAGATACTTCGAAGTACTGTAGATAGATAGATAGATCATCTATATGTCCGAGGTATTAAATATTTCGAGATACAGAGTAGTGCTCGCTGTAGTAGTATTATATATGCGTGAGAGCTTGGTCATGGTGAATCTCTCGTCCCGAATGGTCTCGTGAAAAATTGCACACGTGATACATTGTTAGGTTGCCCTCGATTGTTTGCTCGTGACAACTTGCCCTCAACAGGTGCTCGTCATAACGTGCTTCTCTTTGCTTCTGACTATTTTCATAAAAACCTTACTCGTATATACCTCGTATGATCTTTGAACAGTAGTTTTCTTCTACAGCAGTAGCCATGCTCGTACATATGTTCATACGTACGTATCATACAACTATTTCCTTCGTGACGACATTATTTTGGGGCACTACTTCTAATACTTCGTATACCGTTTATCATGCTCTTGATGCATCGTACTTACCCTGGCATGCTCTATGATGTTGGTTTGCGCGGTTTACATGTGAATTGGCAGGGTCGGCTTCTGCAATGGACTACAGCAACGTCTGCACGACCGTCTTCACGCCTTTGGAGTACGGCTGCTGCGGCCTTTCCGAGGAGGATGCTATCCACACACTAGGTACGTAAGTGACTTGTGCATCATGCCTTGCGCCGACTGCTATTGATAATTGATGATGATGATGACGATGATGTAATCACAGTAGTAATACTCGTAGCTCGTTTCCCTCAGTGGTAAAATCTCGCCCGTGGTCACAAAACAGGCTGAACAAAAAAGCGTCTCCATGGACAAAAACAATCAAGTCCAAAAAAATATAAGTGCAGTACCAATACGCAAGGCATTGGTACTAACGGGCTGTCGTATACCATCCCGTTTTCTTGTGCCGACTGCCGACTGCCGACTGCCTTGTGCGCTATCCTCGCGTTATTATACTTCCACTATATTTACAAGTATATACATATCTATATGAACATACCAGGTATATACGAGGGTACCACCCTGGGCGGTAAAGTAAGGGCCGTGGGTGTATAAATATCAGTACATAGCGGTATTTGCATTCCTATCCAGAGAGGTGCTTCCTTAGACTCTTCGTCGGTATCGTTGCTGCGGTCGGTAACGTTGCTGCGGTCGGTACTATTGGTTCATCTCAAGGCTCGTGAAACTTTGCTTTTGGCTTTTGGTAACGTGCTTGTATCGTTGCTGAAACTACTGCAGCGTGCTTCAAAGCTCGTGACAATCTTCATGACACTTTAGTTCGCCTTTTTTGTTGTCGCCCCACGTGCTGTGTGTCATGCTGTTGTATCATGCTGTGTGTCGTGTGTTTTCGGCAACGACTATTGCTACTTTCCACTATCATGCTGTTCATCGTGCTCTAGGGGAGGAGAACGTCGAGGTGTTCCACTCTTCCTTCACGCCTTTGGAGTGGCAGCTTAACTCAGAACGCCCGCAAAACGCCTGCTACGTGAAGGTGAGGGTGGTGCCGATTGACCAATAGTAATAGTAATAGTAATGCTACCGTTTCCGCCCGTAGTCTAATAGGTCATTGAAGGTGTACGTACAGTAGTTTTGTGTAGTTGATGGTGCAATCTACTAGTCTAATGGTCTAGTGCGAGGTGTGAAATGGAGGTGTGCGTGCCACATTGATAAGCGCCGTGTTTTGAGTATTTCGATGAGCCGTTTTAAGGGGATTGGACGATGTGAGCGGTGTGGTCGGACTAATGTGATCAGATTGATGCGTTGTATTTGTTTTTGTGATACGATTGATTCAACTTGATGAATGTGATACTTCGTCGTACCTAGTATGATTTACAGTAGTGTGACATGCTTGATGTTGATCGGATTTGATGTGGTCGCAGTGATTTGATGGAGAATGCATCTGGAGTGTGTGGCCAATCACTTGCTTGCCGTGCGATGGAACAACTCGTCTCGCGCCGACATGGTGTCCTCTAAATGAGCATTGTATTGATTGAGCCCCCGCACGTCGATTACTAACACTAGTAGTTGCCTCTGCTTGAGAAGGACGCTGTGGCCCTACTACTGACAGTCCTACTACTGTATTCATATTCATAGTATTTATACAAGTTTGTCATCTGATTTTGGCCTTGGCTGTCACCTGGTTTTGGTCGTGTTGTCCCTTTATATGCTGTAATCTGATGTTGACCATGTTTGTCACTTGGTTTTGGTTTTGTTGTTCCTTTTATGTATTACCGTCTGATTTCGGCCTTGATTTTGTCACCTGGGTTTGGTCTTGCCCCCCCCCCCCTCCCCCGCCCCCCGCGGCATGCCATGTGGTATCATGTCATGTCCAGGCGGTGTGCGATTTATCGGACAGGCAGCGCGTCGTCGGCTTACACTTCTTGGGGCCCAACGCCGGGGAGGTGGGTGGTACGGATAGATCATACAGTTCATCTACAGATCGTATAGATCATGTACAGATAGATCATCTAGATCATCTAGATCATCTAGACCATCTATATCCTAACCTGCCGTTATGATAATCTGTGCACGATCTACTTATAGTAGTACAGATCCAACCCAGGAAAAGGGTATTAGGTAGTGCAGGTCATATGGCTTCCACCCAGAAATATGAGCTGAAGCTTACAGATCAGGAGTAGATATGCCCTCAAAGGTCTACTGCTTATAGAGCATGCAGTGGGAATGATCTACCTGGTCTATCTGATCTATTTGATACCTGGTATGATATATCTGATCTATTTAATACCAGGTATGACCTATCTGATCTATTTGATATGATATATCTGATCTATTTGATATGATGTATCTGATCTATTTGATACGATCTATCTCATATATTTGATACGATCTATCTGATCTGTCTGATCTATCTGATCTATCCGACATGATCTAGTGTATCATCTGTCCGAGGTGTGCAACAGTCCGAAGTGTGCCGGACGGGCACAACCGTGGTAGTGAGTGTCTGCACTGTTCCTACGGTAATTCGCATTAAAGACAAAGCAAATACGCTAGTCGCGTGCTGTTACATAGTATATGGTACGTAGTTGCTCTATGATGTGATGGGTGTCAGAACGGAAGTGCACTGTTTCTACTTCGCAGTGAGAACAGGGGAAATGCGCTATTAAATAGTCGCGTGCTGTAAGTAGGTACTCTGATATATGTCAGAATGGCAGGTGAGAAATACTCTTTGTTCGTTTTTTTTTTTTATGGCAGCAGGGTTGAATCGGTCTGAGTGACGCCATCCTGCTATGTACATATGCTCATTGATACCTTGGTGAAGCCCCATGCACGACGTTGGACCTTGTTCGACTGTCCTGCTCCGGCTGGTGGGCAAGAGTAAGAGAGTCTGGGTTGTCGCTATCATGCTAAGCGCGTGTCTATTGACGCTTTTGGTTACGTATACGTCGTACTGTATTCAAGCGATATGATGATGTTATATCGGTATACTGTAATCAAGTGATACGATAACGGTGTACTGTAATCAAGTGATACGATAACGGTATGCTGTAATCAAGTGATACGATAATGGTATACTGTAATCAAGTGATACGAGAACCGTATACTGTAATCAAGTGATACGAGAACCGTATACTGTAACCAAGTGATTAGATATCGCACCCCCTGGGACGAACTTCCGAGCCGGTTTTCTGCGTAACAAGGGGGGCAGGGGGGGGGGCACACACAACCAGAATGGTGGCTTTTGATAGAACTCGTCGAGACCTTTCCATACACGCATCAGACGGTGCTTGCACTCGTCTATCACGCCCGTTGTCCACAAAATCGGCTTGGAAATTCGTCCACGGGGGGGTGTGTTATACTTGCGTTATACTTGTGTTATACTTGTGTTATACTTGTGTTATACTTGTGTTAAACTTGTGTTATACTTGTGTTATACTTGTGTTATGCTTGTGCTGTGCTTGTACGAATTGTTGCGTGTTATACTTGTGTTACACGGTAGGCCATGCACGGCGTTGAGCGTTGTTCGAGTGTCCTCTTCGCCGTTGACAGGAGGTGGCACCTTGTCAAAACCTGGTGCCTTGAACGGGCTCGTAAGCCAACGTCGCCTCTGCGGTGTGATGAGAATATCATGGAGCATTCCTCGCGAATCGGTACTGCTCTGCTGCTGTAGTTTCAAAGTTACGCTCTGTTTTACCGTGTGTGAACACTCGCTTTGGCGCCGAGGAATGCATGCGGTGTCAATGAGTAATTTTTCACGTCCAAGAAGTGACTTCCTCCTCCGTTTTCGTACTACACTGAAGGCATGTTTTCGTTTGTCATACGACGATGTGCTTCAGTGCCTATCTCAATCTAGTGGTGGTTGAAAACTCGTACTGCTGTCCACGTGCTTTTCAACGTATCTTTCGACGGCTGTTAGGTTATGCAAGGGTTCGGGTTGGGGGTGCGGTTGGGTATGACGTACGAAGACCTGCGGCAGTTGGTGGGAATACACCCGACAGTCGCCGAAGAAATCACGCTGCTCGAGATAACGAGGAGGTGAGCATCCTCGCCCAGCGGGTGCATTTTTGCGTTGTTTGTGTCATTCTGCGATTTTTCCCGATGTTCTTGACGCTGCCATGCTGCGGTCTGCTTTATGCCGGGTTGTCTGTGAACATGAAGTGGTGATCAGGGCGAGACAGCGATCGAACCGACGATCGAAACTCTTGTGTTTTACGTGTTTGCCGTGGGCACGTGTACAGTTGCTGTCTGCTGCTGTTGTACGGCACCCCCAGGCAAATCTGATTTGATCTCAGTTCCACCCGCAAAGAGCGTTTTTTGTGTTTTTTTGCTTGCTGTGTTATTCTCGTTCGAAGCACCGTTACGGCTGTGCTGCGCTGTGTTGTGCTGTGTTGTGCTGTAGTTTACTATGCTGTAGTCTGAGCTGTCAATTTGTCGCTGCCGCTGCCGCCGCCGCCGCCGCCTTCCCCTGCCCCCCTCTGTTGCTGCACATGGAAAACGCCTCCTCGTGTCTCGGTGAAAAACGCCTCCTTCCCGCGGCGGCAGATCTGGGGACCCGATTGAGAAAAGTGGATGCTGAGGATAGTGCCCCTGCCCGCTAACCCAGGTGGATTCGCCGTCACGCGATAACGCAGCCGCAGAGCCGTAACTTTTTGATGCAAGTATCGTATTGATATAATATCGTGCTGATATTATATTGATATGATATCGTATTGATATGATGCCGTATTGATATTGATATAATATTGATATGATACCCGGTATTGAATGTTACGGCCGACTGCGGAGACGGCGAGTTTTGGTCTGGGTGCAGGGCAGGGGCAGTAAGAGGGGTGCACGCACGTGGGCTTTGATGTCTCTGATACCTTTGATGCGTTTGGTGCGTTTGAGGTATTTGGTACCTTTAATGCATTTGATGCTTTTGATGTTCATGGTGGTGTCTCTGATTTATCTGATGGCTCTGATGGCTCTGATGGCTCTGATGCCTTAGGCGTATTTGATGTCGAGTCGCCGCACCCGAAGGAAGGCCGACTCGCGCCATTTGCCGCCGTTACACCCCCCCAGCTGTTTCTACCTTTTCGTCCTTCAGCTCCCTACACATGATACCATCATGACGTGGTCCCTGTGATTACTACTACTGTAGTACCAGTGCGTGTGTCGTTGTGCCACCGTTCCCACCAATTTCCGCCGCACTTTTTTTCGCCGGCGGGATTGTCATGCTCGATGCCGACGATTGCTCATTGGCGGAAACACGCACGGAAACGGTGATTACGACGCGCTGATTGGTGCAAAGTGTGTGTCGGGAGTGTTTAGGACGAAGTGACGCGTATCGTAATGACGCTGCGGCCTGTTGCACGGGGCGATAAACCCCGGGGGTCGCAGCTGATAGAACGTGTCCAAATCCACTGTGTCGGCGGCGTCTGTTGGCTGTCTACACTCGTCGTAGTGGTTTTATTTTGTAGCTTGGTTTGTTTGTGGATGCCGAGTGTTTTTGGTTTGTTTTCGACGTATAATTGTGTGCCGGGAGTCTTTAGGACGTAGTGGCGCGTATCGTAATGACGCTGTGGCTTGTTCAACGAGGTGATGAAGATGAACCCCAGGGGCCGCGGTTGATAGGATGTGTAAAATCTTCTCTTCGTTGCCGGCGTCTGTTGGTTGTCTATCTACGGTTTTTGTTTTAGTTGTTTCTGAAAACCCACGTGGTACTTTTGCTTTGGTATCGTACAGTGCTTTTGAGTGTACCAGAGTATTTGAGCGAGGCACCGGTATGGTATAGTATACTCGTATGATAGCTCTACTCGTACAGTAGATTGTACTGCTGTCTCCGAGACATGTTTGCCTGCTTCTCGGTGCTTACGTGTAGGCGGTAGAGTTACGAATACTCGTGCTGGAAGTTCCCGTTGGAGATGAATACCCGTAGCCGCCACCATCATTGCAGCGTTAGTTTTTTTTTTTGGTACTCGCGCTCACCACGAGTGCGTAGCTCTATATACCTGGTAGAGGATAGGCATAGTCTGAGTCGTTGACATGTTTAACCGTTCTAACCCCGAGCAAAAATTAACGTCTCTGCAGCATTCATGGTTTTCAATAGCGCAGCTTGTTCGTTGACTTCGTGGGAGTAGAGAGGGAGACTTGATGAGTGTGTGACACCCTCACGTTTTGACCCACGGTATGCGCAATGATGCAGCAATGATGCAGCAATGGTGCAATGATCGATTGCTTCTGCGGTGACGTTCGTTTCATGGACCACGACACCACTCCTTAGAATGCGCGGGTGGGGTGGATTGGACTTACCTGCGCCAGACCTGGCATTATTATTGTTACAGTTTGGCATACTGAAAATGGGGCTAACACTGCCGTAGCCAAAATCAGCGGCGCGAAAATCACGAAGATGTTTCCTCTTTTGGCTGTTGGATTAGTATTTTCCGCTTCAAGAACTAAACCGCCTCTTCGACCCGTCCATATATTATTGTTTATTATGTTTTACCGCTTGGAGTAATTCGGTAGCACAATCAATCGTAGCCAGAAGAGAGAGAGCTGCGACCGAGAACATTTACCTCTCGACTAAACCGCCCTCCGTCAGGGGCAATGGCTACGGTACACAACCAATACACAACCTCCAAGCGGTATGTAGGAGTAGCGTCACGCTCGTCAGCTCAATCCCTGCAAGACAGCGAGCAAAGCGGGCTACCAACTACAAATACCGCAATATACTACTGTACTGTACCTGGTATGTATACGGTATGAAGAACAAACCGCAACGAACAGTCTTCAAGTGTTGGCATCACATGTTGGCATCACACCACACCCCCAATGCCCCCTCTATTAACAGGCTTTTAACATTGCTTAATACCTGGTAAATGAACAGGGGGGCTTGTAGGAGCTAGCCAGAGCTCGTGTAGTGTAGCTGCTATGTTACACGTGCACCTCAACCGAATCCAGCCGAACACAAAAACAAACTTCAGAACAATAAGGAATCATCATTCGGTGTAAGCGCCCACCGTGTACATGTGTATCATACTGTAGATACCTGGCACACCAACCGCAGCAGTGCCGGGCTACTGCGAATTATGAGCCTCCATAATACGACGCCCCTCTCCAGCACATATTATAGTGTGTGGATATCGATATTATTAATAGTCCACAGGAAAGAACTTACCACCACAAGCCGAAAACAAAACAAAACAACTGCACCTGCATCTACCTGGCAATACATAAAAGTCTGAACTTAACATGACGTTGTCTGGACAGACTGTTGAGCGGATTCGGTCACCATCTATGAATCTGTTAATACGTACTTCCACCCCCCTCTCTCAAACGATATTTGCTGCTTGGTCCGCTGAATCTGCCCCCACGCGTACCAATCGTCTTCCTTCTTTCATACATACATACCACAATGTCCACAACTATATGGATCGTTTGTACGCTAACAATTCATGCAAACGGAGTTTAGATTGAGGTACAGAGTGGTACATACGAAGTACGAATTACGAAGCCCCTCTTGAGCGAATACTACTAACTGTGTTTCAAAATCAATACTGATGAAACGGGAAAATAAATAAAAAAACACACACACGGGGCCCAAAATGCAAAAAAACAACAGCAACTAAGACAATTAATAGCCTGAAGTGAACATGATGCTGTTCGGTCGGGATGTTCAGCAGATCCCATTAGTACCAATGTATAAACATGTATCTTTACTCCCCCCCCACCCTCTCCAGCAATGTTTCCTGCTTGATCCGCTAACCCCCCCCCCCACTCTCGTTTACCAATCGTCTCCCTTCTTCAATTCATCACCAATCACCAAGCTCCTCCCTAGCCATGCTACACGTATGTGTTTCAAAATGTTTACTGATGAAACGGGAAACAACCCCAACCGAGGGCCCAAAATGGACAAAAACTATTGCAGCTAAGGGCCATAAAACATCGAAAAACTTTGTTTCAGATTTTCCTTTTCTTTCTTGGAAACAAAAAAAGAAGATTTTTCCTAAATCAGGAAATTTAACAGGGGGTGAAAAACCAGGAACGCTCAAGATTTTCTCTTTTAGGAAACCCAATCAGACAAATCAGGTAATACATAAAACAACACCAGGAAAAGTACAGTAGAACGAAAGACTCTTCGATATGACGGCCCTGAGAATAGTCTGAACTGAACATCATACTATTGTTCGGTCAGCCTGTTCAGCGAATCCGATCCCTACGACTGCATCTATTATCTGCGAGTATGATAGTATGATACATTATCCAACTTCAGCAGCTATACCCCCTCACCCAGCGACGTTCCTGCTTGCTCTGCCGCACCTACCCCTGCGGCGCAACGATCGTCTGAGCCTGACATGTCTAATACGATAACGCAACGTATATGTCACAGCTTTGAAGTTATACTGAGTAGAATTATGCACGCTTAGCGTTTCGCGTGGGTTAGTCTGCTTCACCTCAAACAATGCTGGCCGTTCTTCTACAGTAGCCTTCTATTAATAGACAACAAACGGCCATGAAAACACAAACACGTTAGCATTTCCAACGCGGTACTATCCATAGCGGAGTCAATCACAACGACTTGCACCCTTAAACTTTATCCCACTAGCGCAACATCGAATACAGTAGACAATAGTCAGTAGCCAATAGCCAGTCGCCAATAGCCAATAGTCAGTAGCCAATGGTCAGTAGTCATACTAATAGTAGACTCCATCCGCACGCGGTATCGGTATCGAGCACGGGGGGAACGGCAGCAGGCACCTTGTATACTGTATACGTACCAATAGTCTCCTAATACAACCAGGCACAACAAAAATTCAACTACACCGCAAATTACCATGATGTACCTGGCTATGCCCCTTTCCATTCAATCCACGTGTAGTTCAATATGCAATACCTGGTATGCAATATGGGGTCCGTTTCACTCAATCCGTGTCGCGATATACCAGTATCCCTCTGTCCCTACATTTAAGGTCCATTTGGGCAATAACATGGTCATCCAAACAGTCCTTATATTTTCGGACATAGTGGGTACCATAGAGCTCGGCCAAAGGTAGGCCATAGGTAGGCCAAAGATAGGCCATGGGAGAGCGAGCGACCGTAGCCCATGCTTTTTCATTCCCAACGGTGCTTTTACCGCCCGGCAGCCAGCTCCTGTTGGCGGTAAGGCGTGATTCGGCAAGCGGAAGAGGGCCGTTAATCGCGATCGAAGAGAATCTACTTCGTATAGCAATACTACAAAAACTGACTCTGACTCGTAGTATGAACGTTCGTTCGTTCGAGCTTGCGGCTACACACAGTATGTACACCAGTGAAAAAACATTTAAAAAAAAAGAACAAACCTGGAGAATATCTACTGGCTGTAGTAGCAGGTGGTCGTTGCCGACACAGTAGTCTACGGCTGTAGTCGTACCGCAGTTTCTACAGGTTGTATACACGGAAGTGTAAGTCGCCACAAAAGTGGACTCGGGCGTCGAGACTAGCCAGACAATGGAGACAAACCTGGTACCCTGGTTCATTTTTGCGGTGTATACCTCTAAAGTACCGCAGACTACGACTACGTACTGCTGTGTTGACAACGAATACCTGGCACTACAGCAGACATTCTCCAGGTTGTATAATATGTATGTTATTTTCTGGTTTGATTGACAGGCTGTATTCTTCTCGTCCAGAATGATTGGAAGCTACCAGATATCTTGTTGCCACGGCAATACTGAGCAATACTGAGCAGTAGAGTTCACCGCTTATTCGACACAGCAGTGTAAGAGGCAAAGGGACTAACAATAATACTATTAATAACCAATGCCAATAATGGTTGATTGGGTCTGATCTGATATGATTGACTTAGGCTTAGGTTAGGGTTAGGGTTAGTTAAGGATAGTATATTCGTATCGTACACATTGAAGCCTATCCTCTGACCACAGGTTAGACTACTGTATCGTGAGACTATGGCGGTAGGTCAAGAGTGTTACTAGCTAGACTATATATATATTTTGTTCATCCCTTTTACTATCTTTGGCTTTCTTTTCTCTCTCCTTACCATAATTAGTCGTAACTCAGATCCGGGGTCACAAAGTAGGCCCCTTTCCCTCCTCCCCCACTACGGTTCGTGCCTTGCATTTCTATCGCGAGAAGACTTCAGCCCTTTCTTCCCTCGTCGACTCGCATCGAATTGTGCCTATCCACGCTACCACAGGCAGTAGGCAGGCGCTCTCAGCAGTTGATTCCGTTTTTTATTTATTTTTGCAAACTAACTCAAAAGTCCGACCCGCGTGAGGTTCGAACCCCGTAAACCAACTATAAGAAGCATTCGAGGGTACCACTATTAGTAAACCATCGGGGCGACCGACATACGTGGCAAGGGGTGATTGAGACAACACCAACAACAACAACAACAACGAGAACGACAACGACAACAATGACCATTAATAGTGCGAGGGTTGAAGGTATATTGGTGGTAGTTGACTCGCCTGCAGGACGGTCGCCATACACTGGAGCGCATTGGGGCTCAAGGGGTCCAATACGACCGCGTCTCTGCCCCTCTGCCTGAACCCTAGGCCAAGAAAAACACCTCTCATGCCGCTGTTCAGCCACACCTCAGAGTAGAACTTCCTGCAATTGCACCAAGCAACACATACAACAAGCACAACACGCACAGCACACGAGAGAAGTCGGCCGACGGAGAATCAGCAAAACCTCAGATGTCAACGTATTTCATTGGCCAAGGGAGACATATGCAACACATGACAAAGCGGCCGACTTATGATAGCCTTAGCCGAACCGCAGGGTAGGAATTCCAGCATTTTCCCCAAGCAACACACATATGATGCACACGCGTGAGAAAACGGACGACAGAGCACTACGTACTTACGTAGGGTAACCGCGAAATGTCCTGCACTACTGTAATTCCACTGCAAAAAAACGATCCTGTACTAATTCCAAGTATATTTTTCGTCCTCAAAGCGTGAGTCACTATCCCATGGTTATACTATAAACAGTATAATAGTAGTACACGTGAGAAGACGATCTTTAAATTGTATGGATTGTTTGAATTGCGCTATTCTTCACGTAGACCCCTTAATTTTACTTATCAAGCGAGATTTAGGTGCCATTAGTGTGGGATCCTGTTTAAGTCGAACGGCCAAGAGAGGACGCCGATACATTTGCCCTCAGCCCTCATTTTTAATGGGATGAACAAGCGCAGGACACTATTAACACCAATATCACACCGAGCCAATCGCCGGACTACTGGTATCATTTTTGTCATTTCCAAAACGGAAGGAGTTGAACGACAGCGTAGGCAATAGTCAATAGTCAATAGTCATTAGTCAATAGTCAATAGGCAATAGTCAATAGTCAATAGTCAATAGGCAATAGTCAATAGTCAATAGTCAATAGGCAATAGGTAATAGGCAACAGGCAATAGTCAATAGTCAATAGTCAATAGTCAATAGTCCTTGGCGTCAAAAAAGGGGGGGCGTGCGCTATCAACTATTTGGCTGTTGGTAGCAGACACTGCTGCCGTGCCTTGCGCGTGAGATTGTGGATGTTGATGCCGTCAACGGGGGAGGGTTATCCCCCGTTCGTTATTGGTAGCACTACACTACTGCGCCTTGTGCTATCGTCTCGCATGCCAACTACCTCGAGACTGCCATATTCGACAAAATGGATAGGAGAAGGGTGTACTGATTAGCCGCATGCCATGCATGGTCGTGGCCGTATGACCATAGACCCTATTAATAGCATCCCTATAATGCCGGTACAAGGCATGATGTCGGGTTTTCACCGACCAGGCAGGCACTGCTTGCACCAAGCGCAAAACGCCGTGAGGTGTTGGGCGAGTCGCATGAAAGGTGAGCTGCCATCCTAATAATAATTGCTTGTGAGGGGGACTTCCTTGCAAAGGGATGTCAGCGTCGAACTAATTATGGAAGAGGGGGGGGGGGGGCTATCTATAGTTATCTATAGTTGGTAGCACCGCTGACCCTTGTGCGATGATCTCGCCTGCTTGATAACTTGAGCGTGCGACACTTGATGTCGTAAAGCAGCTTACCTGTTGGATAACTTGAGCGTGCGGTATTTGACCTCGTCGGGATTTTTGACGATGTTGGCCAGGTACTTCATCCCGAAGGTAGGATCTTCGAGGTTCTGTCGAGCAAGCGCCACGCACCGCCTCGCTTCCCCTAAATCCGCCTCCACAACCTCCCCTGTGCAGCATAATGCAGTATTATTAATAGATGATGTATAATTAGGATTACTGTAGTATTAGTCGTATGATGTATAAACGTATAAACAGTATCAACAACAACATGACGCATTAATATGAATAGTATGCTATGATGTACTACTGTTAATAGTATGCTATGCTGTATTTTTATTACTACCTGGTAGTATGCTATGATGCAATTAATATGATGCTATGATGTATTAATAGTATGCTATGATGTTATGATGTATGGATAGTATGCTATTATAGGATTGTTCACGGGCCGGGTCAAACCTTGCGGGTCAGGTCGGGTCGGGTCGAGTAAGGGTGGCCCGGCCCGATCCGTGGCAGGTTGAAAACCTCCCAACCCGACCCGACCCGACCCGACTCGACTCGTGATATTTCAAAACACTGCGGACCGAACCCTAGGTCGAGCCATGACCCGTGAAGAGCCCTGAGTATTACTATAATAATACTACTGTATAATAATACTACGAGTATAATACTATAATATTATCATACGTATGATGTGATAGCGTGGTCGTGGCAAGGCAAGGAGCCGTCAAAGGGTCCATTGGAAGCCAGAGCTCATGCCTCATGGCTCATGGTAGCCTTATTTTGTTTCGGCGAGCTTGACGGTCATCTCGGTCATCTCGTCCAACTAACTGGTCTATCGTCCGGCCAACTCGCTGTCTTGATAGTCATGAGTTGTCGCTATTGCACTAGCTGTGCTGCTTTGGGGCAAACCAAGGCGGTGTGATCGTGTAGAATAGTCTATGCAATTACCTCGCCAAACATCCCAGCATCCGCACGCCAATTAATACTCCAGTAGAAGGGGGGGGGTGTACTCATGTCATGCATAATACAGGATGATCTATCTGTACATGATCTATGTGTGAAAAAATCCAAGTAAAATTCCAGGAACTTTGTCCCCAAAATGTGGATCCAGCTGTAAACACATCCTACCAAAATTCCAAGCGTTTTTTCCCCGAAGGTGTATGCAGGTGGAAAAAGGTTAATCGTGAATCGTGAATCGCACGTCTTCAGTCAAGGAAGGTATTAATAGACGTTCTTCCAAAGCTGCCCGGCTACACTGTACGAGGTATGCTTCATATGCTCCACGTCGCAAGCTGCAACGCCCGGCCGCTTGATCAACATCACCGATCATTAGCATCGATCAACATCACCGATCCACATCATCGATCAACAGCATCGATGATCAACAGCATCGATCAACATCACCGATCAACAGCATCGATCAACGTTGTTGACCAACATTATCGGTCAACATAATCGATGATCAACAGCATCGATCAACCTTGTTGATCAATCTCATCGATCAATCTTATTGACCAATCTCATCGATCAACATCATTGATGAACAACAGCATCGATCAACATAATCGACGAAAATCATCACCCAAAGCACATCTGACACCGTAACAAACGACGAGTTTCGCTTGCACTATCAATGCCCAGCGTCGGCCCCTTCTCGATATCGACCCCACCACTATTTGAAGCGTCCAAACTATTAATACTATTAATACTACTAATACTACTAATACTATTAATACTACGGTACGGTATGTAACTACTTCGCATAAACATAAACTACATACTCGTAGGAATAACTTGCATCACAATACAGCACAAGAACATTGGTAGACTAAACGATGACCTGGTACCTAAGACTACTGCTGTAGATAGCTTGCACCACATACATACATAATACACTAAAAAAAGGCCAGTATCGATAGACAACACATACGTACAACTACGAGGGAATATATATAGCAATCATACCCAAATACGCTTATTAATAGTAAACACGGGGAAATAAACGAGGGGCTATACGCTTTTGAGGTCCGCCGTGAGTGCTGAGTACCGTGTAATACTATGTAATACTATGTAATACTATATAATATAATACAATGTAATACTACGTAATACTATATAATACTATATAATAAAATACTACATATATAATACTATATAATACTATGTAATAGTATGCCCCCCCGTCATACTACAGTAATACTAGCAGATGCACTGCTCATGTGAGTGTGGCCAAACGACAATCGCGTGAACTGTCTTCAACTGTCTCCAACTGTCTTCAACTGTCATACCTTGCAGATCGGGCTGACTAGTCGCAGGCGATTCGGCCGGTTGCCCATCGGGGCGGTCATCTGCTGTTACTGCTGTTACTGCGGCTTCCGCCTGTTGCTGCTGTTGCTGCTGGAAGAGGAGGAGGAGGAGGAAAAGGGACGATAGCGAATTCCGCCACATTGCAGCTGTTAAATTATACTATTAACAGTGTAGTTTACGGCCAGGGTAGACAATAGCTAGTGACTGTAATAGACAGGACATTGGGGATGAGGCGGCAGGCCCGCAATAGCGCTCACTCTTGTACAGCTATCTACAAATACAGTATGTAAATACTCAATACTAAATACCAGGTACTAAATATTAAATCTGTAAATCCAATATCACCCCAACCTAAAGGCCACCTAAACCAATTTCCAACTGCACCCCAACCTTAAGCTTCGGGGGGAACCTACTTGGGAGTAGGGCAGACTTTCCTTTTTTTCCTATTAATAAATAGACAGCCTATTATTATGAATAGTAATAGTATCTTGCCACCGCGCGTCAGAAAAGGCGCTGGGCCTAAAAGTATCAGGTACATAGAGCATGAGCTTTATATGTAAAACGGCAATAATACATAATAGCATTGATATTGGTGCTGAAGTTGTTGGTGTCGACGTTGATAGTGATGGTGTCCGCGTTGTATATAGGTTACAGTGTTCTCTCGTTGGTTTTGGTATAATACTAAATAAGGATGATAAGAAACATCACGTAAAAAAACGAGACAACAATCACAACATCTAGGTTGATTTTTTTTTGTTAAAATCTCTTTTAGAGCCCAGCTCCTTATCCTTATCCTTATCCTTATCAGGTACACCCGGAGGCTTTGCAGACAAACCGCGGTAGCAGGTACCTTCCCTTCCAAAGTGAAGAATAAAATGCTGTAAAAAAAATCACAGTTAACAGGACAGAAAATCAACTCCCACTTCTATGATCTAGGTCTTTCAAGACAGATACATTCCCGATCTTGTATGAATTGCATTATCTACTGTAGGACATGCTTCCAGGGTTGGATCTGTACTGTGCAGATCCTGCGCAACCTCTCACAACCGCAGGTTAGGACCTACCTGTACATGATCTATCTGTAGATGATCTATCTGTAGATGATCTATCTGTAGATGATCTATCTGTAGATGATATATCTGTAGATGACATATCTGTAGATGATATATCTGTAGATGATCTATCTGTCCATCTGATCTATCCGATATGTGCAACTTTAACTTTCTCACTGACAAATATGTGCATGTGCTAATGTGCTAATATGGTAATACGGTAATATGGTAATATGGTGATATGGTAATATGGTAATATCATACAGACCCTACTGTAGAAGGCGGGCGCTTTTGTCATTGTGGGCGCGCCAAGGCCTCTTTTGACCCTAGTATACTAGTTTTAGTGTACAGGGGGTTGTCCCTGAAGGGAGGCGTCAGTCAAAGGGGGAGGGGCGTCAATCAAGCGGTCGACTCCTTCATTCTAACGCACCAAAAGCGACAAAACAGCGAGATGGTGATATAGCAATACAGTAGGTTATACTGACTATAGTTACTCGTCGTAACAAGTGCCCCGGGGTTTCCTAGGCTGTTGTCTCACTGATGTCTCTTCCTCGGCGTGGGGTTTCTCTGCGGAGGCGTTAGAGGGTGACGATGATGATGGCGCCTGATTAGAGGGTGACGGTGCCTTGCTGGGGGAGGATGCGTGACGCTTTGCCTCTGTTGGTATCGTCGGCTTCGCGCCGCGTTTCAAGAAAGCCTGTTCCATGGAGAAAAAACGAGCATCACGATCGGGACCCCGGATTATTTTCCGGGGGGAGTTCCGTATTAATACCTGGTGGTTGGTTTTGCTATGTCGGGGTCTGGCGGCGTTTTTATTGCGGGCGATCGGTTGAAAAACGCTTGAGTTAATAATGCACAATCCTTGATTTTATTTCATGGTAAGCGGGGTGAGGGATCGAGGTGAAGAACAAAAAAATGCAAGCCAAGTCACGAGCAGTAGCGCTTGACAGTGCGGCGGACGCCCCAAGGAGGTATGAATATCATATGAATGTTGTCTCTTGCGTGGTTGTGGTTGTGGAGTGTGGAGTATATATACATTGAGGCGGGTGGGTCGGTACCTCGGGTCTACAGGGAACGGAGTGACAGACCTTCGGTGTGACCTTGGCCTTGTGTATAATATAATGAGGCGGCACTATCTAGGGGGAGGGGGCCTGGTATCGACAATAGCGCAATAGCCAGGTATTAGCAGTGCAGTTGGACAAAATTACAAAAGTTATAAATCCCCGCGTTTCGAAGCATGCGTGCGGACACCAACACGAACCTGTTTCGCGGGGTTCGTACACTAAATGGTAGGTGGTGGTGGTGTTGGTGCTGTTGTTGCTGGTGGTGTCCGTGGTAAGTGAGTGGGTGGGAGGGAGTGATGTTTGAGGTAACAACACGTACACGAACGAGGTTAACCTTACCGGCCTTAATGACCGTACTGTATGCGTGCCTCACCATTCCTGCTCGCTTGTGCGAAAAGCAATGTGTTCCTTTGTTCCCGTCCAGTCCATAAGAAGGTGCCTGCGGCAACCGCCACACGTGCAACATTCCAGGTACATACCAGTGGATCAAGCAGTGCATGCAGTCCAGAGAGTCAGGACGGCAAGCGGGAGAGGGGGTGGGGGGGCAGAGGGTGCGCTGTTTTGCACGGAACGCTTCAAGTACAGCTATTGCAATTAGCTAGTAAGGTTGTCGTTTGCAACGGCCGCCCCACACACCGGGCGGAAAAACACGCGCAGGTACTACTGATGTGAAACATGCTGTAGGACATAACATACTGTAGTATATACTGTAGTGAAATAGGGTCAAACCAAGACCAGCGTCGCCATGATGCCTTGTATACCGCGCCCATACGTTCAGATAACGTTGTCGGCACGGCCGTGTCGAGGTTTGTTACACTACACTATTAATACGCACTACACTACACTACACTACAACAATACACTATAATAAACCACACCACAATACACTAAACTACACTACACCTGCACTACACTACACTACACTGCACTGCACTACACTACACCTACACTACACCTGCACTACAGAGTACACTGCACTGCACTGCACTACTTTACACCACACTACACTGCACCACACAATATATATCGTACCAGGTACGAAGTAATACACTTAACTACACTATTAAAAGTAGTATCAACAGTACACTATCAGGTACCTGGTATGCCACACCGCAGCGTGCTGCACTAACAAAGACGTATCGTCCGAGTACGTTGAGTGCTGCAGTACTGTAATATCCTATTAATACTACATTTTACTGTGGTACCGGGGGCTTTTGACTGCATGTAGTACTGTAATACACACACGTTATGATGCATCATGGTATACCATACGGATAGTGTTTACTCTACCTGTGTTAAGAGGGACATACGGATACTGTGAATACTGTGACTACTGTGAGTACTGGTAGTACTGGTAGGTACATGATATTACCTTGGTGCAGCCCTTGTGGACACAGTGGGGGTGGTCCGAGTGCACGACGCGATCATTCTCCATCGTCACTGACAAGTACAGCATATACAGCATGTGACAAGTACAGCAGAACAGTTGTGTGCGCAGTCATGAGGTGAGGTCAGTTGACCAAGTGAGGTCAATTGACCACCAAGTTGGTACGTGATACATGGAGGAGACGAGGAGGCATATAACTCTAATGGCCACGCATGTAGTGAATTAAGACAAATAAGCGCATCCTATATTATTTACCAGGTCCTTCGTACCTGATATGTAATAGCGCAATGTGATGCATTTTGATGCGCTATCTTGGGTACCTCCTTCACCGCCTACTGTATGATATTGCACTACTGTACTACTGCGCATGTCATTCACAACACGAAAAAGGATACTACTAACAATACCGTAGTGCAAAATCAATACAACATAGCCGTATTTATAGCATGCGTAACGTACAACAACAGCACAACACTGCAAGATATTATGCATGTTTACTGGCACTGCATCTTCACCTGATGGTATATACTCTAGCCCTCTCGGAACGTGATCCTTGCTGGGAGCAGGCTTGCCGCTAAACGCCCCAGCGCCTGAGTCGGCCGACTGGCGAAGGTACACCATAGCCGGCCTTTTGTGCTATCGACAACGACAACAATTGTGTTCAAGGCGAAAGGGGAGGAATGTTTACGGAGTAGATCCCATTGGACGGTTTTTTCTGTACGGTAGTGCCGAGGAAAATACAGCATGGGTACGTATATAGTAGAGCGAAAGCGACGCAGAGCGAGTATCACACAGCGCACGTGTCATGACCTTACCATTGCCATCGCTCCCTTTTTGCGTTTTGCTGCTGGCTGTGGCTATGTTCTCGCTTTCATGCTCAGCGCTCCAAAAAAAACATACGAATCTGTTGCCATTTTCTATCTCCATCAACATCGATTTTTCTTGCTACTGAGGGCCACTAAAGTTATCTCACCCTACTATTAATAGGCCAGCACCGCTTACATGCTGCGCCTGCATGCTGCACCGCAAGTATAAACAGTAAAGCCGAGCCGCCAAATGTGCTGCCCAGTATGGCCGACGGATCACTACAACAACCCAAACCAAAACGCACCGCCGCAAGCCGAAACATGTGTGTTCTTCTCCAATATATCCTGCTAACAAACGGGTTCATCCTGCAGCATTTCATCAATACCTGGTATAATTTCTAGTAGTAGAAACATAGTAATCATATCCAAATATTGTCCATAAACGTAGGGGGGTATGCTGTTTTTCGGTCCATAGTGGGTGATAATCATATACTACTATCGCCCGCCGTCGCCCTTGTACATAGTATTGCTATAGCCCCTCGTAATATTAATAGTAGAAACACAAGACAGCTATGATTCCAAACCAAATATTATGACGTTTTTGCTACAACACCTTCACAACTGCGGCCACTTTTATGGAGTAAGAGTGGAATACGAACCGCAAGGGCACCCACGTTTTTCAGTAACAACTACCAGGTACTTGGCGACAGCAAAGAATATGCACCCCCCCCCTCTACGAGCACCCATAAGCACACACCATGGCACACATGACGGGTATGTCCGGCTTCCCTCCAGGCACCCCCGGCCAGCCGTAGCTAGGGGCCTTGGTGCACTCCCCCTCCTGGCAGTGAACTCCCCCCGCAACGGCAGTACCAGCAGCGGAAGCATGAGAGGGAGCGGAGCGTCTGTCGCTAGAGTGGTGGTAGTTCAGGCCCTTCGGGACGTGGTCCATTGCCTGAACAGCGGCGTAAACGTTCAACATTTTGACATTACACACAGTAGTGGACAGCTTAGATTCCCATTTGATTATAGGGGTAACGCGGGGCAAATACATGACATGGTCTACATGGTGTACATGGTGTACATATCTGCAAGGGCCTGCTCGTGTTCGTGTGGTGGTATCTGCATGACACCGCTCTTTGCACAACATATCATAACGGCAAACGCGGGATCTAGATTATCTACGGTCGATCGCGATCTATCCGATTCGTAAAACGATGTAATATCCTGCATGCGAAATATTTCGAGAGCTGCTTGTACTCGAGTACAGTGAAGTATAGATGGGGAAAGTGACGAAAATCAAATGACAATGACGGCCTCGGCCACACCAAGCACGCAGGAATGCCACTACCCTCTACAAAAACTTTCAGTATATGTAGCGTTGTCACCTGTGTGAGGGCGTCACCAGCCCCGCCACGATGGTGTTCTCCGGCCCCGGCCAAATACTCCATTCCGGGGCGCTTGTGCGCCGAGCAAAAGAGGCGCTCTTCGTTGGGAAACCCAAAGGACGGCGCCTGTTGGAAGCAAGGAGAAAAGCAACGTCAGAGTGCCACCGTAGACATTGAGCCCGGAGTGTTATCCGTCTATTGGAGTACACCGCAAAGTCGGCCTGCTTCAGGAATTCCTATGCGCTAGGAGTATTACTATTACTAGTACGAGTATGCCTTACCGTCTTAGCGTCGTCGAGAAACTTAGAAAAATCGATTGAGGACAAGCCCGAGGCGCGACATCGATCATCGATTGACATCATCGATTGCCAAGCACAGCGATGTGTGATGGTTACGGCAAATATGGCGGCTTTACGATTCGTTTTTGCAAGAAATTCGAGTAGCTATACTCGTACAGCAAGGTAGCAAGAAGTTCGAGTAGCTATACCTGTGCAGAAAGGCATTATACAGCTATAATAGTGACTACTAATACGACCCCGTGGTGGAGGGTCCTAAGTATACTATTAATACCATGCATACTACTATGTATACTACTTTGCATCGTAACACTACAGTACAGCAGTAGTACTATTTATACCTACTTGCCGCAGACGCAGGCGCCACCGAAGGCTTTTTAACAGTATATTACTATGAAACAAGCATACCTGGCACATGGAGGGTATATACGTATATACCAGTAAGATAGCCGCCGACTTGCAGTGAACCAACTCAAGCTTTTTCAGCCGACCCGTCATGACACCAGCACAGTAACTATGCAACTATGCTCGCCTTACATCAGCAGATATATAGTATGCTCTTTGTGGTGTATTTGCTCTTTGGTCGCTGACCTTGGTGCATTCTGCGTGCCGGCACTGCTTCTTCTTCGCCCCCACGGCTTCAGTCCGGCCAGTCGTAGACGCGGGTTCTCTTTGAACTGACGGTGCGTAGTCTAGTCCTCGAGGAACATGTGCCTGATATAATAGCAGTTACCAGGTGCCGCACGAATTATCAGGGTACGTCGTATAATATACCGAATATGTGTACGAGTGATAGGACAAATACGCAGTCGGAAAAGTGATGTGCGGTAGGGCTGGTAGCTGGTAGCTCAGTATGGCCAGCGGGGATAGGGGGGTATTACACCCCTACGCATGTTTTAGAGCATAAACCTGGTATGAATGAGGACGCGGACGAGGATCCTACTCCGTGGCAGACGCTGCTGTGTCGCGGCTCCGCGCGTAGAATATTGTTCTATTCTACAGTCGAGTGATTTTTTTTTGGTATAATACATTGTGCCACGAATGGGTAACATGCCTAGGAGGATATAATCATAGCCTTACTTTCCGTGCTTACGTTATGGAGTGTATACTACCGTACGTGTATACTCGAAGTATGTAGCTTAACAACCCTTTTGGTGCCCTCAGATAGCGATCTGAACAACGACAACTTTGGTGTTACCAACATTGTATGTAGGAGCAGTGTGACCGCCCAGCAGCATGGGTAGGATGATGCTGCCTGCGCCTGCGCCGTGCGACTCCTTGCTTTGCAACTCGGACTCTAACTTGTACCGGTATCGTATCATCCCCGAACCACACAGACAGTGGCCGTTACTACTGCTGTGACTCAACTTCAATCGTCAGTTTTCCCCTCGAAAGTCCCAATGAGATTATACTTCTGTACTGCTGTACTACTCTATACTGCTACGATATAGGTTTATTTTTTGGCTCCGATCCTATACCTGAGGATGATTTCTCAAGGCATTAAATTATTGGGATGTTTTCCTAGGGGAGAGTTCATATAACTTGGTTTTAGAGTTCGGTTTGGGTTGATTTTTCACGTCGCAATACCGTTTTGTCCGAAAATGTAAGGAACGCATGAGTATTAATACGAGTACCAATAACTTCTTACATTTCCGGACAGAGTGGTAGTGCTGTGTACCCCTTTGTCCGGAAATGTAGGGACCGTTTGAGTACTATTATGGGTACAAAAAATATCTTATATTTGCGGACAGAGTGTGGCATATTTTACTGTGTGAGATCTGAAGGAAAACCCGTTCTGCACTCGTACTCGTACTGCAAGTACGGGGTTTGCTCGCTGCTGCAGGTAACCGCGAGGGCTCGAATCCACAGAGACGAAGCTACTGCTGCAGATTATGTTGTCTGGTGCTGGGGTTGTTGTGGTGTGGCTACGCGCCCGCACCCAAAAGCTTGTGCATCTGGCCTCTGGGCAGATGGTACGTGTAGGGACAGAGCAGCCTGCGCCGGCCCTGACTTTCGACCCTCTCAAAGGGACAGAGCGCAGGGCCCCAAGAACACAACTAGGAACATACTACAGGCGGGAAATACCGCCACACCACGAGGAGGGTGCTGGGCCGCCCGC
The DNA here is from genome assembly GCA_008828725.1 of Saccharina japonica. Taxonomy (NCBI): domain Eukaryota; class Phaeophyceae; order Laminariales; family Laminariaceae; genus Saccharina; species Saccharina japonica. The sequence goes on from MEHQ01002044.1 coordinate 219,646, forward strand.
TGCGAGGGCGATTGTCCAAATATCCGGCTTGCAACAACGCTATCTCTCTGTCTCGCATATCCGCACGTCTCGCCTCCTGGCAGCGCCGAGACTGTCAGGCTTGTCAGCGGCCACCAATCGCCACCGCCCGTCCTTACGTAATCCTTACAAAACTCGTATGTGATTGGTCTTAGTATGCTACTCGAACAGCCTGTGATTGGTCCGTCCTTAAATAAAAGTTCCTTAGGGCCCGTATTAACGAACATTTGTTTTCGTTTGTTTGAGTTTTTTTTTTTCGTTTGTTTTGATTTGCATTTGATTGGTCGAAAAGTGAATAACCAGCAAGATATTTCGATTTAAAAACTGAGTAGTTCAATAAAACAGAATTCCACAAGAAGTATTTTGGGACTTATTTTGCTCTTTCGTTTTTAGTTTTTATTGAATTGGGGAGTTCATCCAACTCGACGTGGCGTTCCATGAAACCGAAGGAAGCCACGCAAACTTGAGCCATGTCGTCGACTGCTTCAGAGGCGAGATCCACCATTCCCGAGAGGCACGGCCACCGGATCAGCCGCAGCGCGAGGTTCGACGGCCCCTAGCATAAGGTAGACCGCTTGCGGCGCCTAAAAATTAATATAGGCCGTCGCAAACCCAATTTTTCACCCCTATTTGCCTCCCAAACCACACGAGCACCGACCAGGTCGCGACTTGGCGTAGAAGTTCGATCACTGTATCCCCGTCGCTGCTGCCCGCGTTGGGCTTCGGGGCTGCGCCAGCCCACCCAAGACATGCCTAGAGTGATAGTCTCCTAGCCGGTGCTGGCAGACATAATTTTCCGCTGGCAGCGGTGCCCCGGGGAGGACACAGGCCGTAGGTCGCCTCGTTGGTTGCTCACGGGTGTTCGTTGACCCTTGTGCGTTATTCGATTTTTTGACGCAATACACCATTCCTCGATAAGACCCAAACACATTTTTTCAGGGAAATCGTATTCAAACGAAACGAAAAACAAAAGTTATTTTCCCATTTCAATAAAAAGCGACGTTCGTTAATATGGGCCCTTACGTATAGGTGCTGTGCCTATTTTTTAAGATGGATAGAAGACGTGATCTCGCTTTCCTGAAAAGCTGAGCATGTTGCCATAGGGGAAGCTCAACAAGTCTACTCGATTTCCCCACAGGATCGCGGCTTTCTGTACTCTACTGTACCCTACATACAGTACTTACAGTACAGGACACCTAATAAGAAGCAGGAAATATTATCCAGGCTGGATTTCTTATTTGAGAATGGGTGCGTTCTACACTATCTCCAGTATAACGACTCCCTAGTTTATTATGTGCCTGAAAATCTCAGCCTGCGTTTCTTACTGCTTGTTTTCCTATTACAAGGTGTCCGGTACTACTGTTTGTAGAATAGGGTACATGTTGTCCCTTGGTTGTGTTTTGTACGTTGTGCCCTTGGGAGGAGTTGAGACAGCACGGAACGGACGAATAATATTATGGACGAGTAACCTTACATGCATCCCCTATTAATAGGAGACTCCTGCTGCGGGACTGCAGCCTGCTGAGTCTACTGCTTGCTGTACCGTCCGACATTTGCTCCCACAGCAGTCAGTTAGTTGCAAGTGGAAGGCTTGTTGATCACAAGTCCCACACATACTTTTTTTTTCGTTTCTTCCCTTCGCCCTTCTTTTCTTTACCCCTCTTGGTCGTAACTCAGATCCGGGGTCACAAATGTTACAGCAGCACACTCGTAGCAGGCTCTCCTCCCCCCTCCCCACCACGATTGGTGCCTTTCAAGACTTCAGCCCTTTCTTGCCCTCGTTGCGTCGAATACTACTATTACTGCTGTAATACTAGGTACAATGCTGTACTGCAGTATTCAAGCAGCAATAGGGTTTCAGAATGGAAAAATGATAAGCTGTCTGTTATGAATATCATAAATTACAGCCGTACGCTGTATGCATAGTAGTAGCTGTCGACAGCAGCAGGATTATCGTCTCGCCTAAAACTATTCCAAGTAGGTTGGTGGCTCTGCTTGCCTGTGCCTTGTCGGTCCCTGCTTCGTGCTTGAGGTACTGCATACCGGGGCGCTTGTGTGCGGAGCATGCGGAGCGTTCGCCTCCAGGGAACCCAAACGACGGAGCCTGCACGAAAAAGTCCGAGCAACGTTCTGATCTGAACTTGAGAGCACATATGTTTCGCGCTGCAATGAAGACATAGACATGGTTGCGGTACTGCGCAGCATCTCCTCTCCTATGTTACGGTTATGTATGATATGCACCAGTCGCGCTTGAAGCGCTTGCTTGTGCTCGTATATACGAACATCAACATTGCAGCTGTTGTTCGTTCTCAAGGATAAATAATAAGGATCGAACCTGATATCTTTGGCGCATGCTATATCTCGCTTGGTATCAGTACCTTAGAGCATCCTTCATGGCCGCACGTCATATGCGCCATCGCTTGCAGGAGGTGTTCAGCTATTCGCCGTGCTGGTGGTCGAGTACAGGCTGCTCACAGGCGGCAAACAAGCAAAGAGCAGAGTGAAGTCAGCCCCGAGAGCCAGCGAAACATATACCATGTCCCCGTATAATAACGCCACCAGAAAGAGTGGAACTCCCTACGTTGCCCAACGCCGACCTTACGTCGACATCGACAACTTGCTGTGCTGCTGCTGCTGTTTGTGCTTTGTGGCAGTGTGCAAAGTGAGGTACTGCAGGCAGTTTCTGTCAGCGACAGGCCAGCATAGCTAGCCGTTGCTTTGGCTCAGGAAAAGGGCTTGCGCTAGCGTCTGGAGACTAGTAAAAGGGCCCTCGCGGACTGCTGTGGAGATATGGGGGGATCGCTGGGGCCTAACATCCTCATAACAGGGACTCCTGGGACTGGGAAGACGTGCACTTGTCAGCAGATTGCCGTGAGTGCTGACGTCATGCTAGTATTGCTACTGCATTGCAGCCAGAAGCAGAACATAGTGTGTGTATGCGGTACCCCCTTCGGTCTGGATAGTGGAGGAAGGACAGGAGGAGGCGGAGCAGCAGGGCGCCACGCTCACATGGCTGGCTGTCTTGGAGATTAAACGTGCTGCTGCTGTGGTAGAACTGCCCTTCGCCCTTTGAATCGTAACAGACAGGCAGGTGCCATCCACTCCATCTGTTTTAGCGTTGCATTGGACAGCAGCAGTCTTATCGCTAGTAATAGTACAGCAGTAGAATCGAGGTACAACAGCAGTACAGCAAAGAGCAGTGGGTAACGGGCATCTACAGCCAACATCAGGAATCCGTACCAGTACATGTGAGCACTAAAAATGGTGTTGGGGGTTGGGGGTACATACGTACATAGACCGGTAGTGTGAGTTTACCACTTACTCGACGAAATTGTTTTCTGGCAGTCGCTTGTCGTGGCCGACCCTCGATTTTGGTCGGCGTGGGATGAGGGTGCTGGGTGGGCCCTGCCAGCGCCTGGTCATATGATACTATATGATACCCAGGGTCAGTTTGGAGGGCTCGGGTCCAAGTGGGATAAAATAAGGTCGGGGTGGAACCAGGGTACCAAGCGAGAGCATGTCATCTGTGTGTGTTGGCCAACGAAACATCGAACCTTAATCTTCAAATAGGCACGGCTGCTGTAGTAGGTAAGGCTGGGTACTGGTCCAGGATCTACTGGCAGATTATTTTTAGTGGCTGAGGGAGCTGCCAGGATGCCAATACATGGACGATTATTAGGTACCCGGTACATCCTACTCAAACGCCTCAAAATACAGTGGAAACCCATAAAAATGAGCCCTGCGCGCCGAGGGGTCATCGCAATACACTTTGCCCGCATTTCTACACTACCACACCTGACCCAAACATCTCCTTTGAAACATAATGTTACGTAGTGAAGTCAAATCGCGCAAACACGTGCATCCGGTGGAACGCCTTTAGCGGGGCCCTCCGATGGCTCCTCCGGCAAGACCCCCTCACCCTGTCGGGGGGGGGGGTCGCGGCTTCGCCACGATCAGGCTCCTGTTGGGATCAGTTTCCTGGGTGCTTGCGCAGCCAGGATTCTTTGTCTTCGCTAGTATTTGAGCTCGTACAGACTGCTTATACTTACACTGGCCTGGTACCGGCTGCGTCATAACGATACTATTAGTAGCGATACAGCTGTCAACACAGAATACGATAAACACACAAACACACAACAGCACGACACACGACACAAACACCCTGTTTTGATGCCTTCGTTGTGTTTCGCAGGAGCGCACCGGGCTGAGGCATATCAACGTTGGCGATGTGGTGAGTTCGCCATGTTTTGTTTGACTCTGCTTTTCTGGAGCGCTCCAATCGTACGAGTCTACTGTAGTCGAAGTATCATAATTGCTTGTTCTCTAGTGTTTGACTTATGCTAGCTTCATTACGTAAGGTAGACTATAGCACCAGTTGTTGCAGTTTGAACGAGGTTTGGCGTTAGATATGCGCCAGTCAATCCGCGGCCCCAAAGCGGCGCGAGAGGCAACGTCGATCTAACACCTTGTCCTTGGCAACCTTCGGGGTTGTATGGTACCATGCCATTTCGCGTTTCCCATCCGTGAGTATATGCCCGATATTTTGTCTCCTGCTTCTGCTATAAATGTACTCACTTCACAGCAAGGCGGTTGACTTGATGCATACACCGGTATCCACGGACAGGTTGACAAGAGCATATGATACCTGCTGGGCTTTGACATTCACTTCGTTTTGACACTTGGCTGCTGTTACAGGTTCGATTGAAGCAGTGCCATGAAGGACGGGACGAATCGTTCGATACTTTCATCCTGGATGAGGACAAGGTGCCATGTTGGTGTAAAATCGATTATACTTCCATCATAGTGCACCGACAAAGCACCTACTTTGGGTACTGTAGTATTTGGTTGTGTACTTCGCACAACAGTAACACTGCACTATGCTTCTAATTACTATGCTTCTATTTTTTGTAATCGATGGAGTTAGTGTGAATCAATGTTTTGTTTTTTCAGGGGACGGTGTAGGTGTTGCATACCTGTAGCCTGTGGCAGGCTCTGTGCTGTTCATTTTGCTGCAAGACGGTCGTGAGTGCGCTGACGAAACATGAGGAAACGGATTTTACCCTTTCGGCGCGATGTGCACACCTGTGATACACAGCAGATGCACTTTGTACCTCTAATGGGTGCCGTAACTTGCCACTTTTAACCTGTTTTCCAGGCTCCAACTTTTCTTAAGTGCATATCTCTTTTCTGCCGTACAATGTCAACAAAAACGGATGACATCAGTAGTATGTCAGTGGGTACCCCGACGTAAGAGCGCCCAAGATAAGAGCATTAGAACATTCCGGATTTAAGAGCGGTATAATCGGCATGTCCCGCCTATACTAAAAGCCATATATTGCCCACTACAGGTAAGAGCAACGTGCAGTTAAGAGCGCTTGTTTCGGATTGTCACGGGGCCCGTTTAAATAGGGGTACCCACTATATATACTGTATGTGTGCATATGTATATCTGCTGCTATTCACTGCCCTCAATTGGTGTTGCGTGCCCCGCCGCAAGCACGTTCTGCTCACCAAGCAAAATCGCGTGTATCCGTAAGGGTTGTACCGGGTACCTAACATGTATCGCGCATTTCCTGGCCAGTTTGTGGTGAAGGAGGGAGAGAGCCTCCAACGCGCCCGCAGTACCGGTGCGACCAATTGTGGTACTGGTACCTCGCAAGCAATTAGGCCTTTGTCCCACAATAGTACACCGCCCTGAGCGTGATCCTTCCCTCCCCACTTCGCGTATTTGTTTCCTTTATTCCTGCACGCCTTCCTTTGGTTCCTTTCTCCCTTCCTCCTTGTCGTGTGTCGTCGGTGTCAGCTTTGTGATGCTATGGAAACCCAGATGGAAGAAGGGGGAAACGTCATCGACTTCCACTCTTGCGACTTTTTCCCAGAGCACTGGTAAGTTGAAATAAGCAGCTCGCTGTATCTAGTAGTAGCAGGCCCTGCTGCTATAGCATCGTGGAGGTTGTCTCGTACAGGGTACCATGCCTTTGCAGTATCCGCGCGCAACATAGGAAGGAAGTGCGGTTTAGGCAAACACGCGTTACCCTGCATCTCATCTTGTCCCAACGCGCGCAAGCTAATATGACATAAATATTTTTAATAGTAAACGTTCATGTGGTAGCAGGTTGAATGGTAGTACGGATGGCTTCCAGCACATTGCCTTGCTGGCCTTAACGCGGTACTTTTGTGAACGTGGCGTTGTTGCGTGAAACAGGTTCGACTTGGTCCTTGTGCTCAGGGCGGAAACGAGTACACTTTTCGACAGACTCAAAGCCAGGTAACACGTATTTGTCATGCCATCAATTTCTCTACGATAGACGAGCATTATTGTCATCGTGCAACCTGGTGTACATTCATCACGATGGAGCTTATTTTGCCGGTGTTGCTGGTGGTGTCACGCCATGCCTATTTGTAACAGTAGTCGGAACTCCCGACTGTCATTGGACAAGCTCCTACCTCGAACTATCATACAGCTTTTGCAGTAACGTCATGCGGGATGTACTTTTAGGGCCACAGTTGGCTCTCGAGTATTTTCAACGATAAAGTCGTTTATACCATTAATAGGATGCTGAGGCAGGATCACTACGACTTACTGTAAACTAGAGCACTACCTGGGAGCTTTTGTTTGTGCGCGTAATACGACTAAGCCGCCTTGGTTTCATTACTAAGTTCTTTCAGCTCATGCCCAAGCTCTTGGACACCCTGCTCGCCATTTTTTTTGTTGAGTCTGACAAGTGGCATGCCATGATTGCAGCGGCACGCTCGTTGTCGGCAATGGCTTTCTGACAGTGGATACCAGGTATTGGATAGTGGCACCCCTCGCCTTCCGGTTTCATGGCCACATACCGGTACATAACAACCTTAACCCTTTTAGAACTGCAGTCCCGTTATGGGGACAGACCACTCTAATTCTAAGTAGTTTGTCCCCAAAAATGTGGGACCAGTTCTTAAGGGGTTAACAACAACGATAATATTGGTAGATGATATTTGTGATGTTGATCATGATGATGTTGATCACGATGCTGATAGTGATGGTGATGACGATACTGATGATGTTCACGATGATACGGATGATGCAGGGGGTACAGCGAGAAGAAGGTTGGGGAGAATGTGGAGTGCGAGATCATGCAGGTGGTGCTGGAGGAGGCTAAGGAGGCGTACCCCGAGGAAGCGGTGTACGAAGTCGCGAGCAATAGCGTCGAGGAGCTCGAGTCCAACATCGAGCGGGTGGTGCAATGGTTGGACAACTGGCGACGTGACCACAACGCGGGCGCATGACACCACTTGCGAATTTCGAATGTTGTTGTGCACGTGCATCGAAAGGAGGTCGTGTTTGTGTTTGTATCTACCTGTCGTTTTTGTTGAGTATATTTCCGGCTATCTTGATTTTATTGCTTCACACACCATTGCGGTGGTAGACACACGGGAAGGCATGTGGTCGTGCAGCACTGCTGTGGGTCGTTTTCAATACCATATTCAGCGCTCAGTACGCGGTGAAGCCAATGCAAAGGAAAAGGGAGATGGGGCGCTCGTAGCCAGTAAGAGGTACAGCCCGGTTAAGGTTAACGATAGGAGGGGTGTTTTAATACTATGGCAGTATTTTTCCCACCAGACAGACAAGGTATATATGTGTCCATTGTGGGCGCACCCGCCAGCCGAATATGATACCATACCAGGAGCGACCGAGAGCCTTTTGCCACCGGACTAGACGAGGGCTGGCACTTTAGCACATAGAGCGCATCGGTTCTCTAGTTCCAGCGGAACTACTCCTGTGGCCATGCGCTTGCCCGATGATGGCCTGGGCATCATACGAACCACCATACGAACCACATTTAAAAAAGACCTTGACGGTCGGTCATCTACATCAGGCGCCCGCCTCGTGTTCATAATAAGCTCAAATTATCAAGTTATATACGAGCAGTTGGCAAATCGGCCAGTGGCACAACGGTTTCAAAGTGAAGCCAACAGTTTCAAAAGTGGAGCCAAAGGTTGCAAAGCGGCCGAAGAGCCCAAAAAACAACAAGGACAGTTACATAAGCGGCTCCAGGTCCATCTCTACGGCGGAGCTAGGATCCCTCAGCTCGAAAGCCTTGAGGACTTCCGGGTGCAACATCCCGAACGATCCGAGCCTGGTCTCCTCCCACTTCGAGTCCTTCTCGCTGCCTTTGACCTCAAGGATCACGTCCGCGCACCTGGCATTGATATCATTCATATAATTAATATGTTTCATTTACGCAACAGGCAACAGGCAGTGCAAACGAACGGATTATGAGGTCGATTGAACACTTCGAGGCAAAAAAACACAAGCAAGTACACATTGGGGAACAGCACGCCAGTGTCTTTCATTTGGCGTTGCATTACAGCAGTACCAAGTATTATATAGCCCTCATGAGAGTTTACTCTCAGGTTTTCTGTCGGCACTAAATCCCAAACCCGTAAAGACTAAAGAGTATCGACCCCGAATATCGCGATTCTTGAAGACGACGTACTCCTTCCTTCGCGGCGGCCTCCTCTCCGCTGTATCCGCTCTATCCGGCCTCCCGCGTTAAAAAATACATCTTACGAACACAGTAGTAATAGGAACCCGTGCGAGGCCAAATTCGCGCACTACAATTGTAACAACAAAATCGATGTTAGAGGTAAAATGCACTATCTTGGGATCGAAACAGAACTCAAAAGCAGTGACGCCCCTTTTTAACAGTTGTTCGTACCGGGTACGCTGCACGCCTTTCGCTCACCCACGATCCTAAGACAAGAAGATACGACACGAAAACACACGTATTAGGTTAACTGGTTAACTCTGACCTTCCAGGGAAGAAAGTCGGGCGGTCGACTGGCTGGATTCGGTACCGCATGTTAGCCCTCCACGGCCCTCCGAGTCGCGCTCGGGGATCACTGCCAGAGTAATCCTCAGTCGGCGCCACCTGATGGTGATGAACGGTCAAAGATTAACACGTAAAAAAAAAAAATCAAGCGATATATAGGGGTGGCGTGCGACAACATGTATCAATTCATGGGCCATGGGTACAGTAGCAAGATAATAGTACCAAATGATGGGCGATGACAATGAGACAAGGCGACAACATCAAATAGCGTATACGTGCTAACTTGAACTGATACACGCGACGACACCAAAATCGAGCCGACGGCGGCAGCCTGCATTGCGCAGCCAACATCTTGCATTGTAAGAACCCGTGCTGAGACACTTGTGTACGTTTGTGTACGTGCTATTTTACACATCTTGTGCAAGGGGGTGCAAGGGGGCAGGCCGCAATGCCTTTACGATAGCAAAACCCCTTCTTCGCGGCTGCTGGCATAATAAGCCCGGCACTTCACAGGCTGCTAGGCTAATCGACTGGCATATTCGTCTGCACGTCATCTGTACGTGAGGAGGACTAACACAGAAATCGAATAGAGAACATGTAGCTCTACAGACTAGACACTTTAACTGTCGCAGTCTTCCACGTAGCATAGCTTCTATTAATAGTTTAGATATACAACCTCGATGCATTCACTGCTATAGCAGCCTCTCCAACTCAAGCTACTCAATATAGCTCGACGACGGCAAATGCACCCGGTAATATCGTTTTGTCGCCAACATTGAAAGGCTTTAAAACAGGCCACAACGCGCGGTAACCCTTACTCCGTACTAATGATACTTGGGGTATACAATGGCTGCACCAATGCACCCACAACGCAAACAGCAGTAAGACGAAACCAGCGGGTTGACCTTCCTCACCTGCACGAGCGACATAATTCGGTCCACAAGGCCGTGTATGATTTCGAAGCCTGCGGTGGGGCCCATGTAAGTAGCCACCAGGCGGCGGCAGTTCCTCGCGCCGGTGTCGCAGGAGTCGTCGCGAAGCACGACATCCGAAATCTCGAAAAGCCGTACGCCGTCCTTGACCTGAAGGCGTTAAGACGTTCACGAGACAGTCAGAACGCACAGCAGGCAACACCGCGTCATGGTGATGACGAGCTTGCTTTGATTGGTGCTGTAAAGCCGTAACGCTGTAACTGTACACAGTGAGCTATGTGCGTATTGTAATACAGTAGTACCTGGTATACACGCAATGTATAAATATGTGGAAGGAAACACGAACTGAACTGAGTACGGCCTCTACCTCTATGCAGTATAGGGAACCTAACAAGAAACAGGAAATCTGAGCCAGGCTGGATTCCGTATTTGAGAAGGGGTACGTTCAACACTGACTCAAGTATAACGGCTCCGTAATTATTTATTTTTCTGCAAATTTCAGCCTGCCTTTCGTACTGCTCGTTTTCTTATTAGATGCCAGGTATATACTCGTAGGTATCCTGTACTGTAGTCCGAAAGGAGCTGATACGTTTGGCACGAAATGCAGAATCTTCTCCCTTCATCGTCTTACCGGACGCGCGGCGCAAGGCAGAGACCCAGTCATGCACACCTCCAACTTTACCGCGGCATAAAAACACAACCTTATGGTACTCTGACCATCGAGGTTGTTGTTGGCAGCAACCCAACCCATACGGCAGTAGTGCGGCCCGTTCGATGCCCAGGGTAGCTCTACACCCCAGCTTCCCGGAACACTTTTTGGTGGTTTTATTTAAGGCGCAGCGTGTGATTTCATGATTTTTCCTCCTGGTCCAACCGCGGGCGGCACACCTCAGCGCTCTTCCAGAAACAGTTTTTGTGGTTTTATTTAACGCGCAGCGTGTCATTTCACGACTTTTGCTCCTGGTCCGATAACGGGCGACGCACCTCAGCGCTTACAGCAAGCATTGCAATATGGAGGGGTACCTCCCATGTTCATCAGCTCACCGGCATGGCGCGATTGAACTGTGCCGTCTTCAGAGCTCCGGGCAGCAGGCTGGTCCTCACGACCTCGTACTCTACGTGCTTAGGGTTCGACAGCGACACGCAAGGCTCCTCCTCGCGCCGGAGCATCTAGCAGAACCAAAAACAAGAAATACAGCAAAATAACAAAAACAAAAAACATCATTAATAATCAAGGAAATAAACACATGCGCACGGTCGGTAAGGGAAGTCGGTCGGTCGGTCGGTCGGCGATACTAGGTGTTGAAGAGGCCGCTTGGAGGTAAGATGGGCATCAAGGTCTACGGTAGTGGTACTGCATGACTGTGACTGGGGGGAGCAAAATGCACGACGCACAACAAGAAACATAAAAAAGTCAAATACGAGTACGAGTAGGACGAACCAGTGTTTTTTTATCCATCAATGGTATAAGCTTATGGTATAAGCGTAAACAATGAAGTGCATCAGCAATGCCAGAGCTCTACCAACAGAATGCCGGATCCTTTTCGCACTACGAATTGATAACTATAGTACTACTTCGTAAATGGGCACTGACGGGCACTATCCATAGCACAAAAATCCCAAAATACTGCGAATACTCGCAATACGTCCAGTATGCCCCCCCGAAAGCCACCACTACTCGGACTGTATTCGTATCCTCGTGTCTGTACTCCCCACTACGGCTAGCATCTGTGCAGTGCTGCGCACGAGCACCGACGGCCTACCGTATACAGTACCAGGTAATCAAGATGATGGGATAAGGTTCCCGCTGACGAGAAAATCAGCTTTAAAATTCGGCCAATGGGGTGTTATATAATATCATCGTGTTACCTTGAATGCAGTATACTGTAATCGAGGGGAAATAACGGGTCAATGGAGGGGAGAGAACGAGCGCCACGATTGAACCATGTAACACATCGCCTTGAACCATGCAGCCAAGCACCTTGAAGTTCTCGTCCCTGGAGCACAGGCCGTGCGTCAGCATCTCCGTGTAACCCGCTCTCGAGATCTCTTCCCGGAGCAAGTCGCCGAAGTTGTTCAGGGGCTGGTGCCCCCCGACCGTCAGAGTGGCCGGCAGAGTCGTGGGGATGCTGCGAGCAGGACAGTAAAAGCGGAGTTAGTCTTTAGGCATCCCAGGTTGAAAATATCGTTTGGCTGTCGCTAGGAACTCGCGCAATACGACATTTGAAACCGTCGTCAACTTGTGTCGGTTGGATTCCGGCCGGCCGGTCGGTCGGTCGATCGGTCGGTTAGTTCCTTCAGCCGTCTCAAATAGGGTCTCTGTTTTTTTGTGCCGTGTAAGTTATAAACTATTTCCTTTCCTGAGCGTCGACTTGACCCCGCCAAACATGGCTGGGATCTACCAGCAAGCAGTAGCTCGAGCAGCGTCCAATTATCGATTGCTCAATGTTTTGCGATGCTGGTAGCACGTGGTTGCTCAAGCCGCGCTGTCCACTCCTCTAAAAGTAGGCAGGTGTCGAACCATAATCTGATAGCATATGCATGGCATACTATATTGTGTACCACGCTGAACCGATGGCTTCAGCGCAAGAAATGGGTGCAAGTACCACCAACAGGATGCCGCTATGGCAGGGCAACGGTACGACACGATCGCTGTGGCAGGGATCGACGGCTTTCACGGCTTAAACGTGAAGACGACCGATTATTATGCAGGGAAACATTAACATTGCATCGTCTTACTATCTAATGTTCATCTTGCCGTGCCCACGTCAAAGTCACCGTGTGTTCTGCGGCAATACCAAGTATCCTCGAGCCAGGACAATACCAAGCCGCCTTTCATCCCCAATGTCCTAAAATAATCCACGGTACTACTCTGTCACATTCTACACAACGACCAACAAACAATGACGGCATAGTCTACATATATAACATCGTGCATCTTGTAGCGCCGGGAAATGTCGCGGATTAGTAAAAACATCATGTACGTGCCCGCACGCCTGACTGCACCACACGCCACTAATCGAAATCGACTCAGCACGCGCCCAATTCCACGCAGTCCACAAAAAAACGAAGTATATACATACAAAGAAAAATCCGCCTCCTTACTTGTTGAAACCGTAAGCGATGGCCACATCTTCGATCACATCGACGGGGTGCAAGATGTCGCTGCGAGTGGGCGGGACAGTGACCTTAACCCCCGGTTCCCCGCCGCCCTCGCCTTCCATCTCTATAGCCTCCGCCGGTCCCAGCTGCATCTTGGTGCACAGCCGGCAGATTTCCTCCAATTCGATCTGAGACAAGGCAGACAAGCCACCACCAGAAAAAGAGAGTGACGTCGCCCCGCGTGGTCAGAGCAGCGGATGCAGAGTATTACCGGCCGGTTGTGCTCTATCGACATGCACTTTGAGTGCCTGATACAGCGAGCGTTCGAGATACCGCGTACACACCACGACTAACTGCGGATCAATCCACGCCATGCTGACACCAACCGGTACGCTACAGCATCGGCAAGGGCGGTTCCCATGGCGTATCATTACGCGGCAATCTACCCCACACCACAGCAACAGGTGCTGCTGTGTCGTAAGTGCGGTGCGAGCGGCGGTTCTGGCCGACCCACCCACCCACCCACCTCCACGCCGATGATGGAGCAAATTTCCTTGACGGACGCCTTTTCTGTCCTCGTGGACATGAGAGGTGTCGTTTGTGTCTCGCCGCTCTCGTCGTACGTCACGTCAACAGGCTCCACGGAAAATTTGTCCCCGCAGTACTGCAGTTGCCACACAGGATCACCCACGCCGGGCGACATCGCAAGGCGTCCAGCGGGAAAAAGAGACAAGGGATGTTGAACGCAAACGGTCGCGGAAGAAAGCACGGCGCCGTGGGGGAGAGAAGACGTGGGGACCAAGTTACGAAAAAAGAAAACGCAATCAAGAAAATCGGTTTGTGATCGATTCGGCGAGTGATGGAAGACAGTACGTACTCTAAATAAGCCGAGCTTGAGGAGCAACCCTGAGACTCAGAACAAGTGTGGGTCTGCCACCGAGAGGACCGTTTCACCTTCACCACCTTTGCTCGGTAGAACGGACCTACCGTAACTCTATAACAGTGTTTTCTACGGACGATACCTCGTTTCATGTTTCAGCTACACAGCTATGCCATGTGCGGTTTTATGCCACCACGTGGTCGTCCCATCCCACCACTGCCGAAACCATTTTGTATTAAATCGGTCAGCATCGTACATATTACTCTTGAAAACGTTAGGCATATTTATTTTCTCCAGCCGTGTACATCGCTTATCCTTGTATACCTGGCTGAACATGGTGACCATGGTGTCGAGCACGATGTTGGCCTTCGTCAGGTCGGTGGCGGTACACTCGATGAAAACGTCCGTCGTTTCCAGTCGGATACGGCTAAGGTGGCCGTTGATAACCGGGGGCAGGGACAACACGTCCCCGTTTGAGTCCTTGATCACCGGGTACACCTGTAAAAACCACGGCCAAGACGTTAAAATTGTCAGCATGTGGTTTCAGTTTAGCTCAATCCAGCGAACATGCCGTAGACCCAGTTACCCAAGAATATGTATCAAATGATGTCGTTATCGAGCACACCGATAGGAACCACCACAGCGCAACACTATAGTTCTGCGGCATGAAGAAAGGCACAAAGCCGTGATGACATGGGCAAAAGCGAGACCCAGCAGTGCGCGACATGGACTTTCATTATATACCATCACAAGGCGATGCGGACAGAGTCGTCGACCGCCAAAAAGTGCAACGTGCATAGTGTGGCCACTAAACGCACCGCGTCACAGTCGTGTTGTCTGCACGCTGACTTACCGTATACTGTAATCAAGTTATATGAGGATTTTATAACACACCCCTTGGGAAGAATTTCCGACTCTATTTTCTCCAAAACATGCCTTAACCCATTCAAAATTGAAAAAAAGTATCCCACACTAATTCCAAGTAGTTTTACCCAAATGCGTCGGACCAGTTCTTAAGGAGTTAAGGGGGCTCTCGCAACGAAAATGATGGCTTCGGGAAGATAGATACTCGTACGTAGGTCTCGACGAGGTCTCCATCGACCCATTGCCCGTTGCTGGCACCTTCCCCATTGCCTACAAAATCAGCCCGAAAGTAGCACATTTGTCCGAGGGCGTGTGTTATCATTTTATCACCACTTCTATTACAGTACGCGGTGTGCATTCGCCTTAGAGTTACCTCGCTGTCGTAAATGATAGGTGTGTAGGGCTTCAGGTGCTTCACAGACGGGTCCGTGTTGTAAAAGTCCAACAGCGCCTTGGCCTTCAAGGCGCCCTGTCACATGCGTGCGGTACGTGGGGGCGGTGTGAAGGGGAAGTGCAAGACATTAGATCAGGGGTATATACAACACGAGACAACTTCAATGTCACAGCTCTCACCGAGTATGTATGTGTATATGCGCGCTTCCGTTGGTCCGAACAAAAACGCGATCACCGGGGGAGGAGAACCATGAGAAGAAGCACGTGCCCATGTTCAACCGCTTTTGACACGCCTCGCCATTTACCACTAAACCTGTTCTTCATGCATTGTTTCATCGGCCTATTTGATGGCCAGCAAAGCAACCGAAGCCCGTTGAAACGCGCGTATTGTGGCGACAGAATGATGCACGCTTTGCGGCGTTTCGTCTATGCGACAGAAGACTCGGCAACGGTATCATACCTTGTCGCTAGGCGTGAGCGGCACAAACTCGATGTCCGACGGAGGGACGGCATCATAGCGGAAGGGCCCCTTCACAGTGTTGAGGTCGTGCGCCCCGATGGCCACCAGCGTGCGGCGTCGGCAAATGTTCTGGTGCAGCTTGTCCTGCGCGTCACAGCAGTCAGAGGGGGGCACAGCACACACCACATTATATGTTATATATACAAGGGCGTCAAGCACCCCACTGCAGACTGCAAACCCTCACAGCAAGACGGTCAGAGCACGAGCACGACGCGCATACCATTACCAAGCACCAGGTATATACTTTATGACGCGTGCATCATGAGACTACGGTCGACGGTTCCCTCGTCCCTTCAGGAGGCCAAGCCGCAAAGCTTGCAACTGAACCAACACCGTAACAACAGCAACGCGCCGAGCTTTACTTTATAGCACGATTGCCAATGATGGAGGGGGGGGCTCGCCTGCAAGTCCATGAAACTCTTGTAGCTCTTGGCGTCGAAGGTGACCCCGCGCAGCACAGCGCACACAACGTATGGACGTATGCTGGCCGCACCAGACCCGACCGTCATTTTTTGGCGTGCTGAAGCACCACCAGCAGGCTCCACGGTGTGGAAAACCGGCGATTCTTCTTTGTCTGGCATAGGGGGGGCATCGCAAAGCGCGCTTTCAGTCAGCGGTTAGACCGACTGCAGCCCACGCAAGGTTTGGAGAGGTAGACTGGCGCTCGGGCTTGGGTTGGAGAGGTAGACTGGCGCTCGGGCTTGGCACAGAAAGATACGCTTTTCGGTTGGAAAAATCTTGGGACGTATTTGGCCCGACGCACTTCTGTACACACCAGGGCTCAAATGGATGCTAGAGCGGCGCAAGAGTAATAGCAAGTGAGCGCTCTCCCGCCAACGCAGTAGAAGCTGGGAGTCATACACCCTGGACACCCTTGCAATATTCGATTATTAGTGTCATAAGCAGCCAGGAATACTAGTACGTAATAGTAATTATTATGAGCTGATGTGGCCCTATACCTACCTGGTACAAAGACTCAGATTTCAGCATTGGAACTCACCCAAGAAGACTCTGAGAGCCCGAGCAAGGCCCTCGATGCAAAGGAGATCGTAACGGTTAGCGGGTATGTCGATCTTGTAGACAACGTCCGTCGACGCCCCTGCAGTCCCTCCTGCCGCCGCCGCCCCTCCCTGCGCTCGGTTAACAACAGCAGTACGACATTCGTCCGTTGCGATACATATCGTGAGCCTTGAGTACCAAAAGTGTATGCCGTACTTACAGTACGTATGGATCAGGTGGATGTCGTAGATGTATACGCTTGTAGTCTTAGGCGTGTTCGTACGCTCACATGTATGTACCATGTACCAGGTATGTCATACCTGGCAGACCACACCTTATATACGCTTCTGCGCGTCTGCCCTCCGGACAGGAGTGTGGTGTACCCTCGACCCTCGAGTCGGATAGGGCGGTAGAATTGCACACACGTTTTGGGGAGGAACTACCGGCACTTGGAAATAGAGTCGGAAAGGCTTGCAGAGGGTATGTATGATGCGGGTTATGAGCGGGCGATGTTCAAGCGACTAACCTGAGACTGCTTCTCTAGCTCGTTGGCTTCGGAGGTGACCTCGTCGAGCTCGATGCCGAACTCGAAGCAGAGCTCATCGAACTCCTGTTCCGTGTACACCTGCCCAAGGGCATCGAACAAGTCGTCTCGGTTGACTCCCAGCGTAGGCATGGTACCAGAATGCTTCTGCGCCCCACAAGTCTCGTTCGCTTTGAGAGGCAAGAAAGAGGGAAGGAGCAGCAAAGGAGACACGTCACTTTGTAAGCGAGGCAAGCGAGGTTGCGGTGGAAAATGCGAGACATTCTGGTCGTATTCGGTATCATAAGAGATATGCACACCAACAGCTTAGTCTCCAGGCCTACGTGGGGATAGGCGGTGGAAGGGCTGCTAGTGTGGTGTGTTGGTATTTCTAGTCGTGGATGGGAAAGGAAGCAACGCAAAAGCGCAAACACATGGTACAGGTACGCGTGGACATAGCATCGACACCACCATGCGAGTATTTCTAGGGCTGAAAACAGCGCCGATTTCTCGTGCTTTCTCTGAGTTTTCTCTGCAACAGTGAGCAGAGGGTATCGCAGCACAGTGTGACCTACCGGTAGGATGCTGCACCCGCCCTCCGTTTGGAATACGCCAAGCAGAACTCGCACAAGCTCTTGCAACCAAAGCCAAGCGAAAGGCACCAAAGGAGTTCATTACAATGTTGGCGGCATTTATCAGTAGGGGGTGTATAAGGCAGAAAAACGGAGTGAAGTGACCCAGTGTGCCCGAGAGCATCCTAGCATCGCCAGCACGCAGGACAGGGGCCAGTGAGGGGGGGAGGTTCATGAAGGGGTCAGGCAAAGAGCGTACGGATGGGAGTGGCAAAGACAGAGAGGTGGGTGATGCTTGAATTGGCTTCATCCTCTGGGTTTTCTTATCGAAATTTGGACTGACTTCGTTCTTTCCGTGACATTTTCTGCTTACTTCTTCGACGAGGCCCTGCTACGTACTGCTCTAGCTTCTACACCATACCGTGCGCTCCTTGAGCGATTACCGAGCGTACAATCTCACTGAAGCTTGTGCCTTTGTGGTGCTACTCGTGTGGGGCTTTTAACGGTGCTGACAGAGCGGGCTTCGAGGAGGTTGACACAGCCAAATATTGGAGCATCTCATTGTTGTACCAGAAACTGGGTTTATTTCTTACATTTCGCCGCTTCGAGGGGCGCGTTGCTGCTGGTGCTGGTGCTGGTGCCGGTGCCGGTGCTGCTGTGCCACCGTCTGCTGCCCGAAACTCGGCTACTACCAGTACTCGCACTATGTGTGTGCTCTGTATATGAGGTATATGATACAACTTCTACTGCAACTACTACTGCTGTTACTGCTGTTGTTATCCTCGAAGTTGTCGAAAATTCGCCTATTCGTAAACATGTCCGACTGCTGTGTTTGGTTCCTGCGCACGAGCAGGGCTCGCGAAGCCCAACGAGTGAAGATGAGAGGGGCGTGGTGAACAAGCTTGACGAGGCCATTGAGAGAGAGGTCCGCCCTTGGCTAGACCTCGTCGACTCCCTCAGAGCGCAGGGCATCCAGGATGAGCTCAGTCTACCCCAGGTTTGCATGGTGTTTGTGTATGAGATGCTTGCATTTCTGTGTTGGACGGGGCTGCCTCGGGTGGGGAGTGGGGAGTCTTGCTTTCCGATAGCGAAACGAACAATACGTTCAATACTCGTACTGTACATATCATACGTGTATGATGACGTAATGACCTCAGGTAGGGTATATTTTATATGTACAGCCCGTACATCGGTGCAGCTGTACTGCTTGTAATGGCCACGCTGGCAGTCAGGCCGTCAGGCGGAGTACGTGCGGAACCGGAATCGAACCGAATAGCCGACATCGGTAGCGTAGTATTGCTCTGCTCTGCTCTGCTCAAGGCCTGTGCTTCGTATATACCAGTGTCGGTCTATAAAAAGTACGATAACCCGAGTGGTACAATACGAGTACTGCGGTAGTCTATGTATCGTATCTGTGCCCGGTGCTTTGTTTGCACGACGACCTGGTTCTACGCAAAACGCTTTGAGGTACAGCAGCAGTATGATACGAGTGTGCGCTTTGAGGAGTTGAGGATCGACCTGGTTCTGCGCAAACCGCTTTGAGGTACAGCAGCAGTATGATACGAGTATGGGCTTTGAGGCGTTGAGGGTCATCCTTACGCTCGTACTGCTGTACTGCTGTAACGTGTCGTCCTATGTAAACATAACGTCCTCTTGTCTGGCCTTCCACCACCGACCACAGACCACTTTGCCGAACAGGGTAAACCCTTTGTTCATTCGGTGTTACTTCCGTACAGTCTATGAGTTCTGTATTTTATGTACGGTCCAGTTGGCAGTACCTGAAAAGGCATATACGAGTATACCAGGTATAGGATACGATACCAGGTATCATACCTAGTCATTCCTGGTACCATGTACGTTACGCTAAACTTTTCCTCCGCGTGAACCGTGCTGCAGATCGCTGTGATGGGTGACCAATCGTGCGGTAAGAGTTCAGTGCTGGAGGCCCTTTCCGGCGTTCAGTTTCCACGGGGATCGGGGCTGGTAACGCGCTGCCCCGTGCAGCTAATCATGAAACGCACCAAGCCTGGAGATGGCTGGCAAGGTAAGGGGCTGCTGTAGAACGCATACGTACGTAATACAACTCGGCATGGCCAAGATGTGTTACTAGTCCTCACAGACGAATAAATGCGTCTTCTTGGTCTACTAATACTTGGAACACTATTATTAATAAGTACAAGTTTAACCTCAGACGGTGGCAGTCTACAGGTGTATATAGAAGAGGAGCGCCATCGCGAAAGCTAAAAGTAAACAACCTCAAAGCAAGCAAGTGTCCACTTTTAGTGCGTGTATCAACGTAACTTAGCGTAACTGGGCTATGAATCATGCAGGAATAATATTCCTCAAAATAAACTCCCCCCCGAGACCACTTCAGCTCCGAGCGGAAGAACACTGGCCCTTTTGAGCGACTTCGCTTAACCTGGCTATGATAGCTGCGTGTAGGAGAGGCCAGTATGCTTTGTTGAATGAAGCGCCACCTCGCTGTTGATGTTCCTGTTGTTCGGCTCCACAGGCAAAGCTAGCGTGGACTGGAAGCGCGGCCCTCAGCCTTCTGCCGCAGGGGATGTTGCTTCCTCGGAGGCCCTGGTGGGGGTTATCGAGGAGCTCATGAATGCGGTCAGTGTCTTACGTCAGTTCGGTCGTTTTTGCGTTGCGCTCTGTGATGTTGTGTGCGCAGCGCGTTTTTGAGGCTGTATGCATAATTGTCGAGCACGTCGGATTTATGAAGTTGTCGGAGATTCCGGAAATTATGGTAAACATGGTGCTTTCCGATCGCCTTGACGGCGTTGACATTCGCTCTGAGCGTTGATTTTTGTCGGTATCGAAAACACATCGAAACGTTTCTAGGATGGTATGTTGCACACGCTGGTCATGGAGCGCGTGAGGGCCTGGCCCTACGACACAATGGTGAAATTAAAATGTAGGAAACTTGGATAATAGTTGTAGTCAGACGACTTGGAAGGCGGTGCTTGCGCGGCTGTGTATCGCGTTCTTACTCTTGTCCATCCAAAGCATTTGCTGGTACAATGGTACAAAGGTATATTATAATACATCAGATCGGGAACTAGCGCTTCAATTTCGATACAAGGCAGCACATATCTGGTGGAAGGAAAGCAATTCGGCGCCCAGCGCTTCCTCTCGTTGGTCGAGTGTCAAACACGCCGCTTCCAGTCGTACCTTGCGGGTACACAGCAGTAGCGGGCATACCGATATATCAAGAGCGGTTGGTGTGTCTATACATGGTGTTTAGCTTTGCCCGGGCAGCTCTTCGACTGCACCATACCACAATACTACCACACCCCCGTAGGACTCTGCTCTTCGTGCTCTTCGATAAGACGCTGCCTGTATGATTATTGAATCGATGCTATCATAGTCAGGTCACCAGTTGTTTTGTCGTTTAAGTTCGAGGCCGCCCTCGCTCCCCTCACGTTTGTTGGCTCGTCAACATTGAAAAATACAACGAGTAATAGATGTTCAACGACTTGCAAGGCGCACGTTCCTTCTCCTCAGAGCGCGAGAGTGGTCTTGAATGATTAAATTAGGGCTTTCGAGATATGATACTCTTTTACGTACAACATGTTAAGCTAGCATATGCTACAATGATTTAATGAAACTGCCAAAACAATGGTTAAACGTTAAATGCTGAAACCGACATACATTCGTTAATTATAGCAGTATGTTACCGCCTCCCGTGTGTTGAAACCCTCCCGCGTGGTGAAACTGTGATACCTGTGGTGTGATACAACAGGTGTGTGACGGCCAGGCGAACGGGTTTAGCAGCGACTTCATCGCCATCGAGATCAAGTCACCGGACTGTCCGGACCTGACCCTGATCGATCTGCCGGGTATCGTTCGCACGGCGGTGTCGGGTCAGAGTCAGGGGGTCATCACAGAGGTGAAACCATGGTCTTCTTGTTTTTGTTGTTGGCATTTCTGTCATTGTCGGCAGTAGTGTTGGCTTGAAGTTTGTTCTACTGCAGTGTTGCAGTAGTGTTGCAGAAGTATTGCAGTTGTGTAGCATTGGTTTTAGTAGTGTACCCAGCATGTTGATGTTTGAGGTATTGGGCGCAGCAGCGTTGGTATCTTCATGCCCTGCTGTGGGAGACAGGATTTGGGAAAGGCTCTTTAAAATGATTGTCAGACATTGTGCCAATGGAAGATACGTCGGAAGTTGTATTCGATTCGAGGGTCTTACAAGTCTAACCGTGATATTCGGTATCGGTACTTACAAGACTAAATGACAGCGAACCTGCATGCCGGGTCCGAGTGGCATCCGTGCGGTGTACCAAGCCACTCTCTATCTCCCCACCTTATCAGTGGAGGGCTCTCCAATCACATCACATCGCGTATATCACCCTTGAAATACAGATGATGTTACGGGGGTACTATAGACAGTAGCATTGGTATTATAAGTCAGAACCAAACATGATGTGTAAGCATAGCGAGATATATGCTTTCAAGGTCCATCTTGGTTTCTGAGTATAAACTACTATATTTATAGAATATAATTACTATGGCCCCCCGTGACAGAAGACCAGTCTTTTGAGGGGCGTCAAGACCGTTCTGTTTGACCTTATGATACTGTTTTTAGTGTAGGGGCGGTCGGTCAAGGGATCACACCGCGGTTTCCTAGTATAATGGCATGTTTGCTCTCCTTGCCTACATTTCACAGAAGAAAACGCGCACTTGACGGAGTTAAAGGACAGCGAGCGAATATGACAACGAGCGACCGCAACAAAATAAAAAATAATAATGTATTGCCGAGGCGACAGCAGTGGGGTATAATTATTTTTCCAGAACTCGCTGTTGTAAAATTTGGCCACGCGTGTTCGAATGGGGACATTCCTGCTGGTGCTAAACGACGTGCTTCCAAAATCCTCGGCTGTTTTGACGGTTTTGCATCATTCGTGGGCGAGTGAGCATGTAGCAAGTGGGCATGTAGAAAGTGAGCATGTAGCAAAGCGGAGGGTGGTAGCGGGGAGGAAGTGAGCCGAGAGATGGCGAGCAGCAGATTGGGCTACTGTTGTGTCAGTGTTTCGTTGTCCGTACCGCTGACGTTCTCGAAACCTTGGATGTCTGTACCCTTCATGGCGACGTTGATGACGATGCGTACCAGCTAAGCAGATAGCTCCTTCGTCTCCTTCAAGCACCGCCTTAGCTTGGCTTACGCCCAACGAAGGTCCGCGGGAGACAGTGGCTTAGGACTGGCGGCTGTCGTTGTCGCGGATGTTGATGAACTGTGCGACTGCGCCCGCTTCATCGGCATCCGTGTCGACGCCAACTGCGAGTCCTACGCCGTCGTCTCCCTTAGAGGCTCTGTTGGCCGTACGCTCAGCTGGGGGTGTGCTTGTAGTAGAGGCAGCAGCCACATGCTTATTATATAGCTGGTATACATCGCGGTGAAGGACGCGAACAATGCAGACGTGTAAAAGGTTCGAGAAAGTGAGTTGATGCGGACAACAAAAAACACGGACACAGCGGTAGGCTGGTCTGCTGGTCGCCCTCCCTCGGCCCACCCACCCCCCTCCGCTCCCTTGACCCCACTCCTCTCCGTCCACCCCGCCCACGGGTTATTATGGGCAAGGTGCAGCATGAGTAAGCAATACACCCGTAGTAAGCGCTAGAGTTTGTGAGCTATATAACTTCCTCTAAAACTCTTCGATACGAGGTTCGTATGAGTAGAGCGCGGTGAAAGGCAAGAAGCTAGCTGGTGCTGGGGCGAGTATGGCGGAAGATTAAAGAAAGTCCCGGTGCCTACTGGGCAAGGCCGTGGTGCAGCACGCGCTCTCACTGAAAGGACCATAGCGACCGAAGTAATGGAATCGATTTGATGGTATGGTAGCGATTACCGTGGTCGCAACTGTGGTGACAACGATACATGTATTTTGACGACGACGGTGTGTGTGTGTTTCAGGTGAACGGGCTCATCGAAAACTACCTCCGGTCAGAGCGAACGATAATTCTAGCTATCGTGCCAGCCAACCAGGATGTGGCAACCGTCGACATTTTGGAGCGGGCGAAGAAGGTACAGCAAAACATGACTATATTACTATTAATTCTGGCCGAGTGTCGTTTTGAGTCTACAAGTATAACTGCTGGGTTTCTTTTTGGAAGGTCCGTCTGCCCGTCTAGTGGTCTGTTTGTTGCTGAGAACAATTATGTTGCTAGTAGTGTCTCTCGGTAATGGCGTCACGATGGAAACATCGCCGTCGTGCTGTGCCGATATGCTGTGCCGTCATGCTGTGTCGTCATACTGTCTCGTCATGCTGTGCCGTCCTGCTGTGCCGTCATGCTGTGCCGCCATGTTGTGCCGTCATGCTGTACCGTCATGATGTGCCGCCATGCTGTACCGTCATGATATGCCGTCGTGCTGTGCCGCCATGCTGTGCCGCCATGTTGTGCCATCATGCTGTACCGTCATGATGTGTCGTAATGCTGTGCCGTCATGCTGTGCCGTGGTGGTGTGCCGTGGGCAACAGGTGGATCCGACAGGAAAACGAACGATTGGCGTGTTGACGAAGCCCGACCTCATCAATCCGGGCGGGGAGGCGGAAGTTTTGGAGGTCCTAAGCAACAACAGGAAGCCCCTTAAGCTAGGATACGTCATGGTCAAGGTATTAATATACTCTACCAGGTATACTGTATCACCATCGATGCAACATCCCAGCAGTATTAGTATTTCACAGAAGCATCACCCTATAAGTCCAGCAGTTTTCGCCTGTACACTATGTAGTACCCTTGACGACTCTCTGGTAGCTATTGAGCTATTGAGCTATTGAGCTATTGAGCTATTGAGCTGCGAGTATTGTGTCGTCGTTTGTCTAGCCCACCCGTATGTGTTGGCGGTAGCAGTAGGTAGCAGTACAGCAGTAGTGTAGCTTGTTTTATATCAATACCTGCTACTGCTGTAGGGGTTTTGGTTTTGTTTGGATGGTACGGGCGTCGTATGTACGTGTCCAGAAAAAGGCCTTGTAAGCAGCAGCACTATTAATATTACGACACTACTCGTATAGTAGCAGCGGCGGCATCATCAACATCGGTATCAGTGTCAGCAGCGAGATGAGTTTGATTTTGACACTGACATGTTTCGTGTTGTACAGCAGCACGTCTACAGCAGTGTTTACTATATTTGATGGTAACCGTATTAACATTTTCGTACACACGGCTTGTGTAGCAAGACGCACGCAGGGCGTAGACATGGAACTCCAGTGTAATGTAATGGCGCAGACCACCTATATACTTGCTTTGCGTGGTGTTTGATTCATTGAGTGGGCGTGTTTGCAAGGTCCACCCTAAGATAGACACTTGCCTCTTTACATCGCATCTCATCACATCGCATCTCGTTGCACCTCACATCCGTCTCATATCGTCTCGTTTCGTCTCGTCTCATTTGATGTGGTGGTGTAATACCTCTTGTCGCCGCAGAACCGCAACCAGCTGCAGCTGAAGGAAGGTGTCTCTCTTAAGGAGGCCCACGATGCCGAGATGGACTTCTTCGGATCACACAATGTCTTCAAAAAGGTGTGACCGTCGCCGAGGTGGCTAGAAAATACTATGAATAATATGAGTAGTATTATTCATAGTATACGGTGTCCGCCTCCATACACTACGTAGTAGAATATTCATTAGATACCCGCGCAGGCGTAAGTTTAATCTGTCTTGTGAGCGCGGACTAGATTATGGCGACAAGTTATCACGACAACATCAGCCGGGTCTGTTGCTTATTTCTTCCGTACTTGTTGCTTTCTCGTGTTTTGTTTTGTTTCACTCATTCGGGCTGCATTATTACCCTCGCCAGGTGATGTGGCAGTAGCCAATGAGCATGCCCGAGTTCGCACCGATGTATGTGATGACGCCATGGGCTATTCGGGGATGATAATGCTGGTACCGCTCATAGCCTATCTACTTGTATTTAGAGTTGCGTCATTGTTGCAATATTACCAGTAGTACGTACTATCATAGAGTAAAAGGGTTTGCATGAAGGAGGAGGCGGGGTGGGGGTACCAACATTTTGATGTTGTGTCGAGATACCCAAAAGCAAGAACTAAGTTTGGTCTGTTACTGCTGTCGTTTGCTGGGTGCTGCCATGTGTTGTCTGGTGTGTTGTGTTGTGTTGTGTTGTCTGATGCCGTGCGGTGCGGTGTGATGTGATTTGGGATTTGCCGTGTGGTATGCTGTGGTGTGGTGCGGCAGGTGGACAAGTCCTGCCTGGGGGTGGAGTCGCTGACGAAGCGTCTGGTGAGCCTCCTCACGGTCCGCATCAAGGACGCCCTCCCCAACATGAAGTGGGAGTTGCAGGAGAGCTTGTGTGAGTGCTTCCATCTCTTCCACCTCTTGGCCCTGAGGGCAAAGCTTTAAACTACAGCGATGTGTTTCCCATACTAATTCCAAGTGTTAGTGCCTTCGTCTCCAAAAACGTGGGCACTTTTTTTATCATACCTATAACATACCATAGAGGAGTTCACATAACCAGCGCTTTTTTTTCTTCGTTCTTGATTCTATATAAACTGATATATAACTGTAGTGCCGTGCGCAGCCAACCCTACACGGACCAAGGGTTCCCTCTAAACTTAAATAACTACAGTAGTTCCCTAGTTCCGGTAAGCATGGTTGGAAATCGATGCAATATCTACTTCTGTGAATCATGTTTTGCCCGCTGCCCGCAGTGCCTGTACTCCCAACATACATTACAGTAGTTGAGCATTAAGCTGGCATTCCGTGGAGTGGACGTGTTGGTGCCTCATCCTTGTCGCCTGACGATAATAGCTGCTGGTTGTCGCCACGTAGTTTTTTTTGTGAACAAAAAATACCTGGTGTTGCTTCTTTCTTTTTGGTGTGCTGTCTCAATGCATCGTTTGCATGTGTTTGTTTTGATGTGCGCCTGTGGTCTTATTGCATCGTTACGCGTTCTTTGGTGGTGTTGCTGGTATTGTTTCTTGCAGCGGAAGTGGAGCGAGACCTGATTCCGCTGGCACAGCACGCCCCTCGCAAGTTCGCTGATAAGCTGAAGACTCTGGTGCAACTCATAGGGGCGTTTTGCAGGGTTCTCAGGAGCAGCATCAAGGTACGAGGTACACCGTTGGACTTTCCTGGTACCTGGTAGTATTTATGGCGGATAGCCGCGCCTGCGTTGGATGCATGTCCCGCTGTATTGGCGGTCGCTTTGTTTCCTTAGAGCGCGTCTGGTGTACATGCCGGTATGGTATCGGTTAGCGCTGTTGGTAGATATTCCGATTTCGCCATACAGCATTCATGCCGACGACGCCAAATGTGGGACGGTAGTCCCGTAGCAGGTAGGTACCAGGTATGGTATTGTTTTTGTTCAGGCTTGGGTGTGGAGACACACCTATGTACCGTAGGTGGCTTGTGTCGCGTTACCACACGCTCGGGGGTCAGCAGCGAAAGCTGTAATAGAGTGACCCAGCCGAGGGGACTGGATGGCCTTGAAGGGTTTTAGTGACAGTGAGGCGGTACGACCTAGGGAATAGGGACCTGATGTCCACAAATAGATTGATATCAGAGTACTGCTGCTGTGCACGTGCACGTTTCGAACAGCCCGTTCACTGCTGATGTAGTGGAGGAAATTAGAGCGGTAGCCTCTAGCAGCTTTTTTTGTTGTTATATTTTGAGAAAAGCAGCGCCATGTACACGCCGACACCGTGTACGTAGCACTTACTTTTTAGCCTGATATTGATGTTCGTCTTTGGCTCACTGCTCGTGACACTTTGTGCACGCGCGTTCCCTTTTCGTACGACCCCAAATGTTGTTTTCCTGTGGTGCAACAGGGAGAGTACCGGGATCCTTGCCTCAACACGCACCCTGAACTGAGAATCAGGTCAGCTGCCTGCGTAAAAAAAGGAAATGTGTTTTGTGTTATTTGCGTGATGTTGAATGTGGTATTCTAGTTTTTGGAATTAGTGTAGCCGTGGTCCTATTGTCTATCGTACTGAAACCCTTACGCCGAGGGAAAGAAAAAGAAGAAAATATGTCTACATACACCTATATATACGAATGTGATGGGTTGGTCGATATGTCGATCCGGCAAACTTGTTGACAACAAGTTTGCAGATCCGTGTCGCAGCTTGGCGCAGTAAGCTCGTTCGGCGAGGGTTCGCTGCCGTGTATTTTTCAGTTGTTGGTGTCGCCGTACAGTCAGTACAAGCGGTCTTACAGTCTTCTCTCGTGACGGCTCACTGCGGCCGCAGCTCTCTATAAATTGTCCCACGATGATAACTCTTGACCTACATTATTCACAGTCGGGTATCAAATCATTCAATCGGTCGAACTCACAGCTCGCGTGGGTGTAATCGTTTTATTGGAAACACGTTTCTACAGAGTATGCGGCAGCAAGAGATGCAGCAAAACTGCCACGATGTTTGCGCGGCATACGTGAGAAAATGGTTTTGCTGGAATTCGTGTAAGACTGACTCACCCTGCTTCGCTTCACGTTTCAACTTTCAGCCTTACCCAAACTGCAGTAGTTTTGTTTTCACGTGGTGTCGCGTAGTGTACAGGAAACTTACGTTTGGTTGCTTGGGGTCGCTTCTGTTTGGTTACTGTTGCTGTGGTGCCCGCCTCGTTGTATGCATTACTCAATACAGTGTTAATAACGCTATAATATTTCGACATGATTCATGAGGCCATCATTAGATTGTTACTTATTTCGAGCAAATGCTATTTTCTAGTGGCCACCGTGCCAAAAAAAAGTAATATTTAATCGCTTTCTTCGAGCTGGCTGAAGCCGATTCTACGACCGCCGGACCGAGACTCTTCTAGAACATTCTCCAAACCCACCAATCCAACCAACGCACACTAGTTGTCGACAGTTACAAATAGCCTGCTGAGCGAAATCCAATGATATGATAACATTATAACGACGCTTATTCTATATGTTTTGCATCCTTGATATGGTTGTTGCGCATGCGTTGTGGTGCTGTTCTGAGTGGTATCTTGTCTGTGCTGCTGGTTTGTTGTTTGGTGTTCAGGTCTGTCGTGGACCGAGCGTTCCGAGAGATGCAGCATGGCATCGCCTCGCTCAACCCAGGCTTCGAGCACCCCGACTTCCCGAAGGTTCTGCAGGACCAGCTCAAGGCGCACAGGTACTTGCTGTGTTGTTAACGGTAAAGCCGAGCTGGCTGTAGAGCTGCGTATGCATATTTTGTGTGCGTTTTAGGCGATGTTGGTGGCGCGACTGTGTTACGCGTGATTTGCAGAGGATCTACTTAAGTATGGCTACTCTGCGCGATGTTGAATGTTGATGGTCCTCAGCTTGTCCGTGTTGTTGCTGGCCTGTTGCTGGTTAAGACAAACGCCACCCTGTTTCCACCAAACCCCTCTAACTGTATACCCTGGTACTATTAATAGATACCTGGTATATATATATACGTATACTGTAGTTTTATCAATAGTCGATGAGTATTGTAGTTATGGAGTTTTTAACGCATTTTCGATTGGTCTATTATGCGTATATTCGCTCTACGAAGTATAGCCTATTGGCTTGCACATGGAAAGTAAATTTGAGTGTAGGCCACTTTATGATAGTGTAAATATTGCGGTGCAACAAACCTGGTGCCTAGCATGTTTTGTTGTTGCTACGATACTTGCATACCAGGTAGGTTTCAACTCGTAAGCATTGCTTAAGTAGTGCAGTCTCGTATTCATGCTGTTGGGGTATGCGGTGCCGTCGTTTGTACGGAGTATGGCGTACGGTGCTGCTGCTGCTACTGCTGGTGCTGCTACTGGTGCTGCTGCTGCTGCTCCGTTTTTTTTGCCTGCCTTGCGTGACATGTGTCTTAATATTTCCTAAACATATCCTGTACATTTGTTGTGTGTGTGACAGGGGTCGAGAGCTATGCGGCATCGTGAACAGCCAGTTTTTCTACATCTTCATGCTGCAACAGGTACTTTTCGAGATATATCATATGTGATGTCGCGTAATTTTGCGGCGCCCTTGCCTGGTCAACAACGGTTAGAAATATATTAATAGGCGGGCGCCCTTGCCTGATTGGGCGTTCTACCGAAAACATGCGAATAGCGGGTATAAAGCTGGAACGAAGCTGTGGCATTGAATCTGATAATCTGATAACATGATAAAACTTTTAACACGTCGGACAGATGATCTATCTATCCACAGATCATCTACATCATATACATCATCTGCAGATACATGATCTAGATCATTTAAATCCTAGCCTGCAGTTAAGATATGATGTGCAGGATATGCTTATAATAGTACAGATCCAACGGAGGAAACCTGCAACGCAGGAAGCATGCCCTAGATCATGAAGATGCAGATTATAGGCTACTGTTGCCGAGTAGGGTTAGGCTACTGTAGATCATACAAGACCCAATATTTAACTGCCTTGAAAGACCTAGATCACTAAGCGGGAATGATATGCATGATCGGTATGATCTGTATGATCTGTATGAGGTGTGCAGATTTATGTTTATACGTACCGGTGGTGTATGAAAGTATAGTGTACGTTGGTGTTGCGGCAGCTTGGCAGTGCTTGGCAGTGCTTGGCAGTGCTTGGCAGTGCTTGGCAGTGCTTGGCAGTGACGGTGCTCTCTCTTGTAACGGGAACATCAAAAAGGCTCCCCGAAGAGTTTCGTGGCTTGCCTTGACGAAAACACTGTGTGAGATGGCTGTCTTGACCATGGCATGGCCAGTACTGCTGTACAGACGTCTACAGACGCATGCACCTCGATGCTTGTTTTGTTTTATATTCCACACAGCACCATGGTAGTGTCTGTTTTTTTAACGTGGTTTGCTGGTTATTATGCCCAACGAGAGCTCGTGGCGTGATGTGACAAAACGCACGCATAGAAACGTGGACACCTTGATGTCCCAAGCGAAGCTCTCTGCTTTTGAAGGTAATTTGCTGATTTCTTGTTTTTCTCGACCCCAACTTTTGTGGCGTGATGCAATGTACTCGCAATGATGGAATGATGGAATGGACAGGTGGAGAGGTTCAGACCTGTGGTGGAGACTTGCCGTAACCTGTGCTGCAACAGTCTTCTCAACATCGCCGTCAGTCTCATCAGCGAGGTACGGCACCATACGGCACCATACGGCATCAGAGTTTGGATAAAAACGATTGCAGGCCGTTCTTATCGAAAAAATAACTGGTGCTAACTTCTTTTCCTTAATTTTTTCAGGGCGGGGGTTGTTTCCTGCTGATCTTTTGCGCTTATATTTCCGGACAGAGTGGTGTTTACTTAACTTTGTGACAAGCTTGTGTCTGACCCTCGACAACTTGACAACCGTATGTACCAGGTACGCGACACCAATTATTAACTGATTAATAAAAACATAACATATTTTGGCGGAGGCTCAAGTTGTGGATTTGTTACAGTATCTGTTACAGTAGGCCACAGTATGTGACGCGAGGTGGGCTGTACTACTTGTTGTGCACTAATAATAGTTTCTAGTTCCAACCAATGCGCCACCCACAGGGTGGACTTTTGGGCGGGTTTCCACAGCTGACTATTGCCTGAACCTATTGTGTATCGTGTAATCGTGATATGGTGTATACGGATGGCTACGCATTGTTGGCTGCTGCCGGCGTTTGTAAGAGGGCAAGAAGGGGTCAACACCGAACAACTATTAATATTAATAGCATTAATAGTAGTCAAAGAAGTATTCATAGGCAAATAGGTGGTCAAACCATACAGTATGTAACATGTAGCAGGACGAAGAAGGACAGACGCTGGCGCTTCAGACTCGATGGGCTCTTGTGTTTCGGGCAAAAATCCGTACCACTAGGTACCGACATATAAGGACCGCTTGGATGACGTGTTTATACTTATCATTAGTATACAAACTGTCCTTATATTTGGGGACAGAGTGCTACTGTATGTGCTCTATGTGCTGTTTGCGCCGTACATCCTGGCGATAGCTGTGCAGCCATATGGCGCTCATCGCTGCCTAGGGACGGTTTACTGCTTATCCTTACTGTAGCTACCTGGCACCCGTTGCAGAGGAGCTGTTGGTGCTGCTGCTCTCTTCTTTGGTGTGGTTTACACAAGCTGAATTTATTCCTATATGAGTATATCGTGTGTTTCGTTGGTGTCTTGAATTACTACTGCTGTAGTATGAGTTAATTACTTGTTTGGCGTTGTATCGTACCTGGTGGGCGTTTGTGAATGTGTTAAGCGGGGGCATATACATGTAATATACTGTGTATAGACCAACTGTTAATATTAATAAATACCATGTGGTTCGCTGTTTGGGATGATCAGGTGGCACCTCAATACCCACGATTGCAGCAAGCGTTCCAGCGGATAATAGAGACCACGGTACCAACCATGGCAGAAGAGCTGCAGCCCGAACTCGACCAGCTCTTCGACAAAGAGAAGAACCCCTTCACCGAGAACCAGGTATGCTATTTAATATTAGATGTTAGAGGTACTCCCTGCTCTGCTATGTTATGCTATGCTATGCTATGCTTAGCTATGCTATGCTATGCTATGCTATGCTATGCTCAGCTATGCTATGCTATGCTATGCTATGCTATGCTATGCTATGCTATGCTATGCTATGCTATGCTATGCTATGATATGCTATGCTATGCTATGCCATACTATCCTATGCTTTGCTATGCTATGCTATGCTATGCTTAGCTATGCTATGCTATGATATGCTATGCTATGCTATGCTATGCTATGCTATGCTATGCTATGCTTAACTATGGTCTGTTTGTGTTTCTATTCCGGAGGGAGGATCATAGTAAATAGGACCAAATATTGTTTATAAAAGTACAGTAGGGAAATGTATAGGTTTTTGGGTGTACCGCAGGTCCTATTTACTAGTGTTAGTAGTGTTTACTAGTGTTAACCCTAATAGTGGGTCCCGACTTTGCAGGAAGGCGCCATGCCGTTCAATTTTGCCAGGCTGAAGGGTGATGACCGTGATACCTAATGCTGATCATGGTGCCTTACGTCGTGATTTTGATGACTTTGATTGCTGCAGCGGTGCTTGCCAGTAAGACGACGTTTACGCTGAATGTTTGTAACTTTTCTGTCCTCTTCTCAGGAAGTTTTTCTGTACGTGTGCCTGTGCTCGACAGGGCAAGCCGGCATCGATAAGACGTTTGGTCATGACGTCTGGCAGGCTCCATAGATCATGTTGTACCTGGTGCTATCGTACAATAACTATCTACGTATACCATTATACCATTATACCATACCTACTCGTCGGTCGATATAGCATCTGTCCATATCATACATCATACGTGTGTATCGCTAGAGTACCTGTCCATATGGTTGACATGTGATATTCTTGTTATCCCTCTTGTGCCATCAGGACCTGGTGGAAGCGATCAATCAAGTCAGGTTCGAGCGGTTCGACAGGGTTTTGCACCAGGTGCTTATGACACACCAATAGCTCATCAATAGCATATGGCAGCGGTTGGTGTCGGTGTTGAGGGTGGTGTCAATGTTTGCGGCGTATGATATATATCATGGATGCTATGGGCCTGTTTCGTGTTTCGTTAAGGTTGCGTTTTGCCCAGCCCTGTGACGATCCGCTGCAACTTCCTACACTCGTATAATGGTTGATTTTTTTGTTTTGGGTTCATATGTGTGTATCATCCCGTAGTATCTGCTTCCAACAGTGGACCGTCGTTGACCAACGCCAGTGTTGGGTGCCTCGCTGCTGACTGGTTATCTGTAGATGCTGTTTTTGCTCTATATGTAATACGGGGTTAGTTTCCACGTCGAATGTTGCTTGCTCTTATGTATCATACGTACGCTGTTTGTCATGTGTGTGGTGTTTTTTAGGTGCTGGTGGAAGCAGGCGATGGGCCTCCCAACGGTGGAGACGCGTCTGATGTTAAGCCGCTCAAGGAGTGGGTCACCTACAACCTAGGACAGGTAACAAACATTAACATTGCACATCATCTACAGATACATCATCTACAGATTTATACCTAGATCATCTACAGATAGATCATCTACAGATAGATCATCTACAGATAGATCATGTACAGATAGATCATGTACAGATAGGTATAGGTAACCTGCCGCTGTGAGAGGTTGCGCAGGATCTGTGTAGTACTAGACAGTACAGATCCAACGCAGAAATAATGCCCGAGAACATTCAGGTTATGCAGGTTATGCAGGTTATGCAGGTTATGCAGACAATGCAGACTATACGCCTCCCGCCCGGCAATACGAGCTAGATAGAGTAGGCAGTAGGTCATGCAGATCATACAAATGAGGAATACATCTGCCCTGACATATCTAGATCGTGATGTAGGAATCGATTATCTATCTGATCTATCTGATGTATCTGTAGATGATCTGCCTGAGGTGTGAAACATAACATTGTGACTACGACGTCATGGGCGCAGGCAAGCACCTGTCCATGGACCGCCCGGCAAATACGAACGCACCAGTACGTACGAAATTTCGTTTGTTGCAACCATATCCGTTGGTATGAAAATGATGACTGTTGATATCTACGATGTCGAAGAGAACCGCTTCTTTCGTGACGATCTGCGCGGACCTGAGCATCACACTGGCTATGATCATGCTTGCTGCCCGCAATCATATTATCAATAGTATTGAGAGTCTCCTTGTTTTTTCGTAGGTGTTTCTTACCGTTTTGCTTCCTGGCCCCCGTTGTTGCCTTGTTGGCTTGTTGGCTTGTTTTGCATGGTGTTGCAGTGGTTCCGGTTCGCACACGGGGCGAACCCAACCTCGAAAGTGGAAGACATGAGCACCATTTTGCAGGTGAGAAGCACTATTGTTGCTGCTTTTGGCAGCTTTCGTGGGCTAAATTGTTCCCAGGTACTTGTTTTGATCAGTTTTGATGAGTTTTCTTGGGACACATGAGTATAGTGGGACCAAATTGACACATGAGTATAGTGGGGTTTGCTTTGGTTGTGCGTAGCATGCGTGCAGAAGGTTACCGTCGTATTGAGTTGGCTGGCGATGCCCAGGGTTATACAGGACCCGAAGCCCATTTTGTACCTTGGAACGGAACGAACGACGGCGCGAATAAATCTCGTTCCGTTCCGTTCCGTTCCGTTCCGTTCTATCCGTAGGGTTAAGACACGTCCTTAACCGCGCCAGTCACCGGTTGCGCCAATCTCCGTTCGCACGACATCATATATGGTGGTATTCTTTAGTGGCGTGATCATTACTTGTATGTTTTACGAGGTACATGATAGCATGCTGTGCCATTCTGGAGCGAGGCACTCCCTTGCCAACAATGGAGCCTCGACAATCGTACGACTATAGTCCAAACCGACCAATCACCTACCTGAGCAGCCGACCAATCAACCGAGCCGAGCCACCCCCGCCAATCAATCAATCAATCAATCAATCAATCAATCAATCAATCAATCAATCAATCAATCAACCAATCGATCAATCAATCAATCAATCACTCAAAACTTCTTGTTTGGGACTTGAGCGAGCGTGCCTCGTCCGTCATCGTGATCATGATCGTTCGCTGGCACTTGCTCGACGTCCTCCGCCACCCTTAACGTGAAAACTGTGCCACTGCTGTGCCACTGCTGTGTCCGTGTCCACGTTATGGGGATTGGGTGTCATTTACAGGCGTACTGGCGCGTGACCTCCAAGCGTGTTGTAGACAACGCCTGCATGTTGTTGGAGTCCTCGTTTTTCGGCGACGTCGTGGACCGCCTAGAGACCCAGCTGCTGGCCCTGACCCAAGAGATCTCTTTGGAAGAGAACCCCAAGCAGGCGGCCTCTAAGAAGGAGGAAATGGGGTGGCAACAGCCGCAGCTGGGCATTTTCAACGTGAGACGCGCCCCCCTTCCCCCCCCCTCCCTGCGTTGCTGTCTGGGCTTGATATGTTTAGGTGTCTGTGCTTGGATCGGAGCTGTCTGTGCTTGGGATTTTTAGCTGTCCGTGCTTAGTTTGAGCGTTATGTGCTTCGTCCGCGTCGCTTTGAGTGTCCCTATTCGCCTATTCGTATCCTGTCCGCAAGTTATCTGCCGCTCGCCGTTAACATTTTGGCTTCTACGTTCACCGTTCGATCTGACCCCGAGTCTGAAACCAATAGGTATGATAGCTGTGAGTTGCGGCACATTTTGGCATGTTCTTCTTCGAGCCCTAACCTGTGCCGTTACGGGGGGACCATAGTAATACATAGTAAGACATAGTAAGACATAGTAAGACATAGTAAGACATAGTAAGACATACTTGTTGTTGTTGTTGTCTTCACATTAAAAACCGTGCCGGTCTCTCTATCCAGTACCTCCATCTGTCCGTACTAATCCAACACTTGACACGGTCGATTCCCGTGGTCACAGGCTAACTTACCCAAAAAAGGTATACTGAAATAAAAGTGGAACCCGAAGGGTCCGCAAAGCGACCAAAGCCAGTCAAAAACAGATAGTCTGGAGCCCTCCGCTCCCCTCTACACGCTATGTGAAGGTAAAAATAAAAATGGAAAAGTCAACATCACCAATCGGGGGTACACGCCCCCTGATTCTATCTTGGTGCCCCTATAATGCCGGGGTGTTCCGTGCCGGGTTCACGCCGGTCAGGCAAACAAATCGAGTCCTCCACCCCGATTATAAACGCAGACATGACATACTAATACATACTAATACATACTAATACATAGTAAATAGGACCAACTATTGTTAGTAAAAATAGGGAAAGATACTGTTTTTTGGGTGCACCGTAGGTTCTGTTTACTATTAGTAGTATTACTAGTATTTACTATGGTCTCCCGTAATAGTAATAGGTATTTCTGGGGCATTTTTGGTGTTGTGCTGGCGACGTGTGACGGTGTGTCGTGTGCCCCAACGGGGCCTGTACATGGTACTACTATTAACAGTACTGATGTTACTTGTGAGATCTCGTTCGCTATGCGTTCGGATGCGCATCTTGTGTAGTGTATCTTGTACCAGGTAATCTTGTACCAGGTATATTGTGTTCGTACCTGGTGGCGTCTTTTGTGCCACACCTGGTATAATATGATGCGAGGTACATCTTGCACTACAGCAGTGGTTATCTTGTATTTTGTGTATTAAGTCTTCTATCTTGTATCATACCTGTTGTATATCTTGTACCAGCATCTGGTATATATGTCATGCCGTACCACGTACATTCTGCATTTTGCCTTGGATCTCAGGAGGACGCGGCGCTTGTGGAGAAGCGGTCGTTCCTGCTCATGCGCCAGCAGAGGTTGAAAGCTGCGTTAGGCAAGATCGACGACTTTGCTCCCGACGTGCTGGCAGTTTCGAAGTGAGTCTTGAGGTATTCGAGTGTCAAGAGTGTTGGACGCCGTTTCTACCAGTAGCTTCCGGAGCGGAGCGCCTTCTTAAACAAGAGACTTGGGGAATTGATCATTTTTGTTCATTTTCTTTTCGGATGACACGAGGGGCAGGAAAGAGTGCTTTAAGACTCGTGCTTGCTCACTACCGGTATGCGGCACGCACAAATGTTCGTCATGCATATATAGACCTATAGTATTAATAGTAAGTTTGACCTGATATGTTTTTTCACACGTATTTATAGCAGTGTATGAAGTAAAATAGACAAGTTTGAAAATTACGCAGAAAGTTGAACAGTACGTAGAAACTGAATAGTGATATACGAAAGGACGACTTGACCGTTTCCATCGTGTTTGGCAGCAGAGGTTTGCCCCAAGCTTGCCCCCCCCCCCCCAGGTTGGGTTGGCGTCGGTTGGCAACGACGCTGTAAAACACGCCACTCGCTGCGTGAGCTAGACAACCAGGGTGCCGTTTTTTTTGTTATTTTTTTTTGGCGGTCACCAAAGCTGGTGGTCGAGTAGATCATTTGTGCGGGGTGGAGAACCTTTGTTCCGCACAAGGGGAATGGTCGTATCACGTAGTGTTAATATGGTAAGGCGTCCGCGAGGCAGTTACATAGTAAAACCCATTGCTGTCTCCGGAAGTGGCCACACCAGAAATTATATTAACTCATTGAAGCTGTCGTCCATATGCAAGTCCGCCTCAGAGGCGGTTCTTAGCAGGATGCAGCTCACCCTCCATGCGACTCTCCCAATACCTCACGGCGTTTCGCGCTTGGTGCAAGCAATGTCTGCCTGGTTGGTGAAAACCCAACGCGCTCCGTCCCGGCATTGTAGGGTTGCGAGGGTCTATGGTCATATGACTACGGCCGTGCACAACATGAGTACACCCCCCCCCCCCCCCCTTGCGCCGCTTCCAGGTGGGCGTGCCGAAATCGATCGCCCTTAACTTGACGGTGCCGGAGCTTGTGACGGCCTTCAACGTGGAGGAGATGGCCCAGCTTGTCGCGAAAGGGCCGCTGGAGCACCCGGGGGCAAGGTACACATCATACATGCCTGGTACAATATAGACCNTTTTTTTTGGCGGTCACCAAAGCTGGCGGTCGAGTAGATCATTTGTGCGGGGTGGAGAACCTTTGCTCCGCACAAGGGGAATGGTCGTATCACGTAGTGTTAATATGGTAAGGCGTCCGCGAGGCAGTTACATAGTAAAACCCATTGCTGTCTCCGGAAGTGGCCACACCAGAAATTAAATTAACTCATTGAAGCTGTCGTCCATATGCAAGTCCGCCTCAGAGGCGGTTCTTAGCAGGATGCAGCTCACCCTCCATGCGACTCGCCCAATACCTCATGGCGTTTCGCGCTTGGTGCAAGCAATGTCTGCCTGGTTGGTGAAAACCCAACGCGCTCCGTCCCGGCATTGTAG
This sequence comes from Saccharina japonica, assembly GCA_008828725.1. Taxonomy (NCBI): domain Eukaryota; class Phaeophyceae; order Laminariales; family Laminariaceae; genus Saccharina; species Saccharina japonica. The sequence goes on from MEHQ01002044.1 coordinate 257,946, forward strand.
GGATGCGAGGGTCTATGGTCATATGACTACGGCCGTGCACAACATGAGTACACCCCCCTCCGCCCCCCCGTGGCGGCGCAAGAGACGAGAAGACCCCGCATGCTGTGTAACTGGTACTTTTTTTTAATCGCCCCCTCCCTGAAAAACGCCGTCTACTTTCCTTTTAAAAAAAACTCTTTTTTTTCTCCCCCCGTGCGATGCGGTTGCGACAACCGATGAAATCGCTGGTTTTGGCATTGATTGATAAAAGGCGACTAGGCGGAGACGATCGGCCTGCGGTTCCTCGGGGGGGCGGAGGCACCGGCCGCAGCGGATCAAGTGCCGGTGCGAGCGCCCTTCGAACAGAAGACGCTCCTCCCCAAGGTCAGACAGTGTTACCAGTTAGGTCAAACAGTGTTGCCAGTGTCAGTGTTACCAGTATGGCCGGACAGTGTTACCAGTAAGGTCAAACAGTGTTGCCAGTGTCAGTGTTAAGGTCAAACAGTGTTGCCAGTGTCAGTGTTTCCAGTATGGTCAGACAGTGTTACCAGTGTTGTCAGACAGTGTTACCAGTGTTGTCAGACAGTGTTACCAGTAAGGCCAAACAGTGTTGCCAGTGTCAGTGTTACCAGTATGGCCGGACAGTGTTACCAGTAATGTCAAAACAGTGTTGCCAGTGTCAGTGTTACCAGTATGGCCGGACAGTGTTACCAGTAAGGTCAAAACAGTGTTGCCAGTGTCAGTGTTACCAGTGTTGTCAGACAGTGTTACCAGTATGGCCGGACAGTCTTACCAGTAAGGTCTAACAGTGTTGCCAGTGTCAGTGTTACCAGTAAGGTCAAACAGTGTTGCGAGTGTCAGTGTTACCAGTGTTGTCAGACAGTGTTACCAGTAAGGTCTAACAGTGTCACTACCAGTGTCGCTCGCTTTCTTGACGTACAAGTTTTTTTTTGTTTCTGTGTCACACAAACACATCAAGGTGAAAACCGGTATGTTAAATGTCATACCTATGGGCCGAAATATACGGACTGTTTGTCCATTCCAAAGGGTTTGATATTTGGGAACGTAGTACTTGATATTAATGTGTTGTGGGCGCGGTACGTTGTGGTTGACGAACGAAGACACCAAACGTTAACAAAAGCGTGCGTCGTAGGCTGTGATTAGCGGTAGTAAGGTGAATGCCGTGTGCGCTGAGTGGGTGGGTGATGTTTTTTTTCTATGAGAGGTGCCCCTTGTGCCCATGGAGCAAGAGCCAGCGTGTGCACTGGCGGGCGTCATGCGCGAGGTGTTACAGAGGTTTCTCGGTTTAAGGGTTAAGTTCGGCGACAGACCACGGATTCCCATTCAAAACATGGATGCCAAAAACTCGTTAAGGCACTGACACTGACAACACTGTCGTGAGCGCGCCAGAGGGCTAGATGGCTGGATTTTGGGTGGGAGAGTGCGATGCCCCTCGCGGTGGAAGCGTACTATGAGCTATAACAGTGCTAACAGTGCTAACAGTGCTAACAGTGCTAACATTGCTTCAACGCCCTAAATCCACTATCACGGGGGGCATACTAAAACACATACTAATACAATACATACTAATACACTAATACATAGTAACACATACTAATGCATACTACAGTAATACATACTAATACATACTAATACATACTAATACATACTAATACACTAATACATACTAATACATACTAATACATACTATTAATAATATATACTAATACATACTAATACATACTAATACATACCACTCTGTACCGAATTATAAGCACCGTTTTGATTGAATATTAATGTGTAAAAGGCTCTTATATTTCGGGACAGAGTGGTAGTAAATAGGACCAAATATTGCAAAGGCAAGTTCGGTAGGGTATACCGGTACCGGGGGTATATTTGTTGCGCGTAACGAACTTACCGAAGTGTCGGGTATCGGTATTGAAAAAGTACCGAACTTACCGAAGTGTCCGGTACCGGTATTGAAAAAATACCGAACTTACCGAAGTGTCGGGTACCGGTATTGAAAAAATACCGAACTTACCGAAGTGTCGGGTACCGGTATTGAAAAAATACCGAACTTACCGAAGTGTCGGGTACCGGTATTGGAAAAATACCGAACTTACCGAAGTGTCGGGTACCGGTATTGGAAAAATACCGAACTTACCGAAGTGTCGGGTACCGGTATTGGAAAAATACCGAACTTACCGAGTGTCAGGTACCGGTATTTACCGAGGAAATACCCCCGGTATACTTCGGTACGTACCCTTGTTACCGAACATACCCTAAAATAAATGTGTAGGTACTTGTAGCAACAGCAAACAGATGGCGGCGCCAATGACGGAGAAAATGACATTGCTGCCGCCGCCATCCCAACCACGTATAATAGCAATCGGAAGCACGGTTAGCAGCAGTAGTACCAGCCCCAGCAAGAGCAACAACAGAACACAGTAGCAGAGGGGCAGAAGCAGCAGCTCCAACTTGGGCAATGCGCTGCTGCTGTGGGCTCTACTGTATATTTGATACAGTTCACGCGTACCACTGCCATCGAGTGCTACGCTTGAAGCCCGTTCTATACCCCAATCTCCCAACGTCGAAGCTCGGCATACAGTTTAGATCATCGGCCACCTCGCGTAGTGCTGCTGCAGCTGCTGCTGGTACATCACTGTTTGAATACAATTAGAGCAGCGATGGATTCGAGATGTCGCGTTGAAGTCCGTACATAGGATGCATGATACGAGTACTTTATCAGGTGAGTAGTCGGAGCTTCTCGCACTACACGAGGCTGCGCAGAGCGTGCCATAGCACCGCCTCGGCGGCGCCTCGAACCCCACCGGCGCGACTTGGTGATAATATTATCTATCCTTTCGTTCCGTACTCTCAGCGATTGTTATGTTGTGTCTGCAGCCGTTCATGGTGGGTGTGAGATGAGTGCGTTGTGTCACCCCAAAGCCAAGGACCAGATGGATACATGAATGTAGAGAAGACTGCTGCTGCTGCCACAAATAAACACCAGGTACCTTGTACAATGTCATAATGTGTGTCCGTATTGCATACATACCCGATTCCCCGGTATCGAGGCCGCACCGATCACCGCCGGTATTGTGGTCGAGGGTATACCGGTACCCGGGGTATGTTCGGGTATGCGTACCGAACTTACCGAAGTGTCGGGTACCGGTATTGGAAAAGTACCGAACTTACCGAAGTGTCGGGTACCGGTATTGGAAAAGTACCGAACTTACCGAAGTGTAGGGTACCGGTATCGAAACAATACCGAACTTACCGAAGTGTCGGGTACCGGTATTGAAAAAGTACCGAACTTACCGAAGTGATCGGTAGGGTATCGAGCCCGGTACCGAACAAATACCGGTACCCCCGGTATTGCGGTCGAGGGTATACCGGTACCTGGGGTATATTTGGGCGGGCGTACCGAACTTACCGAAGTGTCGGGTACCGGTATTGGAAAAATACCGAACTTACCGAAGTGTCGGGTACCGGTATTGAAAAAATACCGAACTTACCGAAGAGTCGGGTACCGGTATCGAGGCCATACCGAACTTACCGAAGTGTCGGGTACCGGTATCGATGCCATACCGAACTTACCGAAGTGTCGGGTACCGGTATTTACCGAGAAAATACCCCCGGTACAGTTCGGTACGTACCCTACCGAACATACCTTTGAAATATTGCTAGTGATAATAGGGAAAATATGTTTTTTGTTTTTTTTCGTGTACCGTAGGACTAGTATTAATACAGTACCTGCTAGCTTTTTGGCGTGGGGGCTGTCCTTGTTTTGCGCTCTGCGGTTCCTTCGCGACCACTGTTATCATAAGGCTATTAATAGCAGCAGCAATGGCTGGAGCACCATATTGATAGTAATGTTTTGGTATACGTGCTTGGTGTGCAAAACGTGTCTGGTGATCGATAGATAAAGCGTACCTATCGGCTTGCTCTCGATAGATAACGCGTACCTATCGGCTTGGTATTGAGGGCACGCACCAGCAGACCAGGCAGTTGCTTGCTTGCTTGCTTGCTTGCTTGCTTGCTTGCTTGCTTGCTTGCTTGCTTGCTTGCTTGCTTGCTTGCTCTCGGCGTCTGGTGGCCCTTTGTTGGATGTTTAGTGCGGGCGAGCTTCTGACAAAACATGTTTTAATGTTGCATGCGGACTTGCGAGCTTTTGAAAAACACGTTTTTAGTGTTGCAGACTCTCACGCCGTCGGCTGATGTTACACCTGGTATACTTGAAAAAAAATAAAAAAATAAACAGGCTTTAACAAGCACCTTGGGTGACAAAAGTACATGTCAAGGGCACGGCGCAATAACTCAGTACGTACGTAGCTGAAGCGTATTGCCTTTTTTTTGTGTGTTACCCGCGGCAGGCGGAGACCACGTTCGGTCTTTTAAGATGGACCCACAGGTATTCGCTGGCTCTAAGCCGGAGCAGCGTGCAATGGACGCTAGAGACGGCAGCCTGGCACACTTCGTGTACACTCGGGATGGGGACAACGGGGGGCTGATCTACTGGCTGGGGACTCGAAGGTGAGGTGCAGCGTGTTTACCGAAGCGATTCGGGTACGTAGCCAAGGGTGTTTCAAAATTGTGTAGTGTCGGCAAAGCGACGTCCCACCCTACGAAAGGGATTGTTGGGGTTTTTTGGAAGTGTCACCATGGGCTAGATTGTGGCAATGACCTAAAAGGTGAAATCAACAAACATCAACAACATCGTAGTTGGAGAAGTCTGTCTGGTATTGGTGCTGTGTTGGGCCTAAATCGGGTCGGCGTGTTCCCCGCCCCTGTCATCCATATGCAAGTCCGCCTCATAGGCGGTTCTTGGTGGGATGCAGCTCACCCTTCATGAGACTCGCTGCACACCTCACGGCGCTTCGCGCTTGGTGCTAGCAATGTCTGCCTGGTCGGTCAAAACCGGACATGCTCCGTCCCGGCATTGTAGGGATGCGAGGCTCGCTACGGCCATACGACTACGGCCATGCATGAATATGAAGTACACCCCCCCCGACCTCCTACAAACCCGCTCATTCTCCGACCCCCCCCCCCCCCCCCCCCCC